>LNAC01000517.1:921429-1171097 GCA_002007465.1 Ailurus styani
GACAGAGAGATTACAAGTAGGCAGAGAGGCAGGCAGAGAGAGAGAGGAGGAAGCAGGCTCCCTGCTGAGCAGAGAGCCCAATGCGGGCCTCGACCCCAGGACCCTGAGATCATGACCTGAGCCGAAGGCAGAGGCTTTAACCCACTGAACCACCCAGGCGCCCGCAAAAGCTTTTGATCTTGATGATGTCCCAATAGTTCATATTTGCCCTTGCTTCCCTTGCCTTTGGTGATGTTCCTAGGAAGAAGTTGCTGCAGCTGAGGTCGAAGAGGTTGCTTCCTGTGTTCTCCTCAAGGATTTTGATGGATTCCTGTCTCACATTGAGGTCTTTCATCCATTTTGAGCCTATTTTTGTATGTGGTGTAAGTAAATGATCCAGTTTCATTCTTCTGTATGTGGCTGAGCAATTTTCCCAACACTATTTGTTGAAGAGACTTTCTTTTTTCCACTGGACATTCTTTCCTGCTTTGTCGAAGATTAGTTGACCATAGAGTTGAGGGTCCATTTCTGGGGTCTCTCTTCTGTTCCATTGATCTACGTGTCTGTTTTTCTGCCAGTACCATACTGTCTTGATGATTACAGCTTTGTAATAGAGCTTGAAGTCTGGAATTGTGATACCACCAACTTTGGTTTTCTTTTTCAACATTCCTCTGGCTATTTGGGGTCTTTTCTGGTTCCATATAAATTTTAGGATTATTTGTTCAAATTCTTTGAAAAAAATTGATGTTATTTTGATGGGGATTGCATTAAATGTGTAGATTACTCTAGGTAGCATAGACATTTTCCCAATATTTGTTTTTCCAATCCATGAGCATGGAATGTTTTTCTATTTCTTTGTGTCTTCCTCAATTTCTTTCATGAGTACTTTATATTTTCTGAGTATAGATTCTTTGCTTTTTTGGTTAGGTTTATTCCTAGATATCTTATGGTTTTGGGTGGAACTGTAAATGGGATTGACTCCTTGATTTCTCTTTCTTCTGTTTTGTTGTTGGTATATAGAAATGCATCTGATTTCTGTGCATTGATTTTATGACACTTGACTGAATTCCTGTATGAGTTCTAGCAGTTTTGGGGTGGAGTCCTTTGGGTTTTCCACATAAAGTATCGTATCACCTGCAAAGAGTGAGAGTTTGACTTCTTTGCCGATTTGGATGCCTTTTATTTCTTTTTCTTGTCTGATTGCTGAGGCTAGGACTTCTAATACTGTGTTGAATAGCAGTGGTGATTGTGGTTATCCATGCTGTGTTCTTGACCTCAGGAGAAAAGCTCTCAGGTTTTCCCCATTGAGAATGATATTTGCTGTGGGTTTTTCATAAATGGCTTGGATGATATTGAGGTATGTACCCTCTATGCCTACACTGTGAAGAATTTTGATCAAGAAAGAATGCTGTACTTTGTCAAATGCTTTTTCAGCATCTATTGAGAGGATCATATGGTTCTTCTTTCTTTTATTAATGTCTTATATCACATTGATTGAGTTGCAGATGTTGAACCAACCTTGCAGCCCAGGAATAAATCCCACTTGGTTGTGGTGAATAATCCTTTTAATGTACTGTTGAATCCTATTGGCTAGTATTTTAGTGAAAATTTTTGCATTTGTGTTCATCAAGGATATTGGTCTGTAATTCTCCTTTTTGATGGAGTCTTTGTCTGGTTTTGGGATCAAGGTCATGCTGGCCACATAAAATGAGTTTGGAAGTTTTCCTTTCATTTCTATTTTTTCAAACAGTTTCAGGAGAATAGGTATTAATTCTTCTTTAAATGTTTGGTAGAATTCCCCTGGGATGCTTTCTGGCCCTGGGCTCTTGTTTGTAGGAGATTTTTGATGACTGCTTCAATCTCCTTACTGGTTATGGGTGCATCCAGGTTTTCTATTTCTTCCTTATTCAGTTTTGGTAGTTTATATGTCTCTAGGAACACATCCATTTCTTTCAGATTGTCAAATTTGCTGGCGTAGTGTTGCTCATAATATGTTCTTATAATTATATTTCTTTGGTGTTGGTTGTGGTCTATCCTCTTTCATTCATGATTTTATTAATTTGAGTCTTTTTTCTTTTGGATAAGTCTGGCCAGGGGTTTATCGATTTTTAATTCTTTCACAGAACAAGCTCCTAGTTTCATTGATTTTTTCTACTGTTCTTTTGGTTTCCATTTCATTGATTTCTGCTCTGATCTTTATTATTTCTCTTCTACTGGGTTTAGACTTTCTTTACTCTTCTTTCTCCAGCTCCGTTAAGTGTAGGGTTAGGTTGTGTACTTGAGACCTTTCTTGTTTCTTGAGAAAGTCTTGTATTGCTATATACTTTCCTCTCAAGACTGCCTTTGCTGTGTCCCAATGATTTTGAACAGCTGTGTTTTCATTTTCATTAGTTTCCATGAATTTTTTAAATTCTTCTTTCATTTCCTGGTTGACCCATTCATTCCTTAGTAGGATGTTCTTTAGTGTCCCTCTATTTGAGTTCTTTCCAACTTTCCTCTTGTGATTGCATTCTCGTTTCAGAGCATTATGGTCTGAAAATATGCAGGGAATGATCCCAATCTTTTGGCACTGGTTGAGACCTCATTTGTGACCCAGGATTTGATCTATTCTGGAGAATGTTCCATGTGCACTAGAGAAGAATGTGTATTCTGTTGTCTTGGGATGGAATGTTCTGAATATATCTGTGATGTCCAACTGGTCCAGTGTGTCATTTAAAGCCTTTATTTCCTTGTTGATCTTTGGCTTCAACGATCTATCCATTTCAGTAAGGGGGATGTTACAGTCCCCTACTATTATTGTATTATTGTTGATGTGTTTCTTTGATTTTGTTATTAATTGGTTTATATAATTGGCTGCTCCCATGTTAGGGGCATAGATATTTAAAATCATTAGATCTTCTTTTTGGACAGACCCTTTAAGTATGATATAGTGTCCTTCCTCATCTTTTATTATAGTCTTTGGGTTAAAAGCCAATTTATCTGATATAAGAATTGCCACCCCAGGTTTCTTTGATGTCCATTAGTATGGTAAATTATTTTCCACCCCTCATTTTAAATTTGGAGGTGTCTTTGGGTCTAAAATGAGTTTCTTGTAGACAGCATATTGATGGGTCTTGTTTTTTAACCCATTCTGATACCCTGTGTCTTTTGATTGGGGCATTTAGCCTATTTACATTCAGGGTAACTATTGAAAGATATGAATTTAGTGCCATTGTATTGCCTGTAAGGTGACTGTTATTGTATGTTGTCTCTGTTCCTTTCTGGTTTGTTACTTTTAGGCTCTCTGTTTGCTTAGAGGACCCCTTTCAATATTTCCAGTAGGCCTGGCTTGGTGTTTGCAAGTTCTTTAAGGTGACTGTTATTGTATGTTGTCTCTGTTCCTTTCTGGTCTGCTACTTTTAGGCTTTCTCTTTGCTCAGAGAACCCCTTCCAATATATCCTGTGGGGCTGGCTTTGTGTTTGCAAATTACTTTAGTTTTTATTTGTCCTGGAAGCTTTTTATCTCTCCTTATATTTTCAATGACAGCCTAGCTGGATATAGTATTATTGGCTGCATATTTTTCTCATTTAGTGCTCTGAATATATCATGCCAGTCCTTTCTGGCCTGCCAGGTCTCTGTGGATAGGTCTGCTGTCAGTCTAATATTTCTACCATTGTATGTTACAGACCTCTTGTCCTGAGCTGCTTTCAGGATTTTCTCTTTGTCACTAAGGCTTGTAAGTTTTACTCTTAGATGATGGGGTGACCTATTTTTATTGATTTTTGAGGGGAGTTCTCTGCTCCTCCTCAATTTTAATTGCTTGTTCCCTTCATCAAATTAGGGAAATTCTCTACTATAATTTGCTCCAATACACCTTCTATCCCTCTCTCTCTCTTCTTCTTCTTCTGGGATCCCAACTATTCTAATAATGTTTTGTCTTATGGTATCACTTATCTCTCGAATTCTCCCCTCATGGTCTAGTAGTTGTTTGTCTCTCTTTTGCTCAGCTTCTTTATTCTCTATCATTTGGCCTTCTATATCACTAATTCTCTCTTCTGCCTCATTTATTCTAGCAGTAAGTGCCTCCATTTTGATTGCACCTCATTAATAGCTTTTTTGATTTCAACTTGGTTAGATTTTATTTCTTTTATTTCTCCAGAAAGGGATTCTCTGATATCTTCTCTGCTTTTTTCAAGCCCAGCTAGCATCTTGATAATCATCATTCTGAACTCTAGTTCTGATGTATTACTAATGCCTGCATTGATTAGGTCCCTAGCCATTGGTACTGCCTCTTGTTCTTTTTTAAATTTTTTTTTAATGGTGAGTTTTTCTGCCTTGTCATTTTATGTAGATAAGAATAGATGAATGAGAGAGCAAAATACTAAAAGGGTAGCAACGACTCCAGAAAAATATACACTATCCAAATCAGAAGAGACCTGAAACTGGGGGAAGAAGAAAGAGGGGAAAAAAAGAAGAAAAAAAATCTATTTCTATCTCTATCTATCTCTATCTATTAGACTAGTGAATTGAACAGAGCCACACACTTGGTTTTTGGTGTATTTTGGTCTGTTAGAAGAAACTATCTCCCAAAATTTTAAAGAAAGAAAAACTTATATATATATATACACAAATAAGGGTAAACATGATGAAGGGATAGAATATAATTGTAAAGCTGAAAATTAAAAAAGATTCTAAGAAAGGAATTGATAAGAGAAGAAGTTGGTTGAAAAAAGAAAAAAAAGAGGAAAGAATGTGATCAGGCTGGAGACTAGAACAAAACCACGTGCTAGATTTAGGGTGTATTTTGATCTATTAGAAGAAATTGCATCCCAAAATTTTAAAGAAAAAACCTATATGTGTACAGAAAATAAGGTTAAATACAATGAAGGGATAAAATATGACTATAACAATGATTATTAAAAAAGATTTTTAAAAATGTATTGTTAAGATTAAAATAGTTATAAAACGTTAAAATAGGAAAGAGGAAAAAATTTTAAAAAGAGAGTAAGAAAAAAGTAAAATTCAAATAATTTAACTTTGAAAGACTAAAGGATCATGGGAAAAAAGCCATGAAGTCTATGTGTTGCTTTCCCCTAGCTCTGGAGTTCCTCAGTTCTCACTGATAGGTGAACTTAGTCTTGGGTGGATTTTTCTTGCTTATCTTCTGGGGGACGGGCCTGTTGCAGTGATTCTCAAGTGTCTGTGCCTGAGGCAGAATTGCACCACCCTCCCCTCAGGCCAGGCTAAGTAATCTGCTGGAGTTCGCTCTTGGGAGCTTTTGTTCCCTGATCGCTTTCCATACAGCTTTGGAGAATGGGAGTGAAAATGGCGGCCTCCCAATCTCCCACCTGGAGGAGCCAAGAGCTCGGTGCCGCACTCCTCAGTGCGCTCTCAGAGAAAAGCAGTCAATCCTTCCCATTTCCCTGGTCTCCAGCCGCACTCCGTGTTCCCCCTAGCTTGTGCCCGAGTGTTTCTATCTCTGGCTCACCACCCCGTTTTTAGTCTCCAAACCCAGCAGATTCCCACAGTGTGCTCCCGTGCTGCTACTCCTGGAGGAGGAAGGAGGGGGTCTCTCTGGATCTGGCACTCGTGGAATTCCTGCTCAAAGAGCAGTGGCCTGACTATGCCTTGGATCCCAGTTTAAGGTAAGCCCGAGGTGAGAGTCCACTGCTCAGCTCCATCTCTTCAGTTGGCTTCCCCACTCTGATACCTGGGAGCTCTGTCACACTCAGACACCCCTCGTCTTTTGTGTTCCCACGGGTCCTGAGACCACACTGTCCCCACGAGGGCTTCAGCCTCCGCTTAGCCTCTGGAGCAACGACCCTCAGTGGAGCAAACTTCTAAAAGTTCCTATTTTGTGCTCCGTTGCTCTCTCACTTGCTGGGAGCCACCCCCCGCCCCCCGTGGTCTATCTTCCAGTCACTTTGGATTCACTTCTCTGCAAGTCTTACCTTCTAGAAAGTGGTCGATTTTCTGTTTTGAGAATTGCTACTCTTCTCTTTGATCTCCTGTTGAATTTGTAGGTGTTCAGAATGGTTTGATAGTTATCAAACTATCAAACTAAATTGTTTTTGATAGTTATCTGGCTGAACTCCTGGGACTTGATGACAATTGATCTCCTACTCCTCCACCTTCTTGCTCCTCCTACAATGGCAATTTTCTGCTGCAGTTTTATGAGATGGGTTCCAAAAATACTGTTTTTGCCAATCTGTCATTTTATCCATGTTCCAATGGGTCATTTCATGGATAAATTTTAAAGACATTTTCTGCAGGCAGTCATGCAGGACAGACTTCCTGTTTGGGTACCAAAGCTGGGTGTTGGGATCAAATTTATAATTTGATTCTATCTACTTCTTTATTTTGTTAGTAGTGACATGCTGTTGAATATCCTTAATTAATTGTTTCAGGTCACCCAAAAGGAATTAATTTAAGGTCTCGAAAGGAGTTAAGGTTGACATTAATTTTAATATGAAGTGATTTTCTGAAGTTGCAATTTTTGCTGAAGCATCTGCCATATGATTGCCCTAATTTTCTTCTACTTTTGCTGCATAATGACCAGGAACTTTAATTATAGGTAGTTGTTTGGGTTGCTGAGATGATTGAGTAATTTCAGGACCTAAGAACTATTTTTAATTTGTTCCCCAGCAGAAGTTAGATATCCTCTGTTTCCAAAGCATTCTGAAATACTGTGCAGCCCCAAAAGTGTATCACCTGTCTATTGTACATGTTGGCTGTTTTATCCCTTGCCAAGAGGCAGGCCTGCGTTAAAGCAAAAAATTCAGTCTTGGGCCAGAGAAGCCTCTGGTATGGGGCTTGCTGAAGGAACTTCAGTAGTTGAAATTAGGACAGGGCCTGGCTGATATTCCCTCATTTCCTCTTTCAAATATGAACCATCTTATAAGTGGGTAGTAAAAGGATACTGTTGGTTTTTCAAGCTTTTTCTGAAGGGGAACAAGAAAATAAGCCACCCTTATATTGTAACAAAGTAGAGTCTTTGGGAACCAAAATAAGTCAGCATTAGGAGTTTTTTGAAGATCCAGTCTGGAGGTTAGTAATTGGTCAGTCATTGCAATACAGTCATGAGGAGTCTTAGCAGTAGGAAGAGGGAGAAGAGTAGCTGGGGTCACGGATGGCATCTGGTGATGGTAACATTTGGAATAAAAGTAGGAAGGTTTCATAGGAAATTAATCTGTTAGCAGAGAGGTATTGAGCATGGTGAGAGTTAGCAGAGGTTCTACAGAACAAGGAACATCAATAGTCAAAAGGGAGCTCAAGACTAATTCTTTTTTTTTTAAAGACACATTTATTCAGCATCATGATCAGACTATTACATTTAGCAATCAACAGCATGGGTGCAAAAAAAAATCTACATTAAAACCCTTTGTTGGAATGCTTTACACTTTCCACAGAACAGAAACTAAAATAACCTGTTATACAATTAGTCACAAATACAGTCCTCGAGTTTTTTGCCCATACACATGAGTATTGCCTAAAACATGTCTTCTTTGTAGCAGCTAGGCCCTGCCACCACTGTGCTTGGCTGAGTTCACAAATCTGTTGTAACCTATAGCTTCCCTGTCACTTCTCTGGCTCTCCTCTCCTGCTAAGCTTTGTTTCCTGGCAGTAATTAAAACCTTCTGCCACTGCCATAGCTACTGCTGCTGCTGGAACCACCATAGCCACCTTGGTTTCATGGTTTGGCAAAGTATTGGCCTCTACCACCATAGGGGCCAGAGCTTCTGCCTCCAAAATTTCCTCCCTTCATGGGTCCAAAATTTGAAGATTGATTGTTGTAATTGCCAAAATCATTATAGCTTCCACCACCTCCAAAGTTGCTTCCATCATTACCAAATCTGTTATAGCCATCCCCACTACCACCATATCCATCACCACCTCAACTACCACCAAAACCACCTCGACCACTGAAGTTTCCTCCATGACCAAAGTTGTCATTCCCACCAAAACCACCTCCACGACCACCACCAAAGTTTCTAGGACCACTTCAACCTCTTTGGCTGGATGAAGCACTAGCCATCTCTTGCTTAGATAGGGCTTTCCTTACTTCAAAGTTGTGGCCATTCACAGTATGGTATTTTTGAATGACAGTCTTGTCTACAGAGTCATGGTCATCAAATGTTACAAAAGCAAAACCCCTCTTTTTGCCACTGCCTCGGTTGGTCATGATCTCAATCACTTCGATTTTCCCATACTGTTCAAAATAACCTCTTAGATGATGTTCTTCAGTGTCTTCTTTAATGCCACCAACAAAAATCTTTTTCACAGTTAAGTGGGCACCAGGTCTTTGAGAATCTTCTCTTGAGACAGCCCTCTTTGGTTCCACAACTCTTCCATCCACCTTGTGTGGCCTTGCGTTCTTGGCTGCATCCACCTCCTCCACAGTGGCATATGTGACAAACCCAAAGCCTCTGGAGCGCTTGGTGCTTGGATCTCTCATTATCACACAGTCCGTAAGTGCTCCCCATCCCTCAAAATTGCTCCTCAGACTCTCATCAGTTGTTTCAAGGCTCAGACCTCCGATGAAGAGCTTCCACAGCTGTTCAGGCTCTTTGGGAGACTCTGCCTTAGACATGACGGCGGTGGGAAGGGAGACTTTAATGATGCTTGCTCGGCAGCATCCATGGGCAGAAAGCTCAAGACTAATTCTTTGACATTCTCCAGCAGGCGAGCAGTTGCCACTATGGCTCTTACATTGGGTGACAGCCCTTTGGCCACAGAGTCTAACTGCTGACCATAATATCTTAAGGGCCTCTATATGTTTGAGTTAAAATCCTAAAGCATTGTCTTCATGTTCATAAAGAAAAAGAAACTAATTTAACAGTTTGGATGTCCCCAATGCTAGAAGGTCAAATAAACTGTTTCTTCAAATCCCTTTTGGTTTAGTTCAGTCCACTGAAGCAGCTCAGACTGATTAGCTTTAAAGGCAGGGTATATAAGGCTTGAGCAATAGTAGAGAAATTAGGGATCCAATTCCAGGAAAATCCAAGTAACTGTTGTTTAGTTTGGGAAATGCGGAAGGAACAATTTTTATTTTCTTTTTGTTATTGTTGTTTTTTCTGGATCTAGGAGAAGCTTTTGGTTACCAATGGCATGTCCCAAATATTTAACTTGTGGCATCTTAAATTGTAGTTTTTTTTTCTTGGATACCTTACATCTGTCTGTAGCTAATTTCATTAATAAATGGATTTTGTTGGTTTCTCAAGCTTCTTCTGAAGGGGAACACCGAAGTAAGTCACCCTCATGTTGTAACAAAGTAGATAGAGTCTTTGGGAAAAATTACATCAGCTTAGTCATCTTTTAAAATTTGAGGAAAACAGATAGAGCTTTCAGTGTTAGCCCTGCAGCATAACTGTCCAAGTATATTGTTTTTCCCAAGTGGAAGCGAATAAAAATTAGTTTTCTGGGATCCATTGGTATATTGCAAAAGGTTCTACAGAGATCCCTTACTGTTACTATTGAGGGAAATATCAGAGTGTAAAGTCTGAGGATTGGTCACAACTGGATGCCAAGGTAAACCATTATTTATTGCTCTTTGCTCCTGCACAAATCTGCGTCCTCTTCCTTGAGATTTTTGTATGGAATGAATTGGGATGTTATAAGGGCTAGTGCATGGAGTAATTAAACCCTTATTTAATATTCCTTGATTGTGAGTTTAACTCCTTTAATGGCTGTAGCATTCAATGGGTATTACTTAATATTAGGAAGAGGTTTAGAAGAGTCAATCTGAATTGTTACAGAAGGAGCAGAGTGTGTGTGTCCAATGTCAGTTGAACATTTAGACCAAAGGATTTTAGGGACAATGTCAAGAACTCGATGCTGTGTAATTTGAATTATGGGAAAGACAGGTATTGGTATGGACCCGTTTGTTGTAGATTCTTTTATGCTTTGTTGATCTGTTATTTCTAGAGATATTTCTTACTTTTGAGAAAAGAAATATGGTCCTGTCTGATAAGTCTCAAGAGGATCACATCCCAGTAAATGAACAGAAGCTATGGGAAAGAGAATGAATGAGTGCCCAGGAATGGTCCTAATAAAAAAGGAATAAGCAAGGATTTAAAAAAAACCAGAGGATATTGGAAACTCCCACCATTTGAAATGTACTTAGAGGAAGGGGGAAAGAGGCTGGTGGAGTTAAGAACTGATAGTATTGCTTCTATGTGTTTAAGAGCTCATGGTACCTCATTCCCAAGGTAAGATCTATTTCTCCTAAGGTGTTGGTTAGTAGTCGGGGGAGGAGTGGTGGATTTCGTTTATCTCTGAAGCCTCCCTATTCTGCCATGTCAGCAGAAGTTGGAATTTTTTCTTGTTTCCCAATTTTCTGAACAAGAAAATTGTCTTTAGGTGCTTTGGTCTTTATATGTCTTTTGAGTTTTAGGTAATCTTTCTCTCAATGCCCAGGCTTTTTGCAATAATGGTAAAATCTTTTTTTTCTTTTATTTTTAAAATTTATTTTATTTTTATTTATTTATTTTTTATTTGCCCCAGGGGTAGAGGTCTGTGAATCATCCGGCTTACATCTTTCACAGCATTTACCAAAGCACAAACCCTCCCCAATGTCCATAACCCATCCACCCTATCCCTACCCTCCCACCCCCCAGAAACCCTCAGTTTGTTTTGTGAGATTAAGTAAAATCCTTTAATAAGGATTGGACCTTGATTTCTTTGTTGCCTTCTAGGTAGTTAATTGGTGTAATTGAAAATTCATGACCTGTTGCAGCCTGGACCTATAAATTCATGGCTTGAAGGGTTTCCTGTTTTTCTATCTGCTATATAGTGCAGGCTAACTGAATCCAGATAAGGGATTATTAATGCCATCTTATTGTTTTCTGGCTGTTTGGTAGTCTTTTTGTTCCATTCTTTTTCTCTTGCTATGAGCTGATGCTTTTCTGTAGTGGTATGCTTTGATTCCCTTCTTTTTATCTTTAGTGTACCTATTGTAGTTTTTTGCTTTATGATTACCATGAGGCTTTATGTACATTTTTAAATTCATTTCCTTTTGATGGATATCTTGTTTAGTTCTATTTCTGCCTATCATGAACTAATCATTATTACTAAGTAATATCTAGTTAAATACATCCTTGTTCTCTGACCCATTAAAAGTAAAATGTCTGGATCAAAGTGCATGAATATTTCAGAGGTTGTAAATCTTTTTTTGCTTATTCGCCATCCAGAAAGTTTGTATCAATCTGGGAAAAGTCCCTGTTCCTTGATCCTCCCAGCAATTTGGCTATCATCATCCCTTTTAATTTTTACCAAACAGATAGCTTTTCTTTCCCCTTACCTCCAAAGGTAAAATAAATAAAACCTCAATGATGTTTTAATTTCCTTAATTTATTTTTTACATTTTTTTTGCTGCTAATAGGATTTTATTTTATTTTATTATTTATTCTTTTTACTTTATTTTTTCAGTGACCCAAGATTCAGTTTGCATATGTACCACACACAGTGCTCCATGCAATCTGTGTCCCCCTTAATACCCACCACCCGGTTCACCCATCCCCCCTCACCCCTCCCCTCCATAACCCTCCCTTTGTTTCTCAGAGTCCACAGTTTATCATGGTTCATGTCTCCCTCCAGTTTACATTTTTTAAAAGATTTTATTTTTAGGTAGTCTCTACACCCAACGAGGAGCTCGGACTTACAATCTTGGGATCAAAAGTCGCATGTTCTAGCAATTGAGACAGCCAGTGCCCCTTAATTTCCTTAATTTAAATTTAAATAAATTAAACTTAGTTTCTTAAATTTAGTTGCTATTTTTATTTCTTCTTCTTTTTTTTTGTATGTCCATTGGTGCTTCTTTCTATTTAGATGTTTTTCTTTTTCATATCAATTGCAAGAGCTTCTTATATATTAAAGATGTTAATCTTTTTCTTTCATAAATGTCTTAAATATTTTTCTTATATTATTATTTGGCTGTTAACTCTTTTTTTCTTAATTATTTAGAAGTTTTAAAGTTTTTACTAGTCATTGTAGGATGGTCTACCCAGGGGAACTGTGTTCTTGCCCACTAGCTAGAAGAAAAAAAAATAATTCAGTAGACACTTTCAAAGAATTGCAAAAGCAACAGGTCAAACATGGAGTAGTAAGGCAACCCAGAGATTACTAATGGTGGGATGTTCCTATGAGGAAGAGTGGTATTAACAAAATCCATGATTCCAGTGACATGCAGAGTTTTCCTTCAGGAAGTGGAATTGATAAGGAGGGACAGCTTGTGCTGGAGACACTGCCTATAGCACAGAAAGAGGGAAGAAATATTGGGGTTTCTTTCCTTAGACTCTTGAATTTCTTATTAGTACCTCTCATTGTCCAAATTTCGCCTGAAGTTACTTGAAAGGGAATCTGGGGAACAGAGTTTGGAGAAGTCATTTTTTTTAATAAAGATTTTATTTATTTATTTGACACACAGAGAGAGATTACAAGTAGGCAGAGAGGCCGGCAGAGAGACAGGGAGAGGAGGAAGCAGGCTCCCTGCAGAGCAGAGAGCCCGATGCGGGCCTCGATCCCAGGACCCTGAGATCATGACTTGAGCCGAAAGCAGAGGCTTTAACCCACTGAGCCACCCAGGCGCCCTGGAGAAGTCATTTGATTGTGAAAGAAAACACAGGAGAAATTGAGAAATAGATTGAGGGCAAATAGGCAAATGATCAGAAGAATCTCATACCTCAGTTATTCTGTTTATGATTTCTAGATTTAGTGTTTTGGTAATAAATTTCTTTTTCAAGATTCCTTCTTATACTACTTGTACTCAGTTTTGGTTCTTAATTATTTTGTTTATACATATTTTGATATAAGATGTGAATAGAAACCCTACCTTATTTCTAAATGACAGGCTCACTTGTCTATCACCATCATGTCTCCATTGATTTAAAATTACACCTTTAACATATTCTGAAATTTTAAAGAAATTTGGGTTTACTTCTGTACTTTTATTTAGTTCCATGTATCTCTTTGTATATTTTGACAGTCTACCATATTGCCTTGTGTTCTAAATGTTGGTGGCAAGCATTTATTCTTCCAGGCAATTATTAGGATAATTTTGTATCAGTAAGAGAGAATATGAGAATTAGAAGAATTAGAAATGCTTTAGGTATGCATATTAATTACCCAGCTGACACTCTTGTTCTTACTTATGCTTTTTGAATCAACCACAGAGAAGCATATGAAAGTTTAAAGACCTATATAGCAAAACCACCATGTTGCTACCCCTCATTTAGGTTTCATGGTCACTGATCATAGTCCTAGAGAACCACTAGTACAGTCTTGGGGCCCTGGGTGAAACATTCACAAGAAAAACTTGGAATTGATAGACTATTTGACATGTGAATTAGTGATAAAAAAAGATTCAAAGAAAAAAGAAGGGCGCCTGGGTGGCTCAGTGGGTTAAAGCCTCTGCCTTTGGCTCAGGTCATGATTTCAGGGTCCTGGGATCAAGTCCCACACCAGGGTCTCTGCTCAACAGGGAGCCTGCTTCCTCCTCTCTCTGCTCGCCTCTCTGCCTACTTGTGATCTCTCTCTCTCTCTGTCAAATAAATAAATAAAATATTAAAAAAGAAAAAAGAAAAAAGAAACAAGGGGATTATTAACCCTAAAGAAAGGAAAATTTTGTGGAAGAAAGGAAATATCACCATAGTACCTTATGTGTTTTTCCTATGAATGTAATTTACATAGTCATAATGTTAATACTGAATATTGATAAACTTACAATTCTAATATAGCTGTATTGAAAGGGTGAGGGAATGTGAAGAATTAAGTGTGGAAATTCTCATATTTCAATGTAGGAATTTAATAATTTTTAAAACTAAAAATTAACAAATAGTGGGGTGTGTGGGTGACTCAGTTGGTTGCGTGTCTGCCTTCAGCTTAGGTCACGATCTCAAGGTTCTGGATTGAGCCTGACATGGGGCTCACTGCTCAGAAAGAATCAGTTTCTCCCTCTCCCTCTGCCCCTCCCCCCTACTTGTGTGCAATCTCTTTCAGTCAAATAAATAAATAAAATCATTAAAAAAACAACAAATAGCAACATAAGCATATGATTTAAAAATACAGACATGTCTAACAAAAGGACAGATCAAAGATTTGAAAGTGGTGCAGGAATCGATATTTCTTCATTAAAATCTTTGAAGTTTTAGGGGGATAAAGTGATCTTGGATTAGTATATGAAATATTTAATGAATACTTATGATTAAGAGCAAGGGTTAGCTTGCCCAGTATGCCACAGTACATAAGTGACAGAACCTGGATTGAGACACAGCAAAGGTTGGGAGAACTAGAGCAGAGTGAAAACCAGTCAGTAACCTAGGGCTAGTAGGGGAACTTTTTCAACTTGATGAAGAACATTTCTGAAAAAGTCGTAGTTTTGTCAGGTCCAGTTCGGAATGGCAGCATGAGAAGTTCCATGGCCCAGTTCCCAACAGAACAGCATAAATAGTGAAAATTATATGTTTAAACATGATTTTAAAATCTTTGGGAAGTGGGGGCAGTTGTGCTAATGTTCTGAGTGGGCCAGGCTACGGAGGCGGTGCTGCTACACTACCGCATGGCAGGGGCCGCTGGGCCTCAGGGTGGTGAGGAGGACTGGCTCAGGGTCCCCCGTGGGCCTGGGGCTCCCCTGGATGAGCTAGGAGGTGTGTACCCCCAAGTACAACAAGGAGGAGGAAGAGAGCAGCTACTACAGCTGCAAGTATCTCTGTGTGCTCAAGAACATGCTTGCAGCCAGTGTGGGGGCACACCCACCTCTGGCTTTCTCCCTGGGCCCCCTGCAGATGCAGCTCAGCCTGCACTATGATGAGACCTATCACGAAGTAAAGTATGGCAACAAGGGGCTGCCTGACATTGACAGCAAGATGAGGATGGACATCAACATGGCGCCCATCGCTGCCTTGCTCCACACATCTGTGCTCATCAGAGGCCACGGAAGGTTTGTGCTTTGGGCTCTGTGCCCACCTTAAGCTGTGAAAACTGAAGTGTGTGAGCACAGGACTCACCTGAGAGCACCAGCAAGTCCATATCTCTGCTACTTCATCTTAGGGACCCTAAGTCCAAGATCAAGGATTTCTGCAAAACAAACCTCCTCATGAGCTGGGACCTGGAGCTATGGCCACTTTGGTTTCAGGCCATAGCAGTTTGGGTAGGCTCATGGTGTCAGCATCTCTCTCACTGCCCACAGTTTTTTTTTTGGCACCAAGTGGATGATGTTCCTGGCTATGGGCATGTATGTCCTCTTAGAAAGAAAAGAAAAAGAAGAGAAGAGAAGAGAAGAGAAAAGAATCTCTGGAAATTGTGCTAAGGGTATGCAGCAAATGAAACATTCATTCAAGAAACTATATTAAAATTTGGTAAGAACAGTTGAGAATCTACAGAATTTGAATAATAACCTGTGCCTTCCCAGCTCAGTGTGACTAAAGGTCCACTGTACTCAGGTACAGCCAAGAACACAAAACTCCTTTCCCATAACCCCTCTACTGCCTAGTAGTTGACTGTGTTACCTCCCAGGAGGGTCATGCCTATAGCTTTTCTCACCTCCTTCCAGCTCTGTATTGTGGAAGTTAAATTCTGGGTGAGTGTGATCATCAAGAGTTTGGGGATCCCTCTTATCCAGTCCACACTCATAAGGTAGAAACTCTATTTTAGGTATGACACAACAAAAATACCAGGAACAGATCACACTTGAGCCCAGCTCACTTGTAAGGCAGTTGTTTCAGACTGGGAGGGGCAAGCTGAGATCAGAGGCTGCTTGTCAAACCTGCCGAGTGACCCTCTTCTATAGCAGGGGTATCACATGGAGAGAAGTGGGTCACTATGACTATTCCCAAGTTTGAGAGTTGAGTCTTAGAGATTTTACCCAAAAGGGAAGAAAGGCCTTAAAAACAGAGACCTACAAAAGTGTCCCTGAAAGAAAGTGACTTTATCGGCAAAAGATGATTAGTCGGAGATTGGTGGAGCATTGGTGAAACATCCAGCTGGTTTGCCTAGAAAAATGCAGGATGGGAGAAAATAAGGAAGAGCTTGCCTTGAGTCAGGAAGAACCTCAAACATTATCCTCAAAAACCATGGTTCAGAGGGGCCCAAATTCAATTGCTTATGAATGTGGAACAACTTATTCCCCAAGGCATTAAAAACAGAGAGAGAGGAAGAGAATATGCTCATGGTATTGTTGGGAGTTCATGGGGCCTAAGTGCTGGATATGATTAAAGAAAGAGATAAGAGGACCTCTGATAAAGCCATGGTCATCCTAAGGGACTGTGTGCATGCTGCGTCCTCTGGAGAGCAACATCAGAGGCTTTACACTGCCGAGGAAATGGACTTCACACACACACACTCCACCAAGTCACTAAACAACAATATAACAAGACCCAAGGATGAATGAGTATCCAGAGTTCTACAATATATTATCTTAAACACCCAGGTCTCAACAACAAAATCATGAGATAGGGAAAAACTGTAACCCATACACCAGAAAATTAGCAGAAAACACAAATTGCCTGTGAGAGAATTGGATTCGACAGAAAAAAACTTACAATAATCACAATAAATATGTTCACGGAACTAAAGGAAGCAAGGATTAAATAAGTAAAGGAAGGTATGAATGCAATGTTATGTGAAATAAAGACTATCAATAAAGAGAAAGTATAAAGAAACAATTAAATGGAAATTTTGTAATGAAATGTACAACTGAAATAAAAAAAATCACTGTAGAAGCTCAACTTTAGATTTAAACTGACAGAAGGAAGATCAGTGAATTTGAAGTTATATCAACAGAGAGTATGCAATCCAAAGGGTAAAGTAAAAAAAGAATGAGGAGAAATGCACAGACCCTTAGAGAAATAAAGCCAGCACTAAGTGCATCAGTATGTGCTTTTGAGAGTACCAGGAAAACACATTGCTGATAAAAGACTTGTATAAAAAATCTAAGTTGTTTGTTGATAAAAAATGAAAAAAAAGCACATAAATAATCCAATAAACATTGGGTAAAAGGACTGAACAAGCATTTTACCAAAGAAGAAATACAGATGGTAAATAAGCGTATGAAAATTTGCTCTACATTATTTGCAATAGGGAATTATATGTAAAACAATGGCTAAAATTTAAAAAAATTAAATAAATACCAGTTGCTGGGAAGAATATGGATAACAGGAACACACACACATACCCTCACTCTGCCAGTGACAGGGCCCAGAAGCAATGACACTGCAGAAATAATTAGCATACCTATGGCCCAGATTTTGATTCATAATACAGTCAAAGGAATTATATCTATTTGGAGAAATAGCCAATTCGGTGACTAGGGTAGGAAATAAATATGCAGGCTATTTTTTGTTAGAAAATAGAAAAAAAAAGAAAAGGAAAGCTAAACAACAAACAAACACTAACCCACCCTGCATATACAATGATGGGCGTATGACAAAGGGACACAGGAACCAATGGAAACAACTCCCTGGGGCCAAAGCTGGCATGATTTGAGCAGCAAAGTTAATGAAGTAGTGTTTAATTTTATCAAAGTATAAAATAAATATCCATGATTCTTTGCTGATGTAAATAGAGGATTGAATATATAAATAAGTGAGGTGAATAGAAAATCTTCCATGCAGAAGAATTCCGATTTATATAGATATTTTGCCCAGGGAGGTGGTCCATTTCTTTCCTCTCTGTAAGTGTGGGCTGTGGAAAGTGAGTTCCTTACACAGAACACAGTAAGAGAAGGTGGAGAAAAAGCAGCTTCACCATGGAGAAACCTGGCAAACACTACCTCAATCAGGAGGTCAAGGTCAACATCAAGAGTTACAAGTTAGGAAAACAGTATTTGCCACTGACAGGTTATAATGAAAATGGAGATTTACCTCCGTGGCCTTTCTCCTAAAACGCTATCCCTCCAATCCAATCATGAGAAAAACATCAGAAGAATCCCACTTGGAGGACATTCTACAAAATGCCTGATGAGTACTTCTCAAAACTTACCAAGGACTTCAAAAACAAGGAATGTTTGAAAAACTACCACAGACACCTGATGACTAAAGAGATGTGATGACTAAATATAAAGTGGTATGCTGAATGGGATCCTGGATGCAAGGACACTAGGTTAAACAATGGAAGTCTGAATCAAGTATGAGTTTCACTTCATCATAATGTATCAATATTGGCTCATTACTTGTAACAAAAGTACCATACTAATGTAGGATATTAATGACATGGAAAAATGGGTGTGTCATATATGGGAATTCTTATACTATATTATTTTATATAAATCCAAAAGTGTTGAAAATATTTTTAAAATTTACTAAAATGTTTTTGAGGTAAAGTTCTTGTTTCTCAGAATGCAGTCAGAGAACACTTGGGGAAAAACAATCACCAGTTTTCTGCTTCCAATGATAATAATTGAGTCAAAAAGTTATTGTCGTAGGATACTACAACTGTTGGTGAAAAATTATGAGGGAACAAGAGATTCACGTGGTGTCAGTGTACCACCCTACAGGTTAGATTTTCATAGCAAGGAAATAAGTTATCTTTATCATAGAGAGAGCTGATGGTACCACCTTAATGAAGCAATCAGTGCGCGCGTGGCTTCAGTTAACAAGGCAAGCTAATGTGATAGGGCTCATGCTGAGAGAAGAAAAACAGCACACTTGTGATTGATAAATTATTTAATTTAATCTAATCATGAGGAAACATCACAAAAGTAGAGATGGTAGGATATTTTACATGCTGTGTGACACAAATATTTAAAAATTTTATATGTCATGAAAGGAAAAAAAAGCAAGAATTTTATTCTAGATTATAGGAGATTAAGGAATGATAATAAAACAAATAGTGGCCTTTAACTGAATTCTTGATGAAAAATAAATTGCTTAGAAGGACAATTTGGGGAAAATTGGGAAAAATTTTAATGTGAACATCATATTATGTGATGTTAATTTTCTTGTGGATAATAATGATATGATGGGGTGCCTGGATGGGTCAGTCAGTTAAGTGTCTGCCTTCAACTCAGGTCATGATCTTGGGGTCCTGGGATCAAGTTCCAAGTACCTAGGGCTCCCTGCTCAGTGGAGAGCCTGCTTCTCCCTCTATTTCTGTCCTCACCCCACCCCTTCCCGCTCGTGCTTGTGCTCTCTGTCTTGCTCTCTCTCTCTCTCTCTCTCTCTCTCTCAAATAAACAAAACCTTAAAAAAATGATATGAATAAATGTAGGTGTGTATGTAGGAATGATATGTAGGAAATGTCTTTGTTCTTTTGAGATACATGTTGAAGAATTTATGGGTAAACTGTCATAATCTAAAATATATGTATAGACATATATATATACATGTATTACATATGTTTATATACACATTTGCAGATGGATTATTGGGCAAATATGGTCAAATGTTAACAATTAATAATCTTGATTTAAAAAAATTCATGGACATTTTCTCAACTTTTCTGTAGGTTTGAAATTTTCAAAATAAATCTGAAGGAAAATGTCACTGATACGTATTTTTCTTGCCTCTCTGCCTTATTTCTCAGCCCACTTTACAGCTAAGTTTCTTGAAAGTTTTCCACTCTTGCTACTTTCACTTCTCAGTGTTGTGTATAATATGTTAGTGGTTAAGAACACAGATTTTGGATTTCATCCCTAGATTGATCCCTGAGTTCCACCTTAATATTTCTGTGGCCAAATTATGAAACCTCTCTGTCCCCCATTTTTTCAGTGGGGTTATAGGAATTAAAATATAGAAATAAAAGTAAAAAATGTAGTAGATGTGGTGAATAGTTTGTAAGCTAAAAGGGTGTGTGAGAATTAGTTAATTAATTAATTAATTTAAAAAGATTATTTATTTATTTATTTATTTATTTATTTATTTATTTATTTGACAGAGAGAGAGATCACAAGTAGGCAGAGGCAGGCAGAGTGAGTGGGGGAAGCAGGCTCCCTGCTGAGCAGAGGCCAATGTGGGGCTCATCCCAGGACCCCGAGATCATAACCTGAGCTGAAGGCAGAGGCTTAACCCACTGAACCACCCAGGCGCCCCAGAGAATTAATTTAAAAGAAAGCAGAAAATGAGAGAGGAGGCAAGAGACATGAATGTATCTGTTAATATTTATTCAGTTGTAATAAAAGCATTTTTTCCAAACAAGTTTTTAACCATAGGAAGATCTACTGGTTTTTAAAATGAGAAGAGATGGTTAATTCCAGGGACCCGGGTCTGTTTCTCTGCGATTCTTTCAGCTATGCCCTCCTTTGTGTGTTGACTTCATCACCAGGCTCCTTTCTCTTTTGATAGAAAAATGGTTGTAGACTGTGCCAGATTTCATATCCACACAGCATGACGTTCAGAGGAAGAAAGACTACCTTATTTTGTAGATCTCTTTTAAAATAAAGGAAATATATATCCCAGAAACTTTCACAGAGTTACCTCTTTTGTCTCATTGGCCCCAAGTAAGTCACACACTCTTCACTAAACAGACCTCTAGGCTTCAGTGTTGCTAAGGGTTGGAAGTGGGTGGTGCAGAAATACATAAACAGAATTTGTGGTACCCGGAATAGGGAAAGGGATCAATGCATGTGAATCTGACAACTAAAAATACCATCTAAAAAAGAGAGTGGATGCAAAGGAACAGCATTCAACAAATTCAGGTATCTGGATTCCTTTACACCCTTAAAAAAAGTGGTTAGGACCCTGTAGAGCTTTGTGTCTGTAGGTGATATCTAACACTATTTACAATATTAGAGATTAAAACCATGAAACTGAAAATGATTTATTGACTTGTTTAAAAATAAAAATAACAAACTTATTACATATTAAATTATTATATTAAAATATATTAAAGGAAATGGCTGGTGAATGGCCAAATATGTCATGTACCTTTTTAAGTATTAGTGGTAGGAAATCAGTTATAATTAGGTTGGTATTCACAGGAAGAAGATAGTTCTTCATTTTATTATCTGGTAGTTATGGTTTACTATTTTTTCTTTAAAATGTTGCTTATATCTGTGCATTCCTCTCCTTTTATCCTCCAGTTTTAGCTCTCATCATCTAATATATGAATTCTTGAGTTTAGCCTCATTGCTTCCAACTTCATTCCAATCGTCAGATAGTTTTCTGAAAGATAAATCATATTACCTGGTTCTAGGAAGTATTCAGTGTCTGATGCCTCTCAGATAAATTCAGATTCTTAAGGGTGGCGTTTAAGATTCTCAGTAACCTGATCCCTTTCCACCTTTATTTCCCATATTTGGTACAGCTCTTAACAGTTTTGTCAGCTTTCTGGCTCTATCCATGGTTCACCTCCTTCATCCCAATTCCCAGTGTCACACTGATTTCCATAAACATTGACTGTGATCATACTCGTTCCTTTTTTCCTCCAAGCATCATTTTGAAAAAATCACTTTTAAGGGATATCTTACTTCTGAGGCTGCATAAGGACTAAATACCCTAGGTGACAAGGCTCTGCATTTCCTGAACTCTCAACGAGCATTGATACAAATTCTAGCTCAATCTGAATCACCTGGTTGAACTTGAGAAAGCTACTCAATGTTTCAAAGCATGAGGTTATTACTGAGAAAATGTATACAAAATCATATCTAACCAGTTGGTAGGTAATATATATGAAATGTCTAGCTTTGTACCTAGCAGATAACATGCTCTCAGTAAATTACCTTTTTCTTTCGTATTTGCATATTGAAGTAATCAATAAATATTTTGTTTATGTATTTACAATTTTCACTTATTTGTGTCTCACTTATGCTTTATACCATCTCAACTTTTTGTTAATGCTTAAGTGAATGTATCAGTAACTTACAGTGGAGTCAGTACAGGTTGGTAGAATTCTTAGTAACAAACAAGATAAGTAATATCAGAGAAAAAAACTTTTAATTTAGTTTAATGTATCAAGATTACACTTCATTTTTGAATAACTCTTCACCAAAATATATGAAAATATCCAAATCCATATGGATATAAAAATCCATAAATACCTATTATCTCAATTACAGATTGATAAATCACCAGTATACAGATATGGTATTTCAGAGAACTTGAGAATAAAATTGATTAAGACTGAAGATGAAAATAGTCTTTTTTTATACATTTTTATTAGTATTCTTTTCTTGTTTTTAATCTTTTTCTTTTTTTAATTGTGGTAAAAGATATATAACAAAATTTACCTTTTCAGGGATAAAAATATTGATTTGAGAATAGATATTCTATTTGAATTAATATTCAAATATATTCTCTTGCATAAACGCAAAGAAAATTAAGAATCAAATATATACAGTTTGCTTCTGACAGATGGTGTTGTTTGATCAGAGATTAATTCTTGAGGACCTGGGATGTGCCAGAGTTTGCTTTGGAATTCCAGAAATTTGTTGACAATATTAAATGGAGGTGATCTTTATATATACTAAGTTCTATTCCTAGTATTTGTTGCATTTATTGAAAATTGTAACTCAATACCCTTTGAAACAAACAAAGCTAATAATTTAATTTCTTTGTGACACAGTTTGTGCCCTGAAGAAAATTATTTAGTTCATTCTTGCTGGGAGGTAGTGGCTTAGATTTTGGAATACACTGTAGCAGAATCTCTCCTTACTGAATTTACTAATTTGACTCCTATAGTATCATATTTTAGTAACTGAATATTTTATGTACAAAGTAATCATTTTCTACTTTCTCAATATTCCATGATTTTGAAAAAAATTTTTTTCAAACTTAAGTTAATTTTCCACAGGGGATGATATTTCTTTTAGAATGTTATAGAATTTTCTTTATACTTTTTTTCATAGCATTTATTACTTCTTTATTTCTTAGACTATAAATAAAAGGGTTTAGTAAAGGAATCACTAGAGTATAAAAAACAGCACCAGGTATATCTTCATTCTCTTCTTTAACTGAATGTGGTCGAATATACACAAAGAGAAGAGAACCATAGAATATTGAGACAGAGAGAAAGTGGGATGCACAAGTAGATAAGGCTTTGCCTCTTCCTTCTTTGGATTTCATTTTGAAAATAGTAAAGAGAATGTAGAAGTAAGATATTAAGACACTGCCAATGGTGAAGACTTGAATTGAACCTGAAAAGATAAACAGTACTAGTTCATTGACATAAGGGTCAACACAGGAAAGTCTATATAATGGAAAAACATCACAAAAAAAGTGATTGATTTGATTTGACCCACAGAAAGTTAACCTAAAGAGAAACCTTATATGAATCATGGAATGAAGGTTTCCAGCTATGTAGACCCCTGTAGTCATCTGAATGCAGAGTTTCTTTGACATCATGGTGTGGTACTGCAGTGGGCTGCATATGGCCACATAGCGATCATAGGCCATTGCTGCCAAGAGAAAGCAATCTGCAGTTTCAGCAAGGGAGAAGAAATAAAATTGTGCCATGCATTCATAAAGGGAAATCATTCTGTCTTTAGAAAAGAAGTTCTCTAACATTTTGGGGGTAATGGCACAGGAACAACAGGAATCCATCAAAGCCAGGTTTCCCAGAAAGATGTACATTGGTGTGTGAAGACGACGCTCCATGAAAATCAATGCCACCAGACCAAGATTCCCCAACATAGTGATCACATAGACAGTGAGAAACACCACAAACAGGAGGCTCTTCAACTCTGGGTGATCTGTAAATCCTATGAGGATAAATTCAGTGGTCAAGGAGTAGTTATCCTCAGTCATATCCACCTTGTCTGTTGAGATAGGAATTCTGGAGATATAAGATGCTCATTTAGAGTGTGTATAACTTTCCTTCCAAATTTTTCTTTTTACATCAAAGAGAGGAGCTTCTTCAAATTTCACTTAGTATCTCTGGATACAGGCACACAAACCTCTAGGGGATATTCATTCCCCTAAAATGTCAGTTTTATAACCTCAACTCTGAAAATCAACATTCCCATAAGTATATTTGTAATTCCAAGAAGAAAGTTTACAGAGGAAAAGGTTTGTCTTTATGAATTCATGCATCAATAGTGTACAAACCTAGCATTCCCATATTTTGTTCATTGTTGACAAAAAATTTCAGTGTCAGTTTTTGTATTAAAGATCCTTAAATTTACCATCAGTTTTCATATATACACATTTTTTAAAAAGATTTATTTATTTATTTTATTTGACAGAGAGAGAGATTACAAGTAGACAGAGAGGCAGGCAGAGAGAGAGGAGGAAGCAGGCTCCTGCTGAGCAGGGAGCCCGATGCGGGGCTCAATCCCAGGACCCTGAGATCATGACCTGAGCCAAAGGCAGAGGCTTTAACCCACTAAGCCACCCAGGTGCCCCCATATATACACATTTTTAACTGAGCAAAAACCTTTCATACACTCTCCCAGTGGAATGAATGCTTGAAAATAGCATACAACAGATATGTTAAATTTATCTTAGGATTTGTATGAAGATCAGAAATGTTTAAGAATAGGACTTTCATCTTTAAAGAAAATTACTTTGGATATCCAAGAAAATAAATATCTTTATATTTTCACCTCTCTCATCACTTTCCCTGGCATTAGGCCTATTTCCATAAAAACTGATTTTGTCCATGCCATCATTCCTGTTGATTTTTGCCAATATTTCTAAATCCTCTCCTTCTTTATCTAAAGCGTAGTTTACATATAATGCTACTTAGAGAAAATTTTAACTAAATGCTCCAGACCACACTGATTTTCACTTCCTGCATTCTCAAGCATATCCTATATACCCAACACAACCTAGAGTTGCTTGTCTATAATCTACATGGCTTTTTTTTCATACATGCATGTAGTTTCTTTATTAGAATTTTAGATATTTGAGTTCAGCTATGACATAAAAGTTATTTAATGCTATAGAAAAAAAAGTGTTGATTCCAGTCCTAGCTTCAAAGACCTGAGATAAGTGAACTTGTTGTCGGTATACTACCAGTGATCCTTAGTGACCACTTTGGTTTCTGAAAATTGAGACTGTTAATCTTGAAGAACAGCCTGCAAAGAAAATTCTCTGAAATTTATCATTAAAAACATTATGTATCATTCTCTTATCCACATTAATCCATCTACTATTTTCCTATTTCCTAAGAAACTTATATCAGATATTCTGAAGTATATCACAGTACTTTTAAAGCTAATAAAAATAAGCTTGCCTGTATATTTTAGTTTTATAACATTTAGAAAAGGGGAAAATATTAAATCTTAATACGATTTTTGAGGTGGGGCTCCTGGGTAGGTCAGATGGTTAAGCATCTGCCTTTGGCTCAGGTCATGATCTCCAGGTCCTGGGATTGAACCCCAGTAGGGTTTCCAGCTCAGAGGTGAGTCTGCTTCTTCCTCTCCCTCTCCCTCTCCCTCTCCCCTTCCTTGCATTTTATCTCTCTCTCTCTCAAATGAATAAACTAAAAAAACCTTTAAAAAATATGGTTTTGAGAACAAATTTTGTTTTCTTTCAAAGGCTATCTTCTATCATTATTTAGTGATCCCATTAGGATATATTGACAAATCTGTCTAATTATGTAAATTCTATGGTCAAAATGGGTTTATTTTTCCATCATCAAACATCAAAATAAAGGCATAGGCTGAATGTTTTATTTTCTTGTCTTAAAATATTAAATATAAGCCATTTAATTATTCAGCTATGTTAGAAGTAACTTTCAATGTACTTGCCTGGATTATTTAACAGAACTAAGCTGCATTCTTACCTGTATGTTTTGAAAATTTGCCTTATAATCGGAAAAGGTCAGCATGAACTAAATTTATGCTAATTTGCCATAACCTTCAGTTGTGGGAAGACCTAAAAAGGTGAGAAGTTGAAATCTGAGAACAATGAAAAAATGTTAACTAATTCAGATAAATAAATATTATGGATGCTAGTAATAAAGGTAAAGATAAATTTGAATACTTCCTTTACCTGAATCCTCTGAGAAGAGTTTATAACATCACATTGCCGTTTTTTTTTATGGTGTTAAGTCTTGTAGAATTTCAGGATATAAATTCTGGTCTCAAAACATTTGGGATTAAAGAATGAAAATCTGGGAGACTACTAATAGGTCAGTATCAATAATTATGTTCCTTACAATGTAAAATTAAACTTTCCATCAAATACTTATGGGACTTCCCCATGATGACATCAGTGTATTTCTGTGGGGAGATTCAGTACACAAAACATATTAACTCTGTGACATAAATTAAAGATGACCTGTGAGACGATGAGGTTAAAGTAAATGACCTTCACTAAAGTCACTAAAGTCATTTGATGATCATCTTGCTGATTCTTACGTAACTGACATCATTTTTAGAATTCTGTTCATTATCCTGTGTGTAAAATGTAAAGTGAGCAGAAGAGAGTCTCAGGTTGGTTTGGACAGTTACTGGAGAGATTAATAGGGTTTATGAAAGATGATTAGCATTTAGAGAGGAGACCAAAAATGTGAGAGTTAGGTAGGCTCATCAACTTCTTCACTCTGAGTTGAATTTGTTCCCATGTATTGCAAAACCCTCATAGAAACTTTGCTGTTACCCATTAGCCCCACATATGATTTACTGAGTTGTTCTCTGTTCTTTTCAGTTCACCCCAATTCCTTTATCTTTCTTACCCTGTTTTCCCCCTTCACTCCACTAATCATATAAATAACTGTATAGTTAATAAAAATATATATAGGGAGCATGTCTGTAATCAGTCACTGGTTCCCACTGCCACCATTAGCTATAGACACAACAGGGAAGGGATTTCTCTGTGATGTTCATTCTTTCATTTCTAATGCCTTGAACAGTGATACTTTGTAGTGCTTAACACATATTTGTTGAATGAATTAAAACAATGATACTCTACTGCTTAGGAATTCACAATGGTCTCTTATTAGTTTTCAAACCAAATTCATTTTTCTGATTTTGGTATTCCAGGTGCTCTATAATCAGCCTGTGTCTTATCTGTCACTTTCTTCCTCTTATGTCAGGGCACTTGGTCATGTGTATCCCTTCACTGCCCCTCTATGAAGTTGCTTCAGCTAATTCACTTGTAATGTTTCCTTCATCTAAACCTCCTTCTCTCTTTCCTTCCATCTCATTACTACCCAATCTTGAGCTCAAATCAGATCTCCTCCATGAGGACGTTCCTACATCCTTAAATAGAATTGATATTTTCTTTTCTTGATTTACATGATACTTAACTGCTTTTACTTTAATTAATTAATTAATTAATTAATTAATTAATTAATTTGACACAGAGAGAGAGATTACAAGTAGGCAGAGAGGCAGGCAGAGAGAGAGGAGAGAGGAGGAAGCAGGCTCCCTGCCGAGCAGAGAGCCCGATGCGGGCCTCGATCCCAGGACCCTGGGATCATGACCTGAGCCGAAAGCAGAGGTTTTAACCCACTGAGCCACCCAGGCGCCCACTTAACTGCTTTTATAATGCATTCACCACTTTATTAATTGTGACTTATATGTGACTTGATTGTAAACGTCGACAAATATTTAGTCACCAATCATGTCCTGCATCTTTTTGAGAAACTGACAACAAACTGAGCTAGATCCTGTTGCATTAACTGCAAAATTTCCATTCTGTTTAACTTTTATCAAATACTTTCAATATGCAGGGTATTGGAAAAGACAACGGGGATAATGTGTGCAGGAGGTGAAAATGGTGGGAATAAGTTCTTAGTTTTTACATATGGCTCCTGACAATAAGCTCATCATCTAATAGGGAGAAAGAAAGGCACTTCCATTGCCAACTAGTGTGCAATTTAGGCTGTAATATAAAAAAAGTGTAAACATGTTATATAAAAATATAGTGAGGGAAGTGAATGGTGACCTGGAGGAAGAAAGAAAGGTTTTCCAGTGGAAGTATAATTTCAGATAAGTTTACAGGATAAGCATGATAATAATTTGGTGAAGAACATGAGGAAAAGCAGTAGACTGAGGGAACCATGTGTAAAAGCCTGGACTTTTAAAAGAGGCAGATCTAATTTTTAAAAAAAGGACAGTTAACAAGAGTGACTGAAGTTTTCTCATGCAGGATAGAAGAGGCACAACAGGAATATAAAAAGAATTGGAAAATAGATTGAAAATTGTCCTATTTGATTACTTTCCATTTATTTTCTCTGCCCTGCTAATTCACCAAAATCTCTCTCCAAGGCCACAACCAACTTTAAATGCCAACCCTAAAGAATATTTAATTATTTTCCTAACCAAGTGCAGTGTTTGGTATTCTTAAAGTCTTCTCTGGCTTCTTATGGTAACCCTCTCTGCTTCTGTCTTCTTGATGGCTCCATCTCAGTCTTTTACACTCCCTCTTTGCTCTGAATGATGCTTCTTTCTGATAGTATCCTTGACCTCCCTCTTCTTTCAATCTAGAGTTTTCCCCATATTATCTCATCTACTCTTGTGTTTTCAACTATATTTCATCTGCTAAAGGCTTTGCTAGAGGAGATATTTCAAACCATTTGGTGTACATTCATATTAATAAGATCATTGGTAGTACGTTCTAAGTATATATATTCTTACCTACAAATTAGATAGATGTACCACTATACTAAAATATTATGTATTATAAAACATGAAAAGAGGAATTAAGAATTAAAGAAATGGTATTAAAATTTTAAATTTTGTATATTAATAGTATTAAAACATTGTTTACTCCCCACTAACACTCTTAATTTAATTATAATCATATTCAGAAAAATGTGACATATAGCTCATTATTTAAATTATAGCTTAGCTCTGTGATACAGCAATTCAAGCACTTGCTTGAATTTGTTTCCAGACATCTCTTAATATCCTACAAAGTTGAAAAGATACTACACACAGATAGGTCTGCTCAAATGGGCGAAGAAGAAAGTTTTGAGTGGGTCTCAGAACAAGAAATGGCTCTTCAGCAGATCCACACTGAGCAGGCCAATAGTATTAGAAATATCCAAGTTGGAGTTTATGGAAATAAATTGTATATAGAATATCCAATATTAGAGCTTATAGAAAACTGTGATAGGAGAACCATAACATATACCCTTCTGGTTTCAGAGCAAGACTTTATTCTCTTTAGGAGAGAATTATAAAATAGTCAAAAAATAACTTCCTGTTATGCTATAAACCTTGCTAGGAGAACAGCTTCTAACCTTGGGACAGCACATGATCAAGAGGCCAGAATTGGCTTTGTGAGCTGTAATTTGTCAGACAAATAAGTATAAGATTGAGTGGACCCAGGAGTAATTTACTAGAAAATGAAAATGGCACATCCAAGGATTTGGCATGAGCAGAGCCTGAGAATACAATAGGTTGCACAAACAGGTAATTTAGACCTCTGTGTCAACCTCCACCATTGCACTGACCTCTTGCCCTCACCTCACATGTCTGACCTCAAAGGCCATGTTGGTTCTTAGATAATCAGTTTGGTATATTGGGACAAGCCAAGATGTATTGTTGCTAAATACTGTTAATGACTATTCCATGGAAAGTGTAAATTCTGGGTCCCTGCCTTAGGCATGGAAAATTTGATGGAACATCCCAAATCCCCACTTCTTCTCCAGATTGTCGAAGTTCTTTGCTGTGACTCTAGTCAACTCAACCTTCTGCCCAATCTTACTTCCTTCACTCCATCAGTAATTATTGAGCCTGAGAGCATTCTCCAACAAACTTTTGCATGCACATCTCCATCTCAGAGTCTGAGTTTTATTTGTTTTGTTTTGTTTTAATATCTCAAACAAGTTGCTACAGGAACAAAAGAAAATCACAAGGTCATGTTAAGCAGAAGACTATAGTCTTTGGAATGCATTTTGTGATACTATTTTTTAAAGTGGTTCATGGATGAAAATTAAAATGAAATAAAAGGAGCAACAGCAGTGAGACCAATCTGAAGCCACAGATGTTATTCAGTGAGAGATGATAGAAGCATACTGTGTGAGAGTTACTATAAGTGAAAGGATTTGGGCACACATCAGGTATAATTCAGAGACAGAATTTATAGATTGTGTGAGATGTTAGATGTGAAAGCAGAGAGAGATAGGAATACGAGAATAAAGAATCTTATGGCTGAGCCTTATTCAATCCTATCATTTCAACTGTGGGTAGAGGCAGAAGAGTCCCAATCCTGCAACTTATTACCATTTAGCTTAATTATTCTTTTTTTTAAAGATTTTATTTATTTATTTGACGCAGAGAGAGATCAGATCACAAGCAGGCAGAGAGGCAGGCAGAGAGAGGAGGAAGCAGGCTCCCCACTGAGCAGGGAGCCCAATGCAGGGCTTGATCCCAGGACCCTGAGATCATGACCTGAGCCGAAGGCAGGGGCTTTAACCCACTGAGCCACCCAGGCGCCCTAGCTTAATTACTCTTAACAAAAAAGATCTGTCTTCCCTTCTACAATATAAATATAGGGACTGGAACTCTCCTGTTTTTGTTGTGCAAACTAGGTAGACTAGAAATAGACTTAGTGTATGCATGTGTATGTGAGTGTAGGAAGAAAAAAGGCATAAAAAAATCATTGAGTAAGGAAGAGTTAGTTAATAAATGCTTTTAGAAGTACCGGTTAGCCATAAAAAAATCAAAGTTTAATTCTCAGTTCACAACATTATGAAGTGAATCCCAGTTGAGTAAAAGTGCTATGTATAAAAATTTAAGATACAAAAAAAGAAAAAAATATAAGTTATGTTCATATAACATCTCTGAATGAGATGGAACTTACACAGTTAACACATTTATTATATATTACATATAAATATACTAATATAATATATATTTTATAATATATTAAATATATAATATATTAAATATTATAAATATTAAATATATAATATAATAGATATATTACATCCATTTATCTTTGAGTAAAAGAGATAAATAGTTAATCAGTTGATCTAGGACTGTTCATTAAATAATTTTCTTTACTGATTGATTTATGATGTTCTTATTTTAGATGAGAGTTTACTTTTGGATAATATTTTTCCATTGATCTAGTCACTGATTCTTTATTTAAAACCAAATTGTTTTAATTATTAGAAGTTCATTATATATTTTAATATATAGTACATCAAGTCTGTCTATTGATTAGTAGTTTTCTAGAAAAATTTTAGAATTATTTTGCCAGATTTCTAAAGAAGTTCTCCTTGGATAATTATTTGAGTAACTTAATCTGTGGATTATTTTTGAAAGAGGAATCAAATAAAGTTATATATTCAATTCATGCCATATACTAAATAAACTCCAGGAAGAATTAAGAGCCTAGTGCAAAAAATTTAACTATTAAAAAAAATGAGAAATGAGGAGGAAAAGGAGGAAAAAGAGGAGTAGGAGCTAGAAGAAAAAAATATTTGTTAATAGTAGATTTAGAAAGATTAAGAAAAATTCTAAACAAAGCATGAAAGAGATCACATAAGATGAAAATTAATAAATGTGAATATATAAAATTATATTTATCAATTGTAAATGACACATATGTTAAAATACTATTAACACACAGAGAAATTATTAGCCACAAATAGTTACATTTTAATATCTTTTGTCTGTAATGAGTGGTACAAATAAATGAGGAAAAACCAGACTTATAGGAAAAATGATCAGATAATTTGTAGAAGTAAAAATGACCAATAAACACATAAGATAGTAATACATTTTACTGTTACTCAAACATATTAAAAAACACAGCACTACCTTCATTAAAATGTTTTTAAATGCTTATTGAGTATTTACTATGTATGTTGCTGTTCTATATTCCATAATACAAACTATGATTGATCCTTTAAAAAGAAGAACCTTAGTCATACTATACGTTAAAGGAGATCTAATCTACTATAGCCAACTTGTTATAATTCCTTCTTAATTTTTCTACAAAATGTATGTGTGACTATGTGTGTGCTCCTTCTCATTCCATTTTATCCCATTCTTGGAGTCTTATCTATATCAAACTTCATTATTTTAAATATAGATGATTGCAATTAGTTTGCTTCTAGCCTCTCTCCCCCAAGACTAATTGATACGTGTCTCCCAGGTCAGTTTTCTAAATGAAAATTATCATCTTATTTTCCTGCCATGAAATTTTAAATGTTTCAAACATTCTAATAGGATCAGATAGAATATAGTCCATTAATTAGACATGACAAATCAGGCTGACTCTTCTACACATTTAAACATTTAAATTTGATGCTATGTTGATTTATTAAGGTTTGGAACAACAGCCTGACACAATTCAGTGATAGTGATAAGAGTTGGTAATGAAAGTTACCATTGGGTTTTCTCCTGATTTGCTCTGGTAATTGTGGAATTTTCAGTAAGATTTGCCAAAAAATTTTGAAATTACATCCATATATCTTTGCGCAAAAAGAGTCTAATGATTTAGAGATTAATATTTTATATAAAAACAGTTTTCTTTTTTTGTCCCTTCTCTGTAAAACATTTTTATAAATTAAAATCAATTTTTCATAGAAGATGAAGTTTATTTAACAATATTATTAGTCATACATTTTTTTTTTGAAGATTTTATTTATTTATTTCACAGAGGGAGAGAGATCACAAGGAGGCAGAGAGGCAGGCAGAGAGAGAGAGGGGGAAGCAGGCTCCCCGCTGAGCAGGGAGCCCGATGCGGGCCTCGATCCCAGGACCCTGAGATNCGAAGTTTATTTAACAATATTATTAGTCATACATTTTTTAAGAACACTTATCACCTCCTTGTTTCTTAGACTATAAATAAAAGGGTTTAATAAGGGAATTACTATTGTATAAAAAATTGCCACTGGTATATCTTTATCCCCTTCTTCAAATGGTCGAATATACATGAGAAGACAAATGTAGAATATTGAAACAGATAGAAAGTGGGATGCACAGGTAGAAAAAGCTTTACCTCTCCCTTCTTTGGACTTCATTTTGAAAATGGTGGAAAGGATGCAGATATAAGAGACAAAGACAATGGCAATGGTGAGGATTTGAATTGGCATTGAAAAAATATAGATCATTAGTTCATTGATATAAGGATCAGTACAGGAGAGTCTATAGAGTGGAAGAATATCACAAAAAAAGTGGTCAATTTGATTAGATCTGCAGAAAGTTAACCTTAATAGAAGCCCTACATGGATCATGGAATGCAGGTTGCTAGCTATGAAGGTCCCTATAGCCATCTGAATGCAGAGTTTCTTTGACATCATGGTGTGGTACTGCAGTGGGCTGCATATGGCCACATAGCGATCATAGGCCATTGCTGCCAAAAGAAAGCAGTCTGCAGTTTCAGCAAGGCAGAGAAAATAAAATTGTGCCATGCATTCATAAAGGGAAATCATTCTGTCCTTTGAAAAGAAGTTCTCTAACATTTTGGGGGTAATGGCACAGGAACAACAGGAATCCATCAAAGCCAGGTTGCCCAGAAAGACATACATTGGTGTGTGAAGACGACGCTCCATGAAAATCACTGCCACCAGACCAAGATTTCCCACCATGGTGATCAGATAAAGGGCAACGAATGCCAAAAACAGAAGAATCTTCAGCACTGGATGATCTGTAAATCCGATGAGGATAAACTCTGTTGTCAAGGATTGATTTTCCTTAGCCATTCCTGGCTTCTCAGCTGAGATAGAAATTATAGAGAAATGAAATTCTAAATTAGAGTGTGTTTATTCTCCCCTCTAATTATCCCAGGTACAAAAAGAAAGAAGCTCTTTTTAAATCATCCTATGCTGTCTTTACAAACTAGCACACGCACAGTAGGTCAAGTCTATGAGAAGAAAAGTATCATAGATAGTGTACACAGGGATCATCTGAAAATGACTGTGTGAATTCCCAGAACAGAAAGGTGTTTTCTGTATAAATTATCCAGCGTTAAAGTACAAATTCCTGGTCAGTATATATAATTTGGCATTTCCAAAATTAGAAGATATTTTTTTATGGTGTCTTTTTTCTCCAAGACAAAAAAAATAGACACATTTTAACTACTATCCTATGGGATTGATGTAATGTTTAGTGATAAATTATTTTAGACATTTTAAATGTCTAAGTGTATTATTTTTAAAATTTCATGGAATCACAGTGAGTTTAAAAATGATTTCTCTAGTTTAGCGTTCCTTCACAGAGAAGTTTACCAAGGGATATTTGAATGCCTATTCATCCTTTAAGATGGGGTAAGAATATAGAACATTTAAAAATTTTTTTTGTAAGTTAATTTTGATACTGTTTTTGTATTTATTTCAAAACATTCTAGATCCTACTCCTATAGAGATATGACACACTCCGCCAATAAATTGTTATTCTTAATTATTCATTTATCCTAATACTTTCTAGTGTTAAGTGTCTTACATGCATGTCTAACATTATGAGATTTGACTACCAAGTCTCCATTCAGAATGTTTATCTTCCTCATGATAAATACCTATCTTGTATTCTTTTATATTTCTGTAGAAACTAATGTTCTCGTTTTTGTGAATGCCATGAAGGTTTTACATTTATTATATGATTATTTGTGTTTGTAAACTCATTATTTACTCTTAATCCACTACAGATATACTAAAATTCAATGATCACAAAATTTATATTTATTATAGGTTAGCAACTATAATATAACAAGAAACATGGGTTTTAAAGAATGCTAAAATTACTTTTCTTTTCTTCCAAAAATTGCTGAAAGTCTTTGGCTTCACCATTTTTCAGTTAGACAATTTTGGAAAAGAGCCTATAAGTTCTTCAAAGTATATTGTTTTAAAAACACATTTTGGTTAGCCTTTTTTCTGTTTCTTCTCTTTCTCTACATTGAATTTAATATACTATTTTTTTTCTATTTACTCACATAGTATGGTAAGGTTTTCTGGAGTTTTATCACTAGAGGATTGTAATCAAACGAATAAAATAAGTTTGCCTTTTATATTTTAGGTTTATAACACTGTAAAAAATCTTTCAGAATTATAGTGTTTTGGAAAAAACAGTAAAAATACAGCCTTTTATCATTATTTTAGCAGCTACTTAATAGTAAATTAACTGAAAAAATGTGTGGAATCTAGGTTAGTTTTTGATAATCACTATTTTATATAGAAGATACTGAATCAGAGTAATAATGAGTGAAAGTTCATTTTCTCTCTCTTAATTTAACATGTAAATTATTCAGCTGAATTAGAAATCAATTTTATTCTCTCTCTCAGAATTATATTACAGAATCACTTATAGCCTTACCTGTATATTTATTGATAACACAATGGTACTTTTGAACTCAGAATAGGTCAGAATGATCCACTGTACTGTGTGTCATTATGGCTTTCCACGGTATCTTCAATTTAGAGACAAACTGAAAAGTTATTAAACAGATAAAATGTATTACCAATTAAAATGATGATGTGTTTTAGTGAAATGTGTATTTCTCCATTCTAATATTTTAAATAAATTATAAATCAGTTCCCATATTTTGAGTTCACTGACAAATACGTTATAGTAGCAGATTGGCCATGTGATATTTGTTATTAGAGAAATTAAGAATAAATATCTTGGTCTTTAAAACATTTGGGAATAAATTACAATGTAGGATACTCTACCAGTAGGTCAGTGACAATAATTATGTTAGCTTTAGGGCAAAGTTAAAGTTTTCCATTGATTCTAGAGGGATTTCCTTGAAACTGCCATATGGGTGTTTCTGTAAAGACTCTTAGCTTGAGAGATATGGTTCCCAAAACACAGGTAAACCAAAAGGCATCAATTAAAGATGGATATCCTTTGGGATTCTGAAGTTAGATCAAATAGTTTTTACTAAAGTCTGCCTAAGTATATCATGTTGATTTTTTTGCACAGTCTCTCTCTCTCTGTCTCTCTCTTTCTCTCTCTCTCTCTCTTTCTCAAGTCTTCTTTACTTGAAAACAGTAGTGAAGAGAAAAAAAATTCATGTTGATCAATAATGGAAGAAGTGGGAATTAACTGAGATTGGGAGAGAGATTAGGATTTGTGGAAAAGAGGCAAAAAATGTGATATGATTAACTAGAGTTGCAGTCTTCTTCATTCCCTTTGATTAATCTGACCAAATCCTATAGGTTTATACTCTGAAACAACTCTGACATTATGTTGTTTCATTTCCCTCTTACAGTAAAAGAGAACTTTTTAATTGGTTTTCCATAGACGATTTCCTCCATGAAAGCATACTCAACATTCTGACCTACAAAATACTTACTGTCTTTATAATATTTTATACTGTCTTTATAAACACAAAGACACAAAGTGTCTTTAAAACACTTTCTTAACCATGTTTCCCTGATATGTTTGTCCAGCTGCTCTTTATATGAAAATCTTGTTTATTCTCAGGTGGATTAATTTTCTTTTTGACTTTCCACACTATGCATATCTTAAAGTTCCAGATAATATAGGCCCTCAAAGAATGCTTATTAAAATGCTTACAGAATTTCAATTAAATTAAATTCAACATTTATAGAGTGATTATTATAATAAGTCACTGAGTCAGCATTGATTAAAGAGTAGTCCACAGTAGGGGTAGGGTTGGGAAGGAAACATCACAGATAAATAAGAAATAATCCTGCCCTCATGGAGCTGCCAATTCAGAGAGTAAAATCACTTACACAAACTTAATATAGAGCGGGGCACTTGGGTGGCTCAGTGGGTTAAGCCTCTGCCTTCGGCTCAGGTCATGATCTCAGTGTCCTGGGATTGAGGCCCGCATCGGGCTCTCTGCTCAGCAGGGAGCCTGCTTCCCCCTCTCCCTCTGCCTGCCTCTCTGCCTACTTGTGATCTCTTTCTCTCTCTGTCAAATAAATAAATAAAATCTTAAAAAAAACGTATATAGAGCAACTCAGGCTGAGTTAAATATATGAAAAAAAGAACTATAAGCAAGGTATACGGGAACACAAAGAGAAAGTAACTTAGAGAGCTAGGAGAAGACATTACAAAAAATGATATTGCCTATGATTTTTGAGGGATAAATTAGATTTCAATAAGCAGAAAATGTGTGGTAAGATTTTATAGGCTGAAAGGAGAGCATGATTAAAGGTAGAAGCATGGGAGTTTCAATGTATAGGTCTGTTTAAGGAATGGAGAATGAGAGAGGGCAAGTAACCAGACTCTGGGTGCATGCTAGGTTAGGAAGAGGAATTAGGAGGGGCAGGTTGTAACTTGTTCTACTTCTGCCCGCTCTATTTTGATGACACTGATCTCATCAAGATCAAACTCATTTCCTAATCACCAAATCCAAAGCACATTTGTCAATTATTATCTTAATTAACTAACTATATGATATGAAACTGTTGACCACCCTGAAACTTGTCATCTCTTCAGGCTTCTGTGATAACATTTCCTTTTTCTACATTTCTGTTTTTTTCCCCATGTTTTATATTAGATCCTCATTTCCTCACAAATACACTTTTGTTATAAAGAGTGCATCCGTTAATACACTTACAAAATGGTAGCACTCTCTTTTGAAAACTAACTGCTAATTTTTAAAAGAATCTTCCCAATATTTACTTAGTAAATTACCATATTCCCTTGTAATCATCTGTTCTGGCAAACTAATGAGAATGTCCTTAATATTTATTTATTTTAAAAATAAATCAAACCTCACTGAACTTCTTTGGAATATTTTCATGTAGGTAATAAAATTCTGTTCCCAAGTTTTAAAAAAATATGCAGACCTGAAAAAATTTAATATGCTACTCATAATTTTTGCCTAGAAATTCATATGAGGATATATGGAAACATCCCAAAGATGTTTTCAAAATTCCATCTGTATTTCATGATTTCTTTTTGGAAAACATTTGCTTTGTACTTAAATATCACAGTTATATCGAAGGACGAAATGAAGATGTTAATGACTTCTAAAATACTTGTTGAATTGGGAATTATCATCAGAGAATGGAGAAGCAAATTTAGAACACCTGTCTTTTATTAGCAGAAAAATATATAACTCCTCCTAAAATCAGCAACTTTTTAAAGTATTAATATGATGCTCATGGTACATCTGTACTGTATGTGTTCACTTCTCATCTCATTTTTAAGAGTTTATAAAGATCAAAAAGACAAGAAATAAATATTTGTGAGGATGTAGAGAAGGAACTGTTGTGCACTTTTTTTAGATTCTATGCATTCGTGAGATCATACAGGATTTTATCTTTCTCTGTCTGACTTATTTCACTTAGTATAATGCCCTCAAGGTCCATCTATGTTGTCAAAAATAGCAGGATTCTCTTCTTTTTTATGACAGAATAATATTCCATTGTATGCATATATGTATGTGTCTGTGCATGTGTATGGATGTATATGTGTCCATATACATACCCACACACACCACATTTTCTTCATCTGTTGATGAACACTTAGGTTGTTTTCATGCCTTGGCTATTGTGAGTAATGTTACAATAAACATTGGGTGAAGATATATTCTCAGGGTAGTCAGTTGATTTTCTTTGATATATACCCAGATAGGTATTGCTGGATCATATTGTAGTTCTGTTTTTAATTTTTTGAGAAACTTTATACTGTTTTCCATAGTGGCTGTATCAATTTACATTCTTTTTTTTTTCAAATTTGACCAATTTTCCCACTATTACCTTTTAAAAAAATTTTTTTTAATTTTTATTCTTTGCCCAAGAGGTACAGGTCTGTGAATCATCAGGCTTACATCTTTCACAGCATTCACCAAAAAGTTGAAAATGGAGCTACCCTATGACCCAACAATCGCACTACTGGGTATTTACCCTAAAGACACAAAGGTAGTCATCCTCAGGGGCACGTGCACCCGAATGTTTATAGCAGCAATGTCCACAATAGCCAAACTATGGAAAGAACCTAGATGTCCATCAACAGATGAATGGATAAAGAAGATGTGGTATATATATACAATGGAATATTATGCAGCTATCAAAAGAAACGAAATCTTGCCATTCGCAACGACATGGATGGAACTGGAGGGTATTATGCTGAGCGAAATAAGTCAATCAGAGAAAGACAATTATCATATGATCTCTCTGATATGAGGAACTTGAGGGGCAGGGTGGGGGGTTGTGGGGGGTAGGGAGGGANTGTATCAATTTACATTCTTACAAACAGTGCAATAAGTTTCATTTTCTCCATATCCTCACCAATACTTCTTTCTTGTTCCCTAGAAGTAATTATTCTGATAGGTGTTAGGTGATACCTAATTGACGTTTTAATTTGCTTTATCCTGATGATGAATAATGGTGAGCATCTTTCCATGGACTTGTTGGCCTTCTATATGTTTTCTTTGGAAAAAAGTCTATTCAGAACCTCTGCCCATTTTCAATCTGATTATTACTGGTAGTATTTTGCTATTAAGTTATAGGAGTTTCTTATGTATTTTGGATATTAACTCCTTTTCAGATATATGGCTTGCAAATATTTTTCTTCTGTTGTATAGTTTTCCCTTTCATTTTGCTGAACGTTTCTTTTGCTGTGCAGAAACTTTTTAGTTTGAAGCAATGTTTATTTCTGCTTTTGTTGCTTGCGCTTTTTGCATTACTTTCAAAATATCATTGGCCAAGACCACTATTAAGACCGCTATCACTTTTTCCTATGTTTTTCCCTAGGTGTTTTATGGTTTTGGGTCTTATATTTAAGTCTTTAATCCATTTGGAGTCAATTTTTGTGAGTTGTATAGGGTAGTGATTAAATTTTAGTCTTTTGCATGGGAATATCCAGTTTTCCTAGCACTATTTACTGAAAAGATCTTGGCTCCCTTTTCAAATATTAATTGAATGTTTATATGTGGTTTGGTATCTGGGATTTCAATTCTGTTTCAATGATATATATAACCATCTTTATGCCAGTTCCATACTGTTTAGATTACTATAGATTTTTAGTTTGAAATCAGGGTCTGATGCTTCCAATTTTATTCTTCTTTCACAGGATTACTTTCACTTTTGGATTCTTTTTGGGTTGCATACAAATTTTAGGATTCCTTTTTCTTTTATGAAAAATGCTACTGGAATTTTTATAAGAATTGTACTGTGTCTATAGATGACTTTGGGTAGCATGGAAATATTAACAATATTAATTCTTTCAATCCATTAGCATGAGCTATTGTTCCATTTTTCTGCATATTTTCCAGTTTCTTTCATCAATGTCTTATAGTTTTCAGTGTACAAATTTTTCACCTCCTCAGTTCAATTTATTCCTAAGTATTTTACTGGTTTTCAGTGATATTGTAAATAGTATTATATTCTTTCTCTTTCAGATATTTTGTTGTTGGTGAATAGAATGCAACTTTATTTGTATGTTGATTTTTGTTATCCTGCAACTTTAATTTGTTGATTGCTTCTAAATGTTTTGGTGGAGTTCTTTTTTTAAAAATAATTTTATATTTATCATTTGAATATGTATTTTCCTTTTACTTTTAATAGATAATTTTTGGCACCCCTATTCCTTGTTTTAATTTTCCTACACTTTCTATGGTCAGTCATTCTGGCTTGGTTTTTTGTTGGTTTTTTTTTTTTTCTGTATTTCCTTTATTTATTTATTTATTTATTTATTTATTTATTTATTTATTTATTATTCTTTGCCCCAGGGGTACAGGTCTGTGAGTCATCAGGCTTACATCTTTCACAGCATTCACCATAGCACACACCCTCCCCAATGTCCATAACCCATCCACCCTATCCCTACCCTCCCACCCCCCAGTAACCCTCAGTTTGTTTTGTGAGATTAGGAGGCTTTTATGGTTTGTCTCCTTCCTGATCCCATCTTGTTTCATTATTTTGATGCATTCAGATCTCTAGAACAATGGCTATTTTTCAGGAATTGTTAGCAGTATTACTATTTTAATGCCAAACTGAAAGTTAAAATGCCCAAGACCAATGAACTTGTTTATTCATCTGCTGATGTGTTACAATGAAAATAACACAGTAATAAAGAATACAATAAAGATTTTGTGCTATTACACTCTGCTTTTTAATATTTATTGTAGTTATCCAAACTTCTCTTGTTTTATGCATTTATTAAACTTCATACAAACATATTCTAATATAATAGTTATGATTGATTAAATTGTTCATTTGAACAAAGAAATTAAATAAAAAATGGTAGTGATGTGATTCTTCATAGAAATCTTTTCCCCCAACCCGCCTGGAGTTCAGGCAATCTCTGCCCACAGGTACCATCAGTACTACTTGCCATGGGCGGCCTTATATCCAGGTACTTGTCTTTGTCAGGCTCCACAACTCTCTGTGGAGGACATCTGTTCTATTCCAACTTGGCTGAGTATCAAGGCATGGAACTTAACAGAAGAAACAAGTACTTGGCAGGAAATAAAACTCTGAACCTACCACTGTCTGTTGCTTATCAGAATCTCAGGAAGAAACACATTTATGGAGAATTTCCTGGAGAGGAAATTCATCCCCTACCCTAACATGGTACTCTCCATTGCTGGGGTTGGCCAGACCACCAAAGAGTCTTTTATCCTATTGGCATGATTTTGACCACCTCCCCATCGTACCAGGTTGCTTAGGCTGAATTGGCATTTCTTTCAACCATTTACCATTGGTTTTCATCAAGCAGTGTTGAAAAGAAAAGGCTGTAAGACCTTGTATTGATTGTATTTACTTTGAGGTTGTTGAAATACATCGCTCATTATATTTCACATGTAAACTTTAAATATTTTTCTTCATACATATGACATGTTTCAAACCTACAGAAAATAATAGACCCCAGAATGTTATGAGAAGTTTACTTTTTGCTTTATCTGTCTAATTTTTGAAAAAGAAATGGAATGTTATAAACATAGTTTAACACTTCCCCCACCCAACCTTAGAAGTAACCACTATCCTAGAGTTGGTATGTACCTTTCCTTTTCACATTTTGTGTGCTGTTAGTACATTTCCAAGTATCTACAAACAGTATGTAATATTGTTTTAAAGATTTTCAGAAGTTTCTGTAAATAACATGTAACACATCTCCATTTGCACACAATGGGCTTTTCATGAAGACATATGTGAGAATCTGTTTTTTCTCATGGACACCATGGAACATATAAATGGTGTTTCCCTCTATGCTCTTGTGGTTGGGAAAGTTCAACTCTAATTTGTTGTCCACTTTCATTTTGTCTATTTACTTTATTTGAATACTTCCTTACCTTTTGTTCCCTCTGCCTACATGTCTTGTTTAATCACCTTTTAATGTCTTTTATTTATTTCTTCTCTAATCTTTTCTATTTCTTTCCTTTTCCTAACTTTGGGATTACTTTTTCTTCTTTTTCTAATTCTTTGAAATTTAATGTTTGTTAGTTTGAGGTTTTTATTTTAATGTACACATTTATCACTAAAAACTTTCCTCTTAGAATTGCTTTTGCATTATCCTGTAATTTTTGGCATGTTGTATTTTTGTTCTTTAAAGATGCTTTTATTTTTATTTCTTCCTTGATACATTGATTGTTCAGTGTGTTGCTTGATTTCCACATATTATTGAATTTTTTAGTTTTATTAATATTACTAATTCTTGTTTCTTATCATTGTGGTTGGAAAAGATACTCAATATGATTCTAATATTCTTTTTTAAAGTGATTCTAAGATTCTTAAAATTGCCAAGGATTACTTTGTGGCCCAACCTATGATCTATCCTGCAGAATGTTCCATGTGTACTTGAGAAGCACGTATATTCTCATGCTACTAAATGGAAAGTCCTGTATATAGCTCTTACATTCATTTTGTCTGTCGTGTTATTCAGGTTTGCTGTTTACTTACTGATTATTGGTCTGGATGATCTATCTAGTGCTGAATGTGAGGTATTGAAGTTCCCTTCTATTTCATAATGGCTGTTTCTCCCTTCATTTCTGTTAATATTTGTTTTACATATTCATGTGCTCCAATGATAGGTGCATATATATTTATAATTGTTTGTATCGTCTTGATGAATTGACCCCTTTATCACTACAAAGTGACTTTATTTTCTGTGAATGATTTTAAGTGAAATTCTGTCCTATCTGTTATCACTTTAGCCCTTTTGGTTATCATTTGCATGATTCTATGTGTGTTTTTAAAGCTTACGTGAATTTCTTATAGGTAGCATATTGTTGGATCTTGTTTTATGTTTTGTTTTTATTTATTCAGCCACTATGTCTCTTGATTGTAGAATTTAGTCCACTTACATTTAAAGCAATTATTGATAAGTAATGACTTACTATTATCATTTTGTTAATTGTTTTCTGTTTTAGTACTTTTGTTATTTTCTTCCTCTCTTGCTGTCTTCCTGTGTAATTTATTTTTTGTTGGGGTATGCTTTGATTCTTTTTTATCTTTTAAGTATCTACTATAGGTTTTTTTGATGTTGTTACCATGAGGATTAAATAAAACATTTTATAGATCTAACAGTCTATTTTAAGATGATAAAACTTACCTTCACGTGCATATGAGAGTACACTTTTGTTTCTTCTGTTCCCACATTTTTATGCTGTTGATGTCACACTTTACATCTTTTTTTGTAGTGCATTCATTAAGAAGTTATTGTAACTGAAGCTATTTTTAATATTGTTATTTTAACACTTTTATACTAGGGGTAAAAAATGATTTACACATCATCATTACAGAATTAGGGTATTCAAAATTTAGCTACACATTTCTATTAAAGGTGAGTTTATACTTCTATACGTTTTCATGTTGTTGCTTGGTGTCCTTTCATTTCCTCCCTTTAACATTTCTTGTAAGGCAAGTCGGTGGTGATGAAATCCCTTAGCTTTCGTTTGTCTGAGAATGTCTTTATTTCTCCTTCAGTTGTGAAGGATAATTTTACCAGGTATGGTGTTCTTAGTAGGCAGAGTTTTTTTCTTATAGTGTTTTGACTATGTCATTATACCTCTTCCTGATATACAAGGTTTCTGCAGAGAAATATGCTTGTAGCCTTATGGGGATTCCTTGGTAGGTCACAAATCATTTTGCTCTTACTGCTCTCAAAATTGTCTTATTGTCTATTACTTTCATATTGTGATAATAACGTGTCTTGGAGTAATTTTTTGGGTTGATCTTGTTTGGGGTCCTTTGAGTTTCTCCTGCCTGGATATCCATATTTCCCAAGATTTGGGAAGTTTTCAGCTACTATTTCTTTAAATAAGCTTACAGCCCCTTTCTTTCTCTTCACCTTCTGGAACTCCAGTAAAGTGAATTTTCACTTAATTTATGATATATTATTATTAACATAGATCGTTTTCACTCTTTTTCATTTTTCTTTTACTTTTTACTCCTTTAAGTGGCTTATTTCATATAATCTGTCTTTGGTTGTGTTGATTTTCTTTTTTTTAAAGCTTGTATTAAAAAATCTATAGAATGTGATGTCAGATAAGTATACTTCTCACTCTGCTTTATGAAAAAACCTGAAAATTATATATTAAAATATTTAAAGTCTTTTTTATGAATGATTAAGTCTGTTGTTAAAACTCTTTATTGAATTTTTCACTTCTGTCATTGTTTTCTTCAGCTCCAAGATTTGTTTGGTTATTTTTCATGGTTTCTATTTTTTAAGAATATTTTATTAATTCATTTGAGAGAAGGAGAGAATACGAGTGTCGAAGGGAGCAGAGGGAGAGAAACAAGTGGACTCAGCACTGAGTGGGGAGCTCAATGTCCAGCTTCAGTCCAGGAACCTGAGATCATGACCTGAGACTAAGCCAGACACTTAACTGAATGAGCCAACTGGATTCAGCCAGCCTGAATGAGTCAGGTGGCCCTATGGTTTCTATTTTCCTATTTAACTTCTAATTTTGTTTGTGTATTGTTTCCTCATTTCATTTACTTATCTGTTCTGTTGCATTTGTTTGCGTTTCTTTTAGATAATTATTTTGAATGTCTTGTCAGGCAAACTATAAAGCTCTGTTTCTTTGGAATCAATTACTGGCTTAATTAGTTTCCTTTGGTGGTGTTTGTTTGCATGGTTCTTTATGATCTGTATAGCCTTGCATTGGTGTCTGTTGATTGAGGAGCAAATACCTCTTCCAGTCTCTAGTGACTATTTTAACAGGTAAAGATTTCTTTTCCTTGTTGGTTCCCCATGTCAATAGGATTAAGCACAGAATTGTCATTGTGCTGGTTTGTAACCAGTTATGAAGCTTTAGCTGGATTCGCAGTGGGGACCATGATTGGTAGTCTTGTTACCAGGCATTCAGGAGGTTGTGATCCTGTCTGGTACCTAGATAGAAGGGACTGCCTTCTGTACCTTTTTCAGTGGAGTGGCACTGCATCTACCTTCTGAACTCTTTTCCATCTGTCTCTTTATCTTCCCTTCAATTTCATTGTCATTTCACACTTGAATTAGCCATGTCACATGTGTTGGGTTATTTAGATTTCAAATAGAATATAGATTATTAGCCTTAATAAGTGATTCACTAAATCAATGTCTACAGTAAAACCTTAAATCTATATTTTGCATAAAACGTTCCCTACATTATACATTCTGGGGAATCCTTTATGCAAAGTATAGATTTGAGGTTTTACTATAGGTTCTGGTTTGAGAGCACTGAATAGTAGTAACTTTTTTACTAGTATTCCTGACCCTAATTTCAAACCCTCTGCAGCCTATTTTCCACACCTCCAAATATTCATTTAAAAAAGAATCTACCAGTACTACTCCCTTCTCTTAAGTTTCAGTGCATGCTTATTCTCTGATGAATAATGTTCATGATCATTCACATGGCATTTAACTCATTTTATCACTGAGACCCTTCAAGCTCCTTTTCCCTTCACCCAACATCCATATCCCAAATGTAAAATTTCCAAATCATGCAGATCCCATAAATTTAGGACATACTACAGTGTCTTTCATTTTTCCAATTCTATTAATTCCTGAATATTTTAAAAATTGAAATAATTGTACTTACTTGCAAGCCCTCAAAATAGATTCGAATCAATACAGATGGAATACACAAAATTTAGAGAGTATTTTGATATCCAGAATTTTATTTCAACTCTCCTCCCTATATTTTCATGTTATAAATTGAGTGACTTTTCCCTCATTTACTACATTTCATTTCAGACAACACTCAGTGAGGATATGGGGAAAAAACATGGAAAAGGAATGCAAATGCAACATTGCAGACAGATTTGATTCTCACAGCACTCACATATGAACCACAGTGGCAAATCCCCCTGTCCTGGTGTTCTTGGTTATCTATCTTCTCATCACTTTGGGGAACCTTGGTCTAATTGCTCTCATATGGAATGACCCCTCAGCTTCACATCCCCACATACTTATTACTTGGGAGTTTGGCATTTGTGGATGCTTGAATATCACCCACAGTATCCCCCAAGATGCTGGTCAACTTTTTTGCCAAGATCAAAATGATATCTCTTTCAGAATGTATGATTTTCCCTTTGCAATAAGTATAACAATGGAATGCTTTCTGCTGGCAACAATGGCATATGATCACTATATGGCCATATCCAAACCATTACTTTATCTAGTGATTATGTCCAATACACTGTACATCCATTTGTTAGTTTTGCCACTTATAGGTGGCCTTCTTCATGAAATAATTCATAGTTCTTTTTTATTCAGATTAACCTTCTGCAATTCCATCATAGTACTTTTTACCATGACGTTATACCATTGCTTAAAATTTCTTGTCCTGGCCCTTCTATCATTTATCTGATAGTATTTATTTTTTCTGGGTCAATACAGATGTTCACCATTCTGATAGTTGTTGTCCCCTACACACTAGTTTTCTTTACAATCTTAAAAAAGACGTCCCTACAAGGCATAAGGAGAGCCTTCTCCACCTGTGGAGACCATCTCTTACCTGTCTTCTTATACTATAGTGCACTTGTATTCATGTGTGTGCACCCTGTATCTACACAATCAGAAGACCAAGATATGATGGACTCTCCATTTTATGCTATCATAATTCCTTTGTTAAATCCAATTATGTATAGTTTGAAAAATAAAGTCATAGATTCATTGAGAAAAATATCGAAGAGAAATTCTTAGAACTCACATTAATATCTGTTCTCCTTTCATTAAAATGACACAAACTGTACAGATTACATATTTGCTCTGTGTTGACTAGTATTCAGTTTCTGAAGTTATAATTGTCTTCATCTTTAAATGACTTACGGTGAGAGTACAAAATAAATGTATGTATATGTAGTCAAAACAGAGGGAATTTTAATCAAGTGGGTCATGACATAAGAATGATTTAAAAGGAAACAAAACATTTTACATGTTTGCATGTTTGAATGTGGCTTCATAGATGCATTAAGCATTGAAATAGGGTAATTTCTCTAAAAAGAATTTGAATATGGTATATTTGACAGCCATACACCTATGCACCCCAAAGACCCACATTACATTTTTTCCACATTGGAGTCCGGGTTGTGTTTGAGTGAACAGAGACAAAAAGTATGAGAGTTCAGATTTCAGGTTTCACCTTTGCCCTTCCTCTCTCACCACTGATTACTTCACCATTCTACTCTTATAACTGAGGTTCTCACACCAAGATGACTCACTTGCATCATTGGCTATAATCTTGTTACTTTTCCTACATTCTGTTGATATTCCTTTACTTCCAAAACATTGACTAAATAATATCCCACTTCAACTTTTCATGGATTATCATACCTACCAGATTATTATATATGGTATACATATCTAGTACTCTATATATGCATATGCATGTGTTTATTCAAATATGTATATGTACAAAGTAAATGATATACGAAGATATCTACATACATATTATATAACTTGTATATATCCCTGGAAGGTTATATATTTGCTATGTGTTGATTAGTTTGTTGTTGTTGTTATAAATAAGTTTTAAAGATTTTACTTATTTATTTGAGAAAGAGAGACCAAGAGAGCGCACAGAAACCGAGGAGATAGGCACAGGGAGAAGCGGACTTCTCACTGAGCAGGGAGCCCAATGCGGAGCCTACATCCCGGGACCCTGGGATCATGACCTGAGCCAATGGCAGAACCAACTGAGCTTAATCAACCGGGCCACCAGGTGCCCCTGTTGTTGTTGTCTTAAAGTAGGCTCCACGCCTAGTGTGGATTCCAACACAGGACCTGATCTCACGACCCAGAGATCAAGACCCCAGCTGAGATAAAAAATCAGACACCCAACTGACTGAGTCACTCTGGTGCCCCTGTGTTGACAGTTTTAAACAATTTTTGGAGTTATAATTGCCTTAGTGTTAATGACTTTAGTCCTAAAGTCATTTTAAACACATCTTTAATATGTGTGTATGTGTGTACACATATACACTTGTTTCTCTCTGGCATTATTTGAGGTTCATCCCCCTAAAACCTTGATTTAACCCTGAAGTCTCCTAAAATTCTTCTAATAAATTCTATGTTATTGCTGAAATGAGTTACTGAAATCCTTTGGACTCTTTCTTCTTAGGTATATACTTTTGTTGGTACAGGTCTTTCTACAAAGAATGCTTCCCCAATTGTACCCACCTTCACTTACAATTGAAATGGGTCCTTTCTTCATGATTTATCTTAAGTGTTACAGCTTCCCTGATGTATTTCCAGAGTACCTCAAAGAGGATAGGAATGCTCACTTGTTTGAGGCATTTATTTATGTCTCTTTTAACAAGCAAGTCAGAGCACACCCAGTTAAAACTCACCTTACTTTGGCCAAGGTCCAGAGATTTCCCACTACAGGCAAGGAGAAACTGTAGAAGACTGACCTATGGGAAAGAGCAGCCAAAACACAGCAGCAGAGTGTATACAGCATACACCAGAAACACTTCCTGAAGTGCCAGGCTCCAGACAGCAAATGACCTCTTCTTTGTAAAGCCATTACATTACTCTCAGGAGTGGGAAATGTAACAGGCTTTTCAAACATAGAGAAAAAGACAGAGACCAAAACAAAATGCCAAGATGGAGGAATTCATCCCAAAAGAAATAACAAGGAAAGGTCACAGTCAGGGATCTAATCGAAACAGATATAGTATGCCTTATGCAGAATTTAATGCAATCATAATAAGGACACTAGCTGTGCTTGAGAAAAGCTTAGAAGAAGACATCAGGGACTCCTTTACCATGAGATAAAAGAGCTAAAAACTAATCAGGTCAAAACGAAAAATGGAATACCTGAGTTTTGAATCTGATTAGATGTAATGACCACAAAGATGGAAGAAGCAAAGGAAGAATAAGTGGTGAAGATAAAATGATGGAAAATCACGAAGCTTCACAAAAGAGGAAGAGAAAAAACCTTGGATCCCAAAAGTAAATTTAGAGAATTCAATGACTCCGTAAAGCATAATAACATTATATCACAGGAGTTTCAGAAGAAAAAAAGAGAAACAATGGGGCAGAAGGGTTATTATGAGCAAATTATACCTGAAAACTTCCCTGATCTGGGGAAGGAAACAGACAATCAAATCCAGGGGCACATAGAACTCCCACAAAATCAACAAAAGCAGGCCAACACCAACACATATTAATTAAATTTGCAAAATATAGAGATAAAGAAAAAAATCCTAAAAGCAACAGGAAAAAAGAAGTCTCTAACTTACAAGGGAAGAGAAATAAGGTTAGCAGCAAATGTCTCCACAGAAACTTGAAAAGCCAGTAGAGAGTGGTATGATATATTCAGTGTACTGAATGAGAAAAAATATGCAAGCAAGAATGCTCTATCTAGCAAGGCTATCATTCAGAACTGAAAGAGACAAACAAAAATTAAGGGAGCTTGTAACCACTAAACCAGCCCCGAAAGAAATATTACAGGGAACTCTGAGTGGAACAGAAAAACCAAAAGCAACAAAGACTAGTAAGGAAAAGAGAAAATCTGATGAACAATGACAAAAAAAAGTAATGAAGTGGTGGAAAATTTCTATCTATCAATAATTGCTTTGAATGTAAATGGACTAAATGTACCAATCAAAAGACATAGGTTTTGTATCTTAAATTCCACGTGAGTGAAATCACACTTTGTCTTTCTCTGACTGATTTATTGTGGTTAGCATAATACACTCTAATTCCAACATAGTGATTCATCAGTTGCATATGACACCCAGGGCTCATTACATCAAGTGCTTTTCTTAATGTCCATCACCCAATTACCTAATCACCTTGCCAAACCTTCCCACCCCCCAGCAACTCTCAGTTTGTAATCTGTATTTAAGAGTCTCTTATGATCTGTCTCTCTCTGTTTTTATCTTATTTTATTTTTCCTTCCCTTCCCCTATGTTGGAATTAGAGTGTATTATGCTCACCAAAATAAATCAGTGTACATATTAGTGAAGCCATCTGATAATTTTCCTGCTACTTCTGACTCTGATTCAGAAAACAAGGACTTGCAAAAGGTGTGGGTTTCTGGGTAAGCTGTGCTGGGACTTGGGTTACCTGATCCACCAAAAAAAGTGGTGGCCAAATTGGCGATAGCATATGGGGGTGCTGTATGGAATCTTACACTGGTATCTATGGGTAAATCACAGCACAGACTCTAAATTTAGAGTTAAGCTCTGCTATCACTATGGACAACGACTTTCCATTTGATAAAGAGCTATTGGTCTGCTACTAGGCTTTAGTAGAGATTGAATGTTCAACCATAGGCCAGCAATTTCCCATGAAACCAGAGCTGCCTTTCATGAACTGGGTATCAGATGGCTTCACTAATATGTAGAATATAAGGAATAGTGCAGAGGACTATGGGGAAGGTAGGGAAAATGGAATGGGAGGAAATCAGAGAGAGAGAGACAAACCATGAGAGTCTGCAGACTCCTGGAAACAAATTGAGGGTTGTAGAGGGGCGGTAGGAGAGGGAGAGGGTAACTGAGTGATGGGCATTAAGGAAGGCTCCTGACCTGATGAGCACTAGGTATTATATACAACTGATGAATCACTGAAAACTACATCAAAGACTAATGATGTACTATATGTTGGCTAATCTTAAAAAAAATCTTAAAAAATAGCTTTTCTGGACATCGGGACAGCTATTCATACTGGAAGCAGCATTAAATCTACCCTTCTGTTCAGTTTTCACAACAATTTCTCTTTTATCTATGTTGTTTATTTCTCCTCTCTTTGGTTTTCATGAACAAATTCTAAGGACACAAGCTAAATGATTAATGACTACCAAAATATAGGCACTTTGATTTCCCCCAGCTGCCCATCGAGTCCCATTTGGAAGTTAAACATTTTTCCTACTCTTCAGATATCAAATCAAAATGCTATCATTTCTACATTGTAATATTTTGACACAAATCATGTCATTATTTTCTGAATGAATGTTCATTCCTACTTCTCTATTAATGATGAAAGAAAAATATGAACACCTTACCACCATGTTGAAAATATCTCACTAATTGTCCTTAAAACTGGAGTAAAGAATGAAGTGCCCCATGTGATCCCACCAATGCTGGTCTTCCTTGTCCCATCTCTTGGCTCTTCTCTTTTTGCATGTCAGCTACATTTACCATTTTTTTTTTGTTTCTGCAGTTGTCTAGCTCTGAGATCATCTAGACCCTCCAATGATGGAAGGCCCTAGGATGGTAAATGTCCACAAGCATCACCTTGTTAGACACAAAGTCTTTCAGCCTCACTCTTGACCTATTAAAGTGGAATCTTCATTTTCAGAAAAAAAAAACCACCCAGAATATTCAGCTATATAACAGTTTGAGAAGCACTGATATATGCCACCTCACCTTTGGTTCTTTATTTTGTTTTCCTTTTGTTTCTCCTCTGACCTCTGCCTAACAAAGTTTTTCATGTGTTTTCGGATTAAAGTGGAAGTTCAGTATCGATCTGGAATGTGACCTGCAGTTGGCATGAGGGTTGACAACTGTATTTAAATTTTGCTCCTGGGTGCCTGGGTGGCTCAGTGGGTTAAAGCCTCTGCCTTTAGCTCAGGTCATGATCTCAGGGTCCTGGGATCAAGGACCACATTGAGCTCCCTGCTCGGCAAGGAGCCTGCTTCCTCCTCTCTCTCTGCCAGCCTCTCAGCCTACTTGTGATCTCTCTCTCTCTGTCAAATAAATAAATAAAATCTTAAAAAAAATAAATTTTGCTCCTGAAGGGAATCCAGAACTTTGGCGTCTTTAAAATCATGTATGGTTGGTTAGCTCAGATAAGATCATACTAATCAAAGCACTCAGAACATCAAAATTTTTAGATAAATTGAAGTTTGTACAAACCTGCCAGAAGTGTCATCTGTGCTAGAAAATAGCATAATGTACAGTTTCAACTGTTAACATCAGAACTGTATACAATAACTTGGTGTTAATGATTTCAGAATCTGTAATGCCTGTTGGGACACCTGGACTTCTCACACATGTTCAAATCTACAATGCCCAGAGGAACAGCTTAGTTTTTACCCTAAAGGGATAGCTTGGGTGCTATTAGGGGATTTTTAGTTCTTCACGCCTTCCTCTTCTGGCAAAAGCACACAGTTGTACAACTGGTTGACTGTAGTGTTTGAAACAAATTGATATAAAGAACATTTTCCTGAACTTGATAAATGAAGCCTCCAAAATGAATGAGTCATTCCAGTGCTACTATGTTTTGTCATTCCAGTGCTACTATGTTTTGTCATTCCAGTGCTACTATTTTTGTCATTCCAGTGCTACTATTTTTTTTCTACTTTAGAAAAGATCTCCACATTTTGTTACAAGATATGGGTAAGAGAAAAATAGTTTCTACAATATTCACTCTTTGTATAAAAATTCAAAATACTGTATAACTTATAATAACTTTAGATCAATTTACTAAATGCCAAAAATTGCATGCAAAAAAGGTAAAACAATTATCTATCTTATTTTCATGACTAAATCTGGATAAGCAAAATACCTGTAAAACTGAAATTTTCACCTTAAACTAATTTATTATCTTTCTAAAATAACTGTAATGACTGTAAATTTTGGCAAACTAGAATGTTAAACTATTTAAACTGAATTTTAATATCAGGTCATATGTTCTACATAATAAATCTTTATGGCTATTCTGACTAGATGATCTATTATTTTTAATTAATCAGATTCTGTGATTTAAGTTTTAAGGTAAGTCATATACATGTTAACTCCTCTAACCTTTCTCCCACTTCTGGCAACATTTCATTCATTTTAAAAACATATTAGCAAGAAATTTATGAAAATGCCCCTCCAATGCTCTTTACACCATATGTCTTAATAGGTACACCACAGAAATTAAATTTGAGAATTTTCAGTTTGAGATTTTGAACTGCATTTAAGATAATCCATTTTAAATAAAAATACAGTTAACAACTGGAATTTTGGTAGTATTTATGTCACCTGTACTAGGTTCCAGAGTTTGACTTAATTTTATTCTGCTGAAAAAAACCAGTAGAGAAATAGTACTCCAAGTAAAACCAGCAGGATTTCTAGAGAAAGCAGCAGGTGATTGACTGCTAAACTTAGATCAAGTCCTGTCACACTAGATATGATGGGGATGGGAAAACTAAGTTTCTGGCTCTTTTGACTTCTAAAGTGTAGACTTTGGCTGATACCAAGACTTGTGTGGTAAAGAGGATCAGTTTTTTTGTCTATCTGAATAAGACATGTATCTGTTTTACAACCTCTTTAATGTCTTTTCTTGTTTCTTTCCATGTCCTTCTTCTTTTTACCTTATCTACTCTCTAGTGGATAGGTCATACATAAGTATGGCTTCAGCTACCCAAATGACTCCAAGTCATTGTTTCTACTAAGCTTCAATAGACTCATACTACTAAGCTCACTCACCTGGATGTTCAGAGGGCTCTTTCTCCACAAATAGGCCATCTGACTTCTTTTATAAATTATTATTATTTTATATTTTTTTAAGATTTTTATTTATCTGACAGAGAGAGAGAGAGAGAGAGAGAGAGAGAGAGACCACAAGTAGGCAGAGAGGCAGGCAGAGAGAGAGGGGGAAGCAGGCCCTCCGCTGAGTGGAAAGCCCGATGCAGGGCTTGATCGCAGGACCTTGAGATCATGACCTGAGCCAAAGGCAGAGGCTTAACCCACTGAGCCACTCAGGTGCCCCTCCATCGGACTTCTTTTTTTTTTTTAAGATTTTATTTATTCATTTGACACAGAGAGAGAGATTACAAGTAGGCAAAGAGGCAGGCAGAGACAGAGGAGAGAGGAGGAAGCAGGCTCCCCGCCGAGCAGAGAGCCCGATGTGGGCCTCGATCCCAGGACCCTGGGATCATGACCTGAGCCGAAGGCAGTGGCTTTAACCCACTGAGCCACCCAGGTGTCCTCCATCGGACTTCTTAACCTCAACTTATGATGACCATCTACCCAGTCCCCATGTGTCTCTTTTCTCTTTCACATCTAGTATGTCTTCAAGTCCTAGTGACTACTTTCTGATTTATTTTTATCTCTTTTGTCCTCCTCATCCCTTCCAATGTTATATGACACACAAACTAAGAACTTTATATACATTTGAATCAACTAGAAGGGATTTTTAAAATGCAGATTATTAGATTTCATTCTTTACCCACTGAGTCAATATCTACAGTAATATCGCACAAACTATATTTTGTACAAGAAGTTCCCCAGACAATTCTGATGTATAATCTGGATTGAGAATCACTGAACCATAGTAAGAGCTTATTAATTAGTACTTCTGATGCTAGTTTCCCCTCCCAGCAGCATGTTCTCTTCACTACAAAATATTTAATTTAAAAATTATCATGGGGCACGTGGGTGGCTCAGTCAGTTAAGTGTCTGACTCTTGGTTTCTGCTCAGGTCATGATCTTGCAGACGTGAGATCAAGCCCCATGTCCATCTGCATGCTCAACACAAAGTCTGCTTGAGATTCCCTCCCCCTTGCTCACATGCTTTCTTTCTCTTTCTCTAAAATAAATAAGTAAAATCTTTTTTAGAAAATTATCTTATGATGCTACTCCTTGTCTTAAAAGTTTTTGGTGTATACCTATTGCCTGAGGAATAAAGTTCAAGGTCCTTCACATGATGTTCAATTCATTTTATCACAATTCAAGGGCGCCTGGGTGGCTCAGTGGGTTAAAGCCTCTGCTTTCGGCTCAGGTCATGATCTCAGGGTCCTGGGATCGAGGCCTGCATCGGGCTCTCTGCTCAGCAGGGAGCCTGCTTCCTCCTCTCCCTGTCTCTCTGCCTGCCTCTCTGCCTACTTGTAATCTCTCTCTCTGTGTCAAATAAATAAATAAATAAAAATCTTAAAAAAAAAACCACAATTCAAACTTCTCTTCCCTTCTTTTCCCCTCAACCATGTTTCAGAATTGCCTAACACACTCAGGTTTCCCCATAAATTTAGTAACTTAATAATGCTGTTTAGAATGTCTTTCCTCTTTTCTAAATCTGTTAATTCTGTACACTCTTTGAACTGAAATAATTTCATTTTCTTACCTTGATCCCCTAAATTAGATTTCATATATTCTTGTAGCAGTAAATAAAATTAAGAGCAGTCTGATTAGTCTATGGCTTTATTTCAACTACTTTCTTCCTCTTTTCTTTTTATATAATCTTAATGAATGTTCTTTTTATACTTACTGCATTTCATTTCAGGGGTCATCCTGTAACAAGATGGATACTAAAAATGGAACATTGGTGACAAAGTTTGTTCTCACAGGATTCATGTTTCAACCACAGTGGCAAGTCCCCCTGTTCCTGGTGTTCTTGGTGATATACATCACCACTATTGTGGGAAACCTTGGACTAACTGCTCTCATCTACAATGACCCTCACCTTCACATTCCCATGTACTTATTCCTTGGGAGTTTAGCCTTTGTGGACGCTTGGATATCATCCACAGTGACCCCAAAGATGCTGGTCAACTCCCTAGCCAAGAGTAAGATGATCGTTCTCTCTGAATGCATGATACAGTTTTTTTCCTTCGCATTTGGTGGAACCACAGAATGTTTTCTCTTGGCAACAATGGCATATGATCGCTATGTAGCCATATGCAAACCATTGCTTTATCCAGTGATTATGACCTATAGACTTTGCATCTGGCTGTTAGTCTCATCATTTGTAGGTGGCTTTATTCATTCTGTAATTCATATAGGTTTCTTATTCCGATTAACCTTTTGTAATTCTAACATAATACATCACTTTTACCGTGACATCATGCCATTGTTTAAGATTTCCTGTACTGATCCTTCAATTAACGTTCTTATGGTTTTTATTTTCTCTGGGTCAATACAGGTATTTACCATTCTGATTGTTCTGGTCTCTTATACACTTATTCTCTTTACAATCTTAAGAAAGAAGTCTCTTCAAGGCATAAAAAAAGCCTTTTCCACCTGTGGGGCCCATCTTTTATCTGTGTCTTTATACTATGGCCCTCTCCTCTTCAGGTATGTGTGTCCTGGATCTACACAATCAGATGATCAAGATATGATGGACTCTCTATTTTATACTGTCATAATTCCTTTGTTAAATCCAATGATCTATAGCCTGAGAAATAGAAAAGTCATAGATTCTCTGAGAAAAATGTTAAAGAGACGTGTTTAGATCTCACACTATTATCTGTCCTCTTTTTTATTAAAACCATCACAAATTATGCAGATTATATGTGGTTCTGTTTGGTAAGTGTGCAAAGATTTTCCAATTATAACTGGAGGGATACGAATGCTCACTTGAAACATTTAGTTTATGCATTTGAAACGTTTAGCAGTTTATTCTTGTTAGGTCACACTTGACTTTGTATAATACTTATTTTTGGGCTACAACGTTTCTAAAATTATCATTATGAATTCTATGTCCTAGTCTCCATTTTTGCAGTGTTTAGCATGATGGCTTACACACATGAGATGCTAAATAAGTATTTGTAAAATATTTGTAAAAGTGAATTGGATCTGAGAGCACAAATACACAGAATGCAGCAAGAGCGCATCACTCATTTTCAATTTCACAACGAGTCCCAGTAGATTACCAGCCCTGGGAGGGCTGCTCCAGCCTAGCTCACCTTCTTGCTTCTTTAATGACAGTTGCATATATCATACACTTAAAGTGAATTATTTTTGTTCTTATTGCTAGTATTGGCTTATGGGATTGACTATGAAAAAATAGCAGGGAGAAGCTATTCAATTAGTTGTTTGGTTTAAACATTTATTTGTTTAAAAGATGTTTTAAAATAGATAAGCATTCAAAAAATTTAACTATTCTATAATCTGGAAGTTCACATCATAAGATGAGACCAGATCATCTGCTCCTGATCCTGATCCCCAAGCCCTAGGAAAGGAGGCAGTTGATCACAGTGAAGCGGTTTTTATGCTTTCCCCCAGAAAATCCATATTATTGCTATGTCTATAGTTTTTAAAGTTTTATTGCTGTATAATATTCTCAGTGTACTGACAGCTTCCTTTAATTATCTTGGTTTTTACTTGTTCACTCATTATTATAACCTAAGGACTAGACTGACAATGTAACAATTAGTATCTACTGCCATCATAACAGTCCAGTTCCCTAATTGGTATTTTCCTTGAATGAGAAGGTTCATATCAAGCTGAGTATAGGAGTGTGGTATGTTACATGACAAGCCTTACTTTAGGTTTTATGAGTATAGCTCAGAAAACTGGGGCCTGTCAGAAGCTCAGACCTCCTCTGCAGCCTCTTGTGCATGTCTGGTCTATAGATTCTTCTTCTCTAGTCTGACCTTCAGTACTCTACCAACTACTTTATGCCTTTCAGGAATTCACCAAAGTCCCTAGTCCATTGATGTGATCCCATTCTCTCTGCTAGATATTTCTATCTTTGTACTTCATTTTTGTTGCTTCAGTGGCATGTGGGAAAAAGGTAAAATATACATCTGTGCAAAATACACAGTTTGGACAAGATAGTCTGCTGATTCCTTTAAAAAGAAACTATAAAATTATATATGTATTTAATGGATATTTAAGTATAAAGGATAATATCACATTGCTAAGTTTACTGAGCTGTCTGGAACACTGATGATGTTTAGCTAAACCATCCCACGAAACTACCATAGTATACATGAAATTCTCTTCATTATGTAGGTGAATTCACTTTCTTAACCTGGAGATTTAAAAGAACTCATAATTCCTCTCATTTTATATACATATCTATTTTTTTCTTATCATTTTCTAATACCTTCTACCCTTCAGAAGATTTCTGACAAAATTATCCAACTATTGTTTTCAAAGAAACAAAAGAACTTAAATTTAGATTCAAACAAAGAAGCACCAATCAAAACTGGAACTGAATTTCTTAGGTTTGGTTTGTTGACTGACTTTGGTACAATCTCACTGAGTACATTTATGCATGTGTTAAAATCTCTCTGTTCTAGGCTTCTTTTTAGTTCTTTTAAGAAAGAAGTTTTCAAACTTGGGCTTAGAATCAACTAGAATAGAAAGTTTTTTTAAAACATGGATTGACAGATGCTACCAACAGTTTCTGATTCAGCAATGTTTATGCTGTTGGTTGGTTTAAGCTCATATTTATAGAATCATTGTTTTGAACTAAGTTTTGAATCCTCCCCAAATACATATGTTGAAATCCTAACCCCTCATATGTTGGTCCTTGGAGTGGGCCCTTGGGAGGTAATTAAGTTATGTCATCATAAGGGACCTTATGGGACCTTCACACTGTGAATAGTGTCCTTATAAGAAGAGGAAGAGAGAGGGCAGCGCTCTCCCTCTACCTGAGTACTCACCCAGGGAAGGCCATGTAAGCACACTGAAAGGGCAGCTGTCTACAAGCCAAGAAGCAAGAGCTCACCATGTGACACCTTAATCTTGAATTTCCCAGACTCCAGCACTGTAAGAAATAAACATCTGTTGTTTAAGCTACCTAGTGTATGGTATTTTTTAGCAGCCAACCAGGCTATGATGACCACTGTTTTAAAATAATCAGTGAAGCAAAACCATAATAAGTTATTCAGAGACCAGTCAAATGGAGTCTCTACACACCATCTATTTCCTATTTAAATAGCCCTATGCAAATATTCTAAAAGTTTTCACTCTCTGTGTTCTACTTTCCTCTCTGTTTTGGGCAGGCAGATGTAGATTTCAATAGGACATCTATTACAAAGGATGAGGACCTCTGGATCTTTTTAAAATTTTTTCTTGGGAAGCATCACGGATAGTGATAGTATCAAACAGAACACCACTGCCTCATTTCAACAAGGATAATAGGAGGGAAATTTGTCTATTAGAAAAAAATTGTAAGGTTGGATCCACATTTGTGCCATCCCTCCCCCCAAAATTTATATTTAAGATTTTCTACTTGTTGCAAATACATGATGTTTATCTTTTTTGGGGGAGATAACCCTCTTATTTCACAGCAATAACTGGCCACCTTATGATATCCTGTATTTTTTAAGAAAAAGAAATTCATTAAATGTATACTCAGTGTCAAATTTCAAAATATTTGAGGTTATAAGATTCAAGGAAAAGCCAACACCCAACTATACACGGTTTATAGAAAACTACTTGAAATATATACTCAAGTAAGGTATAAAAGGATGGAAAATAAACATCTCATGCAAATATTAGGAAAATTATATCAGTATCAACCAACTTGATATTGACATTATTGAACACTTCAACCAACAGCAGTAGAATGCATAGTATTTTGAAGCAGACAATTAACTTTTATCAAGATATGATCAATTATTGAGTTGGATATATTACTTACATGTGCTTTTTGTTTGTTTGAAATATTCCATTGCATTCCACTCTCCTTTGGAATAAATTAAATTGGAGAGATATTTTAAAGCATGGAAGGACATTTTTGATTTTTTAATGTCAATTCTTTCTCAAGAAAGAATCTCAAACTCATTATCTTCACTGAAGAAAAAATTACTGACAAATTAAAGCCAGACAATTTATGCCTCCCAAGAGAATTTACCTTTTGCAGGAGATCAATGCCCCAAAACAAAGGATCAAACTTAACACTGTTTCTTTCTTTCTTTCTTTCTTTCTTTCTTTCTTTCTTTCTTTCTTTCTTTCTTTCTTTCTTTCTTTCTTTCTTTCTTTCTTTCTTCTTTCTTTCTCTTTCTTTCTTTTTCTTTCTTTCTTTTTCTTATCCTTTTCCTCCCTTCTTCCTTCTCTTTCTTTTCTCCCTTCCCCCCTTCTTTCCTTTCTTCCTTCTTCATCCCTATAGGGAGTTGTTAAAAAACCCACAATTTTTTTTAACTGAAGTCTTTTTTTTTCCCAAGAAAGCAGACTGCCACACATAGTGCCTCATTTGGGTGTGTCTGGAGAATTGGAAGCTTGACTACCCTACTTAACCTACAAATGGACCTTAGGAGCTTGTTTGGAGGTTCTAGCAGAGAAGTACTGCTATTTGTATATCCTTGAGTGAAGAACAATCCTCCTCTATTTGGGAAGGTCATCCTCTTCGATCCAGCATGCAGCTTCAGGAGGAATGCTCATGGAGCAGTGAGGCAGGAAGGGGACACCCACCTAGCCAGCCTGATCAGCCAGATCAATCAATGACAATCAATGGGGGTGATAGATGTCACAACCAGATCATCCTCACATCCAAGTCTTTTTTTTTTAATTGAGGTATAATTAACATGCGATATCCTATTAGTTTTCAAAATTTTATGTAGACTCATTGATAACTAGTGTTTTCTATATGGATTAGATTCTTCCAATTTGACAAACTCATGTAACATTTGGAAAGGAAAGTAGGGCAGATGCCCCCTTTCATTCACAGGGCAAGTGAATAAGCAGGCTCAAGATGACATGAGTGGGGGCAGCAGATACCCTCCATGTTCCATTGTCTAGTAATCAGCTTTGTGGGAAGGGGAAGGTGGGGTTGTAGTCACAGTGCAAATAGTGTTAGTAGCAGTATCCCGAACTCTAGAGGCAGCAATAGAGCTGTGACCTTGAAAATAAAGACCAATGGTCAAATCCTGGCTTTTGACCCTCCAGCCTTTCCAGTGATTTTTTTTTCTTTAATATCTGACTTTTTTGGGAGCACATGAGTGGCTCAGTCATTAAGTGTCTGCCTTTGGGCCAGGTCATGATCCCAGGGTCCTGTGATCCAGTCTGCATCGGGCTCCCTGCTTGGTGGGAAGCCGGTTTCTCCCCCTCCCAATCCCCCTGCTTGTGTTCCCTCTCTCACTGTCCCTCTCTCTGTCAAATAAATAAATAAAAATCTTTTTAAAAATCTGAGTTTTTTCAATGTTATGTTTATTGCAGTACAATTTACATAGAGAAAAATTCACTCTTTTTTTCCCTCATTAATGTCCATTACCCAGTTACTCCATGCCCCCAAACCTCTCCCCTCCAGCAACCCTGTTTGTTTCCTATGATTAAGAGTCTCTTAAGTCGCTTTGCCTCCCTCTCTGATTTCATCCTCTTTTATTTTTTCCTCTCTTCCCCATGATCTTCCGTTTTGTTTCTTAAATTCCACATATCAGTGAGAGCATAAAATTGTCTTTCTCTGATTGACTTATTTTGCTTTGCATAATATCCTCTAGTTCCATCCACATCATTGCAAATGGTAAGATTTCAGTTTTCTTGATGGCTGCACAGTATTCCATTGTATATCTATACCATGTCTTCTTTAACCATTCATCTGTCAATGGACATCTCAGCTCTTTGCATAGTTTGGTTATTGTGGACATTGCTTCTATAAACATTGCGATGCAGGTGGCCCTGTGGATTACATTTGTATCTTTGGGGTAAATACCCAGTACCTAATTTAGGGCACCTAATTGCCTACTTCTCCCACTATTTGGATAATGGTTTCTGTTTCCTGCATCAAAACATGACAGAGTCTCTTAGAACCCATTTCTACAACTTTATAAATACTAAATGACTATCTTGATTCAACAAAATAGAGAAATATATGAAAAAGAACAGAGTACTTCATAGTGATAAAAAATTGCAGTGGAAGAAGAAGTTTCCTATTGTTCAAGCACAAATTAGGGCACAAATGGATTAGTTTATAATTTATACTGTTGGAAGAAGGCAGTCATCAGGAACGCCTAGTGAACTGAAACTAACACCATCACTTAAGTACCACAGGCTCCAGAAAGCAGTCAGCCAATCAACAAATTATAGCAGCTTAAAATTGGTTTGTATCTTATAAATTTTTAAAAAGTTTATATAATGACAAAAAGATAACTAGATTTAGAAACTGAATACCTAGAAATAATTAGGTGTATGATTTGGGGGAAATTCTAAATAATCTATTCCATCTGCTAGTGGGACAAACAGCAGTATCCTTCAGGAACTGTTGTGAGGCTTAAAGGAAATAATATACAAGAAAAAGGTTTTTTTTTAAGATTTTATTTATTTATTTGACAGTGAGATCACAAGAGAGGGAATTGAAGCAGGGGGAGTGGAAGTGGGAGAAACAGTCTCCCTGCTGAACAGAGAGGCCTACAGGGGGCTTGATATCAGGACCCTGAGATCATGACCAGAGCTGAAGGCAGAGGCTTAATGACTGAGCCACCCAGGCACCTCAAGAAAGTGCTTTTTGAACAGAAAAATACTCTACAGTTTTACATTTTATCTTTAGTCATTCTTCAGCAATATTTTTTAAATCCACAATTTTATAGTTCTTGTGTAGTGATCTCTTCTGGTCCCTTGAGTTCATGGCTCTTCTCTGTTAATTCATTCTGAGTTTGGCATAGCTAAACAGTGGAAGATGACACTTGTTTCATGTAAGTATGAATCTTCTTGTGAGATACTAAACTTGGATAAATTCTTCCTTTTTATTTTTTTTTGCACCAAAGAATATTGCATAATAATAAATACCAAAATAAGCAAAAGAAAAAAGACATTCTGTATGTTTAATTATACCCAAGTAAATTTCATGATAATAAAGACAAACTTAATAGAAATTTCTTTCATTTTAATCACACACATAAAGAATATTTTATAAATAAATTTGTCTTCACTTTGACATTAATGGCTTACATTATTTTCTTCTGAGGTATTTACTATGATTTCTGCAGTATTATATTTCTTATAATATAAAAATATTTAGATAAGTTTTATTATAATATTAGACATCTTAATGAACTATTAAGAAAATTTACCAAAAAATATACATATAACTAAAAAATTTAAATATGTTGGTTCTGGAAGATGTAGTAAACTTAATTGTTTTCTTTGACAATGGAGCCTATGAGGGAACCAAGACACAAATGGTCAATAACAACAACAACAAAAGATCACTGGTCTCTCATCAGAAATAGAGCCACAAAGACAGAAGGAACAACATCTTTAAAGTGATGAAAGAAAATAAAATATCTCAATTAAGAATTCTGTATCTGGTGAAAATATATTTCAAGAAAAAAGCACAGTAAAGATATTTTTGATACTAAAAATTAAGGAAAACTACCATTGGTATCTCTGTGATGAAGGAATTTCTTAAAAATGAATGGAAATGAGTCTATAAGGAAGATCAAGTATTGACGAAGGAACAAAATCTGAAGATAATAATGCTGTAAATAGAAATGAGTATTTTTCCTATTAATCTCTTTAAATATATATGAATGTTTAAAGCAAAAATTCTGATTTATATTGGGGTTATATATATGTAGATGTAATACACATGACAATTATGCCTTAAAGGCCAGGAGCTGTATAAATAGATTTATATGAACACATATTATTCAGTTTTGGGTGAAATGGTAAAGTATTAACTTTAAGCAAAATTTGAAAAAAAAGCTAACAATTATATACTGTAATCTTGAAAGCAACCATACATGCATGCAAACAAAGCAGAGGGATATAAAAAAATGTTGGAAACATAAAACGAATAGTGAAACTTAGACCTAAGTCCAACCACCCTATCTATCATCTATCTATCTATCTATCTATCTATCTATCTATCTATCTATCTATTTATTTATCTATCTATCATCTATCATCATCATCATCATCATCTATCTATATCAGAATATTACTCAGTCATCAAAAGAATGAAATCTTGCCCTTTGCAATGAAATGAAATGGATGGGGCTAGAGAATATTATGTTAGCAAAATAAGTCAGGCAGAGAAAGATAAATAAAATTTGATTTCACTCATATGTAGAATTTAAGAAACAAAACAAACAAACAATGGAAAAAAGGAAGAGAGGGAGGCAAACCAAGAAACAGACTCTTAACTATAGGAACAAAATGATGATTACCAGAGGTGAGGTTGAAGGGGAAGGGTAAAATATGGGAAGGCGATTAAGGTGAATACTTGTAATGAGCACCAGGTGTTGTATGGAAGTGTTGAATCACATATTGTATACCTGAAACTAATATTACACTGCACATCAACAAAATGGATTTTTTAAAAAGATTTTATTTATTTATTTCACAGAGGGAGAGAGATCACAAGGAGGCAGAGAGGCAGGCAGAGAGAGAGGGGGAAGCAGGCTCCCCACTGAGCAGGGAGCCCGATGCAGGTCTCTATCCCAGGACCCTGAGATCATGACCTGAGCCGAAAGCAGAGGCTTTAACCCACTGAGCCACCAAGGCGCCCCAAAATGGATTTTTTTAATTTTATTTTTTCGGTGATCCAAGATTCATTGTTTATGCACCATACCCAGTGCTCCATGCAATACTTGCCCTCCTTAATACCTACCACAAGCATCACCTATCCTCTCTCTCCCCTCCCCTCCATAACCCTCAGTTTCTCAGAGTCCATAGTCTTTCATCTTTAGTCTCCCCCTCCAATTTACCCCAATTCACTTTTCCTTTCCTTCTCCTAAAGTCCTCCATTTTATTCCTTATGTACCACTAGTAAGTGAAACCATCTGATAATTGACTTGCTCTGCTCTGCTTATTTCACTCAGCATAATCTCCTTCAGACCCGTCCATGTTGATACAAGAGTTGGTTATTCATCCTTTCTGGTGGCTGCATAATATTCCATTATATATATGGACCACATCTTTATCCATTCATCCATTGAAGGGCCTCTTGGCTCTTTCCACAGTTTGGCGATTGTGGACATTGCTGCTATGAACACTGGGGTACATATGTTCCTTCTTTTCACTACTTCTGTATCTTTGGGGTAAATACCCAGTAGTGCAATTGTAGGGTCATAGGGTAGCTCTATTTTTAATTTTTTGAAGAGTCTCCACACTGTTTTCCAAAGTGGCTGCACCAACTTGCATTGCCACCAACAGTGAAAGAGGGTTCCCCTTTCTCCACATCCTCTCCAACACTTGTTGTTTCCTGTCCTGTTGATTTTGGTGTAAGGTGCAATCTCAATATGGTTTTGATTTGAGTTTCCTTGATGGCTAGTGATGATGAACATTTTTTCCTGTGTCTGTTAGCCATTTGTATGTCTTCTTTGGAGAAGTGTCTGTTCATGTCTTCTGCCCATTTTTTGACATGATTGTCTGGTTTTTGGGTGTTGAGCTTGAGAGGTTCTTTATAGATCTTGGATATCAGCCCTTTGTCTGTAGTATCATTTGCAAATATCTTCTCCCATTCCATGGGTTGCTTCTTTGGTTTTCTTTTCTTTTCTTTATTTATTTTTTAATTATTATTATTTGCCCCAGGGATACAGGTCTGTGAATCATCAAGCTTACACCTTTCACAGCACTCACCATAGCAAAAACCCACCCCAATGTCCATAACCCATTCACCCTATCCCTACCCTCCAGCCCTCCAGTAACCCTCAGTTTGTTTCCTGACAGTAATAGTCTCTTATGGTTTGTCTCCTTCCTGATCCCATCTTATTTCATTTTTTCCCTCCCTACCTCCCAGACCCCCCTGCCCTGCCCCTCAAATTCCTCCTATCAGAGAGATCATATGATAATTGTCTTTCTCTGATTGACTTATTTCGCTTAGCGTAATACCCTCTAGTTTCATCCACATCATTGCAAATGGCAACATTTCGTTTCTTTTGATGGCGCATAGTATGCCATTGTGTATATATACCACATCTTCTTTATTCATTCATCTTTTGATGGACATCTAGGTTCTTTCCACAGTTTGGCTATTGTGGACATTGCTGCTATAAATATTCGGGTGCATGTGCCCCTGAGGATCACTACATTTGTATCTTTAGGATAAATAATCGGTAATGTGATGGCTGGGTCATAGGGTAGCTCTATTTTCAAATTTTTGAGGAACTTCCATACTGTTTTCCAGAGTGCCTGGGAACATCACCAAAGGTAAGGGAAGCAAGGGCAAAAATGCCCCCTTGTTTTGTTGACTGTTTCCTTTGCTGTGCCGAAGCTTTTTATCTTGATGAAGTCCCAAAAGTTCATTTTTGCTTTTGTTTCCTTATCCTTTGGAGACTTGTCTTGAAAGAAGTTGCTGTAGCCAATGTTGAAGAGGTTACTGCCTATGTTCTCCTCTAGGATTTTGATAGATTCCTCCCTCACGTTGAGGTCTTTCATCCATTTCGAGTTTATCTTTGTGTATGGTGTGAGAGAATGGTCGAGTTTCATTCTTCTATCCCGAATACACCAACTCTCTTTATACCTTAAGGAACTGGAAAATCAACAACAAATTAAGCCAACTCCATGCACAAGAAGGGAAATAATTAAGCTTAGAGCACAGACCAATGAGTTAGAAACTAGAGATACAGTAGAACACATCAATGAAACTAGAAAGTGGTTCTTTGAAAGAATCAGTAAGATTGATAAACCACTGGCCAAACTAATCCAAAAGAAAAGAGTGAGGACTCAAATTAATAAAATTATGAATGAGAGGGGAGAGATCATGACTAACACCAAGGAAATAGAAACAATCATCAGAAACTATTATCAACAGTTATATACCAATAAGTTAAGCAACCTAGAAGAAATGAATACATTCTTGGAAACCTATAAACTTCCAAGACTGAAACAGGAAGAAATTGATAATTTGAATAGACCAATATCTAGTAATGAGATTGAAGCAGTGATTAGAAACCTCCCAGAAAAAAAGAGTCCAGGACCTGACAGATTCCCTGGGGAATTCTACCCACTATTCAAAGAAGAAATAATAGCTATTCCCCTGAAGCTGTTTCAAAAAATAGAGACAGAGGGAAAACTCCCACATTCTTTCTAGGAAGCCAGCATTACCTTGATGCCCAAACCAGGCAAAGACCCCAACAAAAAGGAGAATTTCAGACCAATATCCCTGATGAATATGGATGCCAAGATTCTCAACAAGATCCTATTTAACAGGATCCAACAGTACATTAAAAAGATTATCCACCATGACCAGGTGGGATTTACCTCTGGGATGCAAGTGTGGTTCAACATTTTCAAATCAACCAATGTGATAGAACAAATCAATAAGAGAAGAGAGAAGTACATGGTCCTCTCAGTTGATGCAGAAAAAGCATTTGACAAAATATAGCATCTGTTCCTGATTAAAACTCTTCAAAGTATAGGGCTAGAGGGAACATTCCTCAACTTCATAAAATCTATCTATGAAAAACTTGCAGTGAATATCATTCTCAATGGGGAAAAACTGACAGCCTTCCCACTGATATCAGGAACACGACAAGGATGCCCACTCTCACCACTGTTGTTCAACATAGTACTAGACATCCTAGCAACAGCAATCAGACAACAAAAAGAAATAAAAGATATTCAAATTGGCAAAGAAGAGGTCAAACTCTCTCTCTATACAGATGACATGATACTTTATATGGAAAACCCAAAAGACTTCACCCCCAAACTACAGAACTCATGCAGCAATTCAGTAATGTGGTAGGATACAAAATCAATGCACAGAAATCAGTTGCTTTCTTATACACTAGCAATGAAAATATAGAAAGGGAAATTAGAGAATATAGTCCATTTACTATAGCACCAAGAACCATAAGATACCTTGGAATAAACCTAGCCAAAGAGGTAAAGGAACTGTACTCGAGGAACTACAGAACGCTCATATAAGAAATTGAAGAAACAAAAAGATAGAAAAGCATTCCATGCTCACGGATCAGAGGATAAACATTGTCTATGCTGCCCAGAGCAATCTATACTTTCAATGCCATCCCTATCAAAATTCCACCTGTATTTTTCAAAGTGCTGGAACAAACAATCCTAAAGTTTGTATGGAAACAGAAAAGACCCCGAATCGCTAAGGAAAGGTTGAAAAAGAAAAGCAAAGCTGGGGGCATCACGTTGCCTGATTTCAAGCTTTACTACAAAGCTGTGATCACTAAGAAAGAATGGTACTGGCACAAAAACAGATACATAAACCAATGGAACAGAGTGGAGAGTCCAGATATGGATATGGATCCAACTCTATGGTCAAATAATCTTCGACAAAGCAGTAAAAAATATCCAATAGAAAAAACACAGTCTCTTCAATAAATGGTGCTGGGAAAATTGGACAGCTATGTATAGAAGAATCAAATTCAACCATTTTTTCTTTTACTTAAACATGACAGGAAAATAATTCTGTGTCAGCATATTGTGATATTCCTCTTTCTTTCTTTTTTTCTTATCATACAGTAGGACTCTGCTATGTGAATATTTAACTTTTCATTTTTATGGGTTTTTAGTTTGTTTCTTTACCTATCTGATGCATCTTCACTCATACCTTTCCTTGTAACTTTTTGAATCACTTTGTTTTATTTACATCTGCTGTACAATGTATAGAGCTGAGTTTTGCTTCTGGAGCAAATCTGAAAATCTTTTTATTGCAATAGGTGAATTAATTAATTTATATTAACTTCTATGACTGGTCCAAATTCTTTCATATTATTTAAAAAAAATAACAATGGTATTATGGTATCTTTATTGTTTATTTATGGCTTGCTTTTCTTGCCTTTTCAATTTCCTTTTGTATTTGAGATGGTTTGTATTTTCCTTTTGGTTGTTACCTTTATGTTAATATGTTTATTAAATATCCAATCCTCATTTTCTACATTTTTGATACTACTTTTTGTTTGGTAGCTGTAAGTAATTTTATTCCAGTATAACTAGTATTTCTGTGGTAATGCCTATTATAAATTTAGCTCTCTTCCTCTGCTTATTAAAAAATTTTTTATTAAGCTTTTATTTTATAAGTATTTTAGATTTTCAGAGGAGTTAGAAAGAGAATACAGAGTTCTCTGGTTCACTTTGCCCAAGTTCTACTCATGTTAACACCTTATATAATCACTGCACATATATTAAAACTAAGATGTTAAATACGGGCCTCATTTTGGATTTTAACATTTTTTCCAGCAATGCCATTTATCTGTTCCAGGATGCCAGTTTGCAGTTAGTTCTCCTGTTTCCTTAGTTTCCTCCAATCTGACGGTTTTTCAGTGTTTCCTTTTTTTTCTTTTTTTTTTTGCCATTGTACTTTTTTTTTCTTTTCTTATTGACCATGAAATATTGATGAGTACTGATCATATTCTGTAGGATGTCCCTGGATTTTGGTTTGTCTGATATTTACTGACGAGTATACTTGTGTTATAGTTTTGGGAGACGACTATCACAGAAGTGAAGAGTCTTTCTCATTGTGTCATCTTGGGGATACATGAGAACAACAGGGCTTATTACTGGTGATGTTAACCTTGACCACTTGATTAAGATGGAATCTGCTACATTTCTCCACTGTAAACTTCACTATTTTTCCATTCTCATACTCCATTCATTAGAACTCAGTCACTTGATATAGGCTACACTTAAGGGGAAAAAAACTATGCTCTGTCTCTTGGCGGGAGGAGAAGCAAAGAATCTGTCAAAATATGTTAATAGCCCTCCAGTATGTAATAACATTTTGGGGGAGACATTTTGAGACTCTACAATATCCTACTTCTCAAAGTTTTGCCTACAAATGGACCCTGCCTGTGGCAGTTATTACTGTGTATTCTCACAGCAATTTTCTACTTCCTTGATTCTTTCTACGTGTATTAATTAGAAACTATAACTAGTTAGAAAATCCTTGGCTCACACTTTTTCCATCAGTTTATTGGAAGTCCTGAGTCGTACTTGTCTTGTTTTGTATGTTGCTGTTAAGATACCGAGTTGATTTCCTTTATTGGAAGTGAGGGACAGGCAATTTTAACTTCAAGTCTAATGCTTTACTAGGACATATCTTGGAGTTTAGTTTTCTGGGTCAGTTATCATAAGTATGTTTCAAGATGTATATTAATGTCTTATGGTTTTCCCCCTATTTTTCTTGCATTATTATTTTAAATAGTATTTTTCCCCATTATTACTTTTCTTCATCAGGAACTCCAATTTTATGTATGAGTATATCCTCCTTGCTAATTTTTCATACTCTTATACCCGCTCTAAATCTTTTACCCCTTTATTTGTTTCACTTTCATTCTCTTGGCTACTTCCTTTCCACTCTTCAAAGATCCTTTTACAAATACTATAGCAGTCTCTATCCCTTGAGGAATTTATAATTTAGCCTTAAGATCTAAAAAGATTATGTCTTTGTGTCCATATCTTTTCTACATTTAATCATCTTTCATCTTAAGTATTTCTTTTTCTCCACCTCTATTTTGCTTTTTAATTTCCATAAAAGGTGCTTTTTTCATATCTCTAAATGCTTGTTTAAGGATAAGGAGTTCAGGTTGAAAAACTGTATTGGAATTTTTCTCTTTCTATATTTTTCTAGGAAGAATTTTCATCAAATGAAATATTTCTATTCATATTTTCAGTTTTCTTTATATACTGGTTTTCTGGGGGATGTAGCCTATTATTTTTCTTCCTATTTTTAAATGCTTACTTTATTCCTGGATCAGGAATGACAGATGATTCTATTTAGCAGGAGTGAGGGTATAGTCTAGTTTAAGAAGTTACTACTTTGAGAATAGTCTCCTCTGTTGATAGAGTGATACACTATTTCTTTAATAGATGGTTTATCTCTGAAAGGTACGTTTAGCTGTATAGTTCATTCTTGTGATTTTCTTTTGTTTCTGTACCAAGTTGGTTGAGATAAGAAAAACAAAAACAACCTCTGAGATGGAGAAGTGTATGTAGGAAGTTTGTTGGAGAATGCTCTGAGTCTTAATAATTATTGATGGAGAGAAGGAAGCAAGATTAAGCAGAAGGATGAATTGACTATAGTCACAGCATAGACTTTAGCCAATCTGGTGAAGAAGTGGGGATTTGGGGTGTCCCTTCGAAGTTCATGCCTAAGGCAGGGACCTGAAATTTATATTTTCCATGAAACAGTCATTAAATGTATGCTGCTTCCAAGGAAGGAATATGACCTTCATAAGACAATGGTCTTCAGGTAACATATTTCCTGATAAGGGATTCAGTTGAGAACTATCAGCTACTCTCCCACTTACTGCTTGAGATCTTGTCTGTGAACCATATATCAATTACTGGCCACCTTGTATACTGTCCATAGCTATGTATTACTTATAATAATTTCTAGGGACATCTCTACTATGATTTGGGTCTTTTTCCTGACCTGGAGAATCTTAGAAGATAAAGGTTAAATGGACACCTGCAGTTCCCACTGTTTTTTGTTTTTTTTTTATTAAAGATTTTTATTTATTTATTTCACAGAGGGAGAGAGATCACAAGGAGGCAGAGAGGCAGGCAGAGAGAGAGAGGGGGAAGCAGGCTCCCTGCTGAGCAGAGAGCCCGATGCGGGCNTTCCTGACCTGGAGAATCTTAGAAGATAAAGGTTAAATGGACACCTGCAGTTCCCACTGTTATAGCTAATCTTGTGACTACACTAATATCCATTTTCTCCCTCCTTTTGACTACATTCACCATTTCCTAATACTTCTACTGGTCCAGGTGACTAAAATAGGGGGCTGGTCTGGATTGAGACCCCCCAGGAAATCTGAACCTTTCACTGCAATGCCTGTTTCAGTCCCAGTGGTTGTATATGTCTATTTACTGTTGAGCAAAAGAGTACCAACAGATGCCTATGGACCACCTGAATGCCAAATATACTTTTTCTTGCTCCCTTTGCATAAGAGCTGCCCTATCTCTTCTTGATAACTGTCCATTACCCTTGTAATCCTTATGGATTCCTTTCCTTGCCTGCTGGTTTATTGGAAAAAAATCTAAAGTGATTGGCTGGCAGCTGTAGCTTTCTGTATAATGGAATTCTCATTGTATTCTCTGGCAACAACATATCCCCTCTGAGTACCAAGACCTCTAAACCCAAACAGCTCAGGGATGTGGGAAAAAGACTGAAAATTCCCCAAGCAGGTCACTTGACAATTCCTGGATTGAGCTATTCAAACTTCTGAAGAAATGGCACCTGATAATGGTCACGGACTTCCAACAGAGAGTGTACCCTAGAGGACAGAGTCCTGATATCTTATTTATGCCTTTCAATGGCAATTTTATCAACTCATTTAGCCAGCAGCTTCCAGGTGGTATGAAATAGAATAGAATCATTGTGCCACGCACTGCCTAGGACCATACCTCCTTTATTGCAAACTAGATTTCTTGGTCAAGTGCAATATTATGCCCCATTCTACAAGCTTCAGAGAGTAATTCTCCTTGAGCCCTTATAGACTGGAAAGATGACCCATATTTGGATCATGTTGATTCCAATAGAGATGAAATAATCCACCTTTCAGAAAGGCAAGGTTCACAGCAGCCAACTGGATGTTGTCTTATGGGGGGATCAAAAATGATCTGTCTTGGGCAAGTTAGAACCTGGCATTAACAGTAGCTGGATTAGCCTTGAAATTTGGAGCCTATGCTGTTAGGCACATGCATGCCTCTGTCCCAGTCATTACTGCACTTCATTCATGTGCCAATTGTGCCAGCACTGGGGGTGGCAGGTGAACAAAACTGGATGACCTCCACTGGCTGTCATTCTGTGTACTTGGTTTTTTTCTTTTCTTTTTTTTTTAGTATTTTTTTTTGGATGGTAGATGATCTCTGGTATATCTTCACATGTGATATGAATAACTCCAAACTTCATATCCATTCCAATAGATCCATTTGTAAGCTTCTTTCTCAGATTTTTCTGGTCACCAACCTATTAATCTATCTACCTCTAGGTTGTTGACCAACATACAAAGTGTTCACCTCTACTACGAATATATATATTCTCACCGTGGACCACTTTTATTCCTGTACAATGGATATTGGTAATCAGGACACTACTCTAAGGGAGGATTTATCCCTATTGTTGCCTTTTCAAGTCACCCTGGGTGGAGCTAGAATTTAGCAGCAAAACATCTTGGCTTCCCTCAACATTCCAAGCTGAATAAGAACCAACTCAGCCTTTGAGGTCAGACATGTGAGATGAGGACAAGAGGTCAGTGCAATGATGGAGAATGACATGGAGGTCTCAGTTACCTGCTTATGCAGCCTATTTCATTCTCAGACTCTGTTCATGCCAGATCCGTGGATGTGCCTCTTTCATTACCCAATGAATTACTCCTAGGACCACTCAATCTTTATTTTTTTAAAAATTAACATATCATGTATTATTTGTTTCAGGGGTACAGGTCTGTGATTCATCAGTCTTACAAAATTCATAGCCCTCATAATAGCACATACCCTCCCCAATGTCCATCAACAGTCACCGCATCCCTCCCACCCTCCTATCCTCCAGCAATCCTCAGTTTATTCCCTGAGATTAAGAGTCTTTTATGGTTTGTCTTCCTCTCTGGTTTCATCTTGTTTTATTTTTCCTTCCCTTACCCTATGATCCTCTGTCTTGTTTCTCAAACTCCTCATATCAGTGAGATCATATGATAATTGTCTTTCTCTAATTTACATATTTTGCTTAGCATAATAGCCTCTAGTTCCACCCACATTATTGCAAATGGCAAGATTTTGTGTTTTTTGATGGGTGCACAATATTCCATTGTATATATATACCAAATATTCTTTATCCATTCATCTGTTGATGGACATCTAGGTTCTTTCCATAGTTTGGCTATTGTGGACATTGTTACTATGAACTTTGGGATGCACATGCCTCTTTGGATCACTACATTTGTGTCTTTGGGTAAATACCCAGTGGTGTAATTGCTTGGTCGTAGGGTAGTTCTATTTTCAACTTTTTGAGGGACCTCCAAACTGTTTTCCAGAGTGGCTTCACTAGCTTGGATTCCCACCGACAGTGTAGGAACATTCCCCTTTCTCTGTATCCTCGCCAACACTTGTTGTTTTCTGACTGGTTAATTTTAGCCGTTGTGACTGGTGTGAGGTGGTATCTCACTGTGGTTTTGATTTGTATTTCACTGATACCAAGTGATGTTGAATACTTTTTATGGTTCTGTTGGCCATTTAGATGTCTTCTTTGCAGAAATGTCTGTTCACTACCCCCTTACTTCTCCCCCACTCAGTCTTACACTTGTTAGTCTGACTAGTTCCAGCTCACAAAGGTTCTGGTCTCTTGGTCACATATTGTCCCAAGGTTAGGAAATCTTCCTCTAGCAGAGTTTATAGCAGAGCAGGAAGATGTTTTTTGAATAATTTATTCTCCTGTAGAAAACAGTCTTGCTCTAAAACCAGAAGGTATATATTATGATTTTCCTATTACAGTTTTCTATAAACTCTAATACTAGATATTCTAAACCCAATTTATTTCCATAAACTCAAACTNGTAGAAAACAGTCTTGCTCTAAAACCAGAAGGTATATATTATGATTTTCCTATTATAGTTTTCTATAAACTCTAATACTAGATATTCTAAACCCAATTTATTTCCATAAACTCAAACTTGAATATTTCTAATATTATTGGCCTGCTGAGTCAGTGTGAACCTGCTGAAGAGCAGTTTCTTGTCCTGAGCCCCACTGAAAGCATGTATTATTCTCCCGTTTGAGAAGATCTATCTGTGTGCATATCTTTTGAATTTTGTAGGATATTAAGAGATGTTTGGAAATACACAGTGCTAAGCTATAATTTAAAAAATAAACCATATGTCACATTTTTTTCTAAAAGGGATTATTATTTTATTAATTGTGTTAGTGGGATGTAAACAGTGTTTTAATATTAATACATAAAATTACAAATTTTAATATCATTTCTTTAGTCTAATTCTTTTTAAATTTATCTTTTTGTGTTTTATAATATATAATATTTTAGTATAGTGGTATACCCATCTAATTTGTAGGTAAGAATATATATATTTAGAAAATACTACAAATGATCTTATTAATATAAGTGTAAACAAAAATGGTTTGAAATATCTCATCTACTGAAGATATCAGCAGATGAAAGATAGTGGAAAACACAAGAATAGATGAGATAATATGGGGAAAACTCTAGAATGAAAGAAGAGGGAGGTCAAGGATACAATCAGAAAGAAGCATCATTCAAGGCAAAGAGGGAGACATGACCTAGTGTGAAACACTGAGATGCAACAGTCAAGAAGACAGAAGCAAAGAGGGTTACCATAAGAAGCCAGAGAAGACTTTAATAGTACCAAACACTATACTTGGTTAGGAAAATAATTAAATATTGTTTATTTTTTTATTTTTATTTTTTTAAAAGATTTTATTTATTTATTTGACATAGAGAGAGACAAGTAGGCAGAGAGGCAGGCAGAGAGGAGAGAGGTGGAAGCAGGCTCCCCGCTGAGCAGAGAGCCTGATGTTTGCCTCGATCCCAGGACCCTGGGATCATGACCTGAGCCGAAGGCAGGGCTTTAACCCACTGAGCCACCCAGGGGCCCTAAATATTCTTTAGGGTAGGCATTTAAAGTTGGTTGGTGCCTTGGAGACAGAAATATTTAGTGAATTGACAGAGCAGAGAAAAATAAATGGGAAGTAATCAAATAGGACAATTTCCAATTCATTTTCCTTTTCTTTTCATGTTACCTTTTGTGCCTCCTTGTATTACATATGAGTAAGCTTCGGCCACTCTAGTTTACTATCCTCTTTTAAAAATTGAGGTCTGGGTCTTTTAAGAGTCCAGGTTTTTATACATGGTTCCCTCTGATTACTGTTTTCCTCATGATCTTCACCAATTATTATCCTGCTTATCCTTTAGTTATCTGAAATTGTACTTCCACTGGGAAACCTTTCTTTCTTCCTCCAGGTCACCATTCACTTCACTCACTATATTTTTATATAACAAGTTTACACTTTTTAAAATATATATTACAGCCTGAATTGCCCACTAGTTAGCAAAGTAAGTGCTTTTCTTTCTCTCCACTAGATGATGACCTTCTTGTCAGGAGCCATATATAAAAAACTAGGAACTTATCCCCACCATTTTTACCTCTTGTGCACACACTCCCCATTGTCTTTTCCAATACCTTGCATATTAAAAGTACTTGATAAAAGTTAAACAGAATGGAAATTTTGCAGTTAATGCAACAGGATCTAGCTCAGTTTGTTGTCAGTTTCTCAAAAAGATGCAGGACATGATTGGTGACTTAATATTTAGTCAAGACTTTTACAATCAAGACGCATATGAGTCACACTTGATACGGTGGTGAATGCATTATAAAAGTAGTAAAGTACCATGTAAATCAGGAAAAGAAAGAATCAATTCTATTTAAAGGACCTAGAAAAGTCCTCATGGAGGAGATCTGATTTGAGCTCAAGGATGAGTAGTATTGAGATGGAAGAAAAGAGGGAAGGAGGTTTAGATGAGGGAAACATAATAACTGAATTAGCTGAAGCAACTGCCCAGAAGGCAGTGAAGGGATGCACATGGCCAAGTGCCCTGACGTAAGAGGAAGAAAGGAAAGTGATAGATAAGTCACAGGTTGACTGTAGAGCAACTGGAATACCAAAATAAGAAAAATGTATTTGGGGGTGCTTGGGGGAACTCAGTCAGTTAAGTGTCTGCCTTCATTTCAGGTCATGAACCTGCAGTCCTGGGATTAAGCCCCAGAGCCCCATGTCCAGCTCTCTGCTCAGCAGGGAGTCTGCTTCTCCCTCTCCTTCTACCCCTCCTTATGCTCCTTCTCTCTCTTTCTCTTTCTGTCACTGTCTTTGAAGTAAATAACTAAAATCTAAAAAAAAACCAAAAAAACAAAACAAAAAAACGAAACAAAAACCAAACAACAACAACAAAAAAACCCAAAAAACAAAAACTAAAACAAAAGAAAACAAAAAAACCCTTAAAAAAAAGAAAAATGGATTTGGTTTGAAAACTAATAAGAGACCATTGTAAATTCCTGAGCAGTAGACTACCATTTTTTAAATCATTCAACAAATGTTTGCTAAGGAGTACAAAGTACCACTGTTCAAGGTGTTAGAAATGAAGGAAGGAACATAAAAGAGAAATCCCTTCCCTCTTACATCTATAGCTAATGGTAGCTGTGGGCAACAAGTAATAGATTATAGACATACTCTATGTGTAGTATTTTTATTAAATTAAATTAAACAGTATATTTATACTGTTAGTATAGTGGATTAGTGGAGTGAATGGGGAAAAGAGGGTAAGAAAGATAAAGGAATTGGGGTGAACTGAGAAGAACAGAGAACAACTCAGTAAATCATATGTGCGGCTAAAGGGTAACAGCAAAGTTTTCATGAGGGTTTTGTAATATATGGGAACAACTTCAACTCAGAGTGAAGAAGTTGATGAGACTAGCTAACACTACCACAATTTTTTTCTTCTCTCTAAATGCTAATCATCTTTCATAAGACCTATTATTCTCTCCAGTAACCGTCCAAACTGACCTGAAACTCTCTTCTGCTCATTTTACATTTTATGCACAGGATAATGAACAGAATTCTAAAAATGATGTTAGTTACATAAGAATCATCAAGATGATCATCAAATGACTTTAGTGACTTTAGTGAAGGTCATTTACTTTAATTAACCTCATTGTCTCACAGGTCATCTTTAATTTATGTCACAGATTTGGTGTGTTTTGGGTACTGAATCTCCCCATAAAAATACACTGATGTCATCATAGGGAAGTCCCATAAGCATTTGATGGGAAGTTTAATTTTGCATTGTATGGAACATAATTATTGACGCTGACCTATTAGTAGTCTCCCAGATTTTCATTCTTTTAATCCAAATTATTTTGAGACCAGAATTTATATCCTGAAATTCTATGAGATTTGACACCACACACACAAAAAAGGAAAGTGATGTTATAAAACTCTTCTCAGAACATTCAGGTAAAGGAAGTATTCAGATTTATTTTTACCTTATTATTAGGATCCATAAATATTTATTTATCTGAATTAGTAGCATTTTTTCATTGTTCTCAGATTTCACCTTCTCACCTTTCTAGGTCTTACCACAACTTAAGGCTATGATAAATTAGCATGAGATTTAAACTCAGTTCATGCTGGCCTTTTCTTATTACAAGGTAAAATTTCAAAACATACAGGTAAGAATGCAGCATAATTCTATTAAATAATTCAGGCAAGTACACTGAAAGTTACTTCCAAAATACTTGATAACTAAGTGGCTTATAATTAACATTTTAAAACAAGAAAATAAAATGTTCAACCTGTGCCTATATTTTGATGTTTGATTATGGAAAAATAAGCCCATTTTGACCATAGAATTTACATAATTAGACACATTGGTCAAAATATCCTAATGAATCCCTAGCTAATCACAGAAGGTAGACTTTGAGGCAAAACAAAATTTGTTCCTGTACTTCCTGTACCTCTGGGGCAAATAATTAAAAAAATTAAAAAAAATTTGTTCTCAAAATCATACTTATTTTAAGATTTTAAAAAATTTATTCATTTGTGGGCGCCTGGGTGGCTCAGTGTGTTAAGGCCTCTGCTTTCGGCCCAGGTCATGATCTCAGGGTCCTGGGATCGAGGACCGCATCGGGCTCTCTGCTCAGCAGGGAGCCTGCTTCCTCCTCTCCCTGTCTCTCTGCCTGCCTCTCTGCCTACTTGTAATCTCTCTCTCTGTGTCAAATAAATAAATAAAATCTTAAAAAAAATTTTATTCATTTGAAAGAGAGAGACAAAGAGAGAGACAGAGAGAGCATGAGCAGGGGGAGGGGCAGAGGGAGAGGGAGAAGTGCTGCTGAGCAGGGNGTCAGACATGGGGCTCAATCCCAGGATCTGGAGGATCATGACCTGAGCCAAAAGAAGATGCTTAAATATCATAGCCATCCAGGTAGCCCATCTCAAAAATCATATTAAGATTTAAGATTTTTCTCTTTTCTAAGTGTTATAAAACTAAAATATACAGGCAAGCTTATTTTTATTAGCTTTCAAATTACTGTGATATACTTCAGAAAATATTCCATGTTTCTTAGGAAGCAGGAAAATAGTAGATGGGTCAATTCAGATAAGAGAATGATACATAAGGTTTTTAATGATAAATTTCCAAGAATTCCCTTTGTAGGCTGTTCTTCAAAATTAGCAGTCTCAATTTGTGGAGATCAATGAGGTCACTAAGGATCAGTGGTAGTATACTGACAAGAACTTCACCTATCTCAGGTCTTTGAAGCTAGGACTGGAATCAATACTTTTTTTTTCTCTATAGCATTAAACAACTCTTATAAGAAGTATAAGGCATAGCTGAACTCAAATGTCTACATTCTAATACAGAAACTGTACATGCATATATATATATACGGATGTATATACATACATATGTGTGTGTATATGTGTGTGTGTGTGTGTGTGTGTATGTATATATATATATATATAAAAGAGGCCAGATAGATTATACACAAATAACTCTAGACTGTGTTAGGTAAATGGGATGTGCTTGAGGGTGCAAGAAATGAAAATCAGTGTGGTCTGGGACATTTAGTTAAAATTTCTTACATAGCATTACATGTAAACTATGCTTTAGATAAAGGAAATGATTTAGATATCTGGACAAAAAATCAACAGGAATTATGGCACAGACAAAAATCAGTTTTTATGGAAGTGGATCTAATACCAGGAACAAGTATGAGAGAGATGAAAATATATAGATATTTATTTCCTTGGATATCCAAAGTAATTTTCTTTAAAGGCAAAAGTCCTTTTCTTAAATCTTTGTGATCTTCATACAATTCCTAAAATATGTTTAACATATCTGTTGTATGCTATTTTCAAGCATTCATTTCACTGGGAGAGTACATGAAAGCTTTTTGCTCAGTTAAAAAAATATGTGTATATGAAAATTGATGGTAAATTTAGTTTAAGGATCTTTAATACAAAAAGTGACACTGAAATCTTTTATCAACAATGAACAAAATGTGGGAATGCTAGATTTGTACACTATTCATGCATGAATTCATAAAGGCAAACATTTTCCTCTGTAAGCATTCTTCATGGAAGTCTAAAAATATTCATGGGAATGTTGATTTTCAGAGTTGAGGTTATAAAACTGACATTTTAGGGGAATGAATATCCCCTAGAGGTTTGTTTGCCCGTATCCACAGATACTAAGGGAAGTTTGAAGAAGCTCCTGTCTTTGTTGTAAAAAGAAAAACTTGGAAGGAAAGGTATACACACTCTAAATGAGCATCTTCTATCTCCAGAATGCCTATCTCAACAGACAAGGTGGATATGACTGAGGATAACTACTCCTTGACCACTGAATTTATCCTCATAGGATTTACAGATCACCCAGAGTTGAAGAGCCTCCTGTTTGTGGTGTTTCTCACTGTCTATGTGATCACTATGTTGGGGAATCTTGGCCTGGTGGCATTGATTTTCATGGAGCGTCATCTTCACACACCAATGTATGTCTTTCTGGGCAACCTAGCTTTGATGGATTCCTGTTGTTCCTGTGCCATTACCCCCAAAATGTTAGAGAACTTCTTTTCTAAAGACAGAATGATTTCCCTTTATGAATGCATGGTACAATTTTATTTTCTCTGCCTTGCTGAAACTACAGACTGCTCTCTTTTGGCAGCAATGGCCTATGATCGCTATGTGGCCATATGCAGCCCACTGCAGTACCACACCATGATGTCAACGAAACTCTGCATTCAGATGACCACAGGGGCCTACATAGTTGGAATCCTGCATTCCATAATTCATGTAGGGTTTCTCTTTAGGTTAGCTTTCTGCAGGTCCAATCAAATCGATCACTTTTTTTGTGATGTTCTTCCATTATACAGACTCTCCTGTGTTGACCCTTACATCAATGAATTGATGATATTTATCTTTTCAGGCTCAATTCAAGTCTTCACCATCTGCAGTGTCTTAATATCTTACTTCTACATTCTCTTTACTATTTTCAAAATGAAATCCAAAGAGGGAAGAGGCAAAGCCTTATCTACTTGTGCATCCCACTTTCTCTCTGTCTCAATATTCTATGGTTCTCTTCTCTTTGTGTATATTCGACCACATTCAGTTAAAGAAGAGGATAAAGATATACCTGGTGCTGTTTTTTATACTCTAGTGATCCCTTTATTAAACCCTTTTATTTATAGTCTAAGAAATAAGGAAGTAATAAATGCTATGAAAAAAGTTACAAAGAAAATTTTATAATGTTCCAAAAGAAATATCATTTCTTGTGGAAAATTAACTAAAATTTGATAAAATGTTTTTCAAAATTATGAAATATTGAGAAAATAGGAAAGGACCACTTTTTCCAAAGAAATATTCAGTTACTAAAACATGATAGTATAGGAGTCAAATAAGTTCAGCAAGGAGAAATTCTAGTACAATGTATTCCAAAATAAGCTACTATCTCTCGGCAAGAATGAACTAAATAATTATTCTTCAGGTCACACATTGTGTCACAAAGAAATTAACTAAACTATTAGCTTTTGTTTCAAAGGGTAATGAGTTAGAATTTTCAACAAATACAACAAATACCAGGAATAGAAGTCAGTTAGATAAAGATCACCTCCATTTAATATTGTCGACACATTTCTGGAATTCCAAGCATAGTCATAAAATCTCTGGCACATTGCAGATTCTCAAGAATTAATCCCTTCTTAAACCACACCAACTATCAGAAGTAAACTGTATATATTTGATTCTTAATTTTCTTTGTGTTTATTCAAGAGAATATATTTGAATATTAATTCACACAGAATATCTATTCTCAAATCAAGAACATTTTCACCCTTAAAAGGGGAAATTTCATTATATATCTTTTACCACAATTAAAAAATATTGAAAACAAAAAAAGAATACTGGTAAAAATGTATAATAAAAAAGACTATTTTTGTCTTTAGCGTTAGTCAATTTTACTCTCAAGATCTCTGAAATAGAGTATCTGTATACTGGTGATTTATCAATCTGTCATTGAAATAAATGGTACCTATGGATTGGATATCCTATATGGATTTGGATGTTTTCACATAGTTTTATTAGGGGGGTCCATCAAAAATTCAATGTAATCTTGAACACACTAAACTAAAAGAAGGGGTTTTTCTCTCTGATATTACTTATCTTGTTTGTTACTAGGAATTCCACCAACCTGTACTTATTCCAATGTAAATTACTGATATATTCACAGCATTAACAAAAAGGTGGTGTTGCTATAAAGCATAAACGAGGCACAAAATAGTGACAATTCTAAATACCTAAACAAAAATATTTATTGATCATTTATATATGCAAATATGAAAGAAAAACATATATTACAGAGAGTGTGTTACCTGTTAGGCACAAAGCTAGAGCTTTCATATATATTAACTACCAACTGGTTAGAAATAATTTTTCATGCATTTTCTCAGTAAAAACCTCATACTTTGAAACATTGATTAGCTTGCTCATGTTCAGCCAGTTGATTCAGATTGAGCTAGATTTGTATCAATGCTGGTTGGCAGTTCAGAAAATGGAGATGCTTGTTGCCTGGGGTATTTAGTTCTTATGCAACTTCAGAAGTTAGATGTGCCTTAAGAATGAGTTTAAAATATGATGTTTTGAGACAAAAAGGAATGAGTATGACCACAATGAATGTTTATGGAAGTCAGTGTCCTATTGGGAACTGGGGCAAAGGAGGTGAACCATGGACAGAGCCGGAAAGCTGACAAAACAGTTGTTAAGAGTTGTTGTGGAATATGGGAATAAGGGTGGAAGGGGCTCAGGTTGCTGAGACTGTTAAGTGCCATGCTTAAGAATCTGAGTTTATCTCAGAGAAATCAGACACTGAATACTTCCTAGAACCAGGAAATATGATCGTATTTTTCAGAAAAGTAATCTGGTGATCAGAATGAAACTAGAAGCAATGAGGCTAACTTCAAGAATTCATATATTAGATGATGAGAGCTGAAATGGAGGATAAAAGGAGAGGAGTGCACAGATATAAGCAACAGTTTAAAGGAAAAATAATAAATTGTGACTACTGGATAATAAAATGAAGGCCTATCTTCTTCCTGTGAGTACCAACCTAGTTATAACTGATTTCCTATCACTAATACTTCAAAAGGTACCTGACACATTTGGCCATTCACTAGCCATTTTTGAATATATTTTAATATAATCATTTAGGTTAATATATAATAAGTTTGTTATTTTTATCTATAAACAAGTCAATAAATTATTTTAATTTCTTGGTTTTAATCTTTAATATTGTAAATACTGTTAGATATCACCCACAGAAATAAAGCTCTACAGGGTCTTAAACACTCCTCAAGAGAGTAAAGGAGTCCAGATACCTGAGTTTGTTAAATGCTGTTCCTTTGTATCCACTCTCTATTTGGGGGGATACTTTTAGTTGTCAGATTCACATGCATTGACCCCTTTCCCTTTTCCAGGGGTACTGCAAATTCTGTGTATGTATTTCTGCACCACCCACTTCCAACCCTTTAGCAACACTGAAACCTAGAGGTCTGTTAAGGGAAGAGTCTGTGACTTATTTGGGGCCAATAAGACAAAAGAGGTAATTTTGTGGAAGTTTCTGGGAAATGTTTCCTTTGTTTTAAAAGAGGTCCACAAAATAAGGTAGTCTTTCTTCCTCTGAATGTCATGCTGTGTGGATATGAAATCTGGTGCAGTCTACAACCATTTTTCCATCAAAAGAGAAACCAGCCTGGATAGTTACATTCATGTCTCTTGCCTCATCTCTCATTTTCTGCTTTCTTTTAAATTAATTCTCACACACCCTTTCAGCTTGCAAATAACTTTTCATCAGTTATCCATTTAACTACTCAGCTCATCTATTACATTTTTTACTTTTACTTCTATATTTTAATGTCCTATAGCCCCGCTGAAAAAATGGGGGACAAAGAGGATTCATATTTGGTCCACAGAAATATTAAGGTGGAGCTTAGGGATCAAATCTAGGGATCAAATACAAAATCCAAGTTCTTAACCACTAAGTCATATTGTACACAACATAAAAAAGTGAAAGTAGCAAGAGAGGAAAACTTTCAAGAGACTAAGCTGTAAACTGGATACAGAAATAGGGCAGAGAGTCAAGAAAAATGAATCAATGACATATTCCTCCAGATTTATTTTAAAAAATTTCAAACCTACAGAAAAGTTGAGAAAATGCCCACGAATTTTTTTTAAGTGAAGATGATTAATTGTTAACATTGCACCACATTTGTCCAATAATCCATCTGCAAATGTATATATACATATTTAATACATGTATGTATATGTGATTATATATACATATCAGATTATGACAGTTTACCCATAAATTCTTCAACATATATCTCAAAAGAACAAAGACATTTTCTACACTGTCATATCATTTCTTAAAGATTTTATTTATTTATTTGAGAAGGAGAGAGAGCAATTGAGAGCGAGAGGGAGTACAAATGGTGGGGGGAGAAGCAGGAGTCCTAGGTGTTTGAGGCTCGAACCCAGAACTCCAGGATAATGACCTGAGCTGAAGGCAGACACTTAACTGACTGAGCCACCCAGGCACCCCATCATATCATTATTATTCTCAAGAAATTTAACATCACCTAATATGATGTTAACACTAAAATGTTCCCAATTTTCCCTAAATTGTCCTTTTTAGCAATTTATTTTTTCATCAAGAATTCAATTAAAGGGCACTATTTGCTTTATTATCATTCTTTAATCTTGTGTAATTTAGAACAAACTTCCTTTTTTTCCCTTTCATGACATTTAATATTTTTAATATTTGTCACAGACATCATGTAAAATAACCCACCATCTCTATTTTTGTGATATTTCCTCATGATTAGATTAAATTAAATAATTTATCAATCACAGTGTGTTGTTTTTCTTCTCTCAGCATGAGACCTATCACATTAGCTTGCCTTGTTAACTGAAGCCATTCACTGATTGCTTCATTAAGGTGGTACCATCAGCTCTCTTTATGATAAAGATAACTTATTTCCTTGTTATGAAAATATAACCTGTAGGGTGGTACATTGACACCATGTGAAATTCTTTTTCCCTAATAATTTTTCATCAACACTTTTAGCATCCGATGACAATAATTATTTGAATCAATTATTATCATTGGAAGCAGAAAACTAGTGATTGTTTTTCCCCAAGTGTTCTCTGGCTTCATTCTGAGAAATAAGAACTTTACCTCAAAGATTTTTTAATAAATTAAAAAAATTTTTGAATAGTTTTGGATTTATAGAAAATACAAAAGAGAGTATAGAGAATTCCCATATATGACACACACATTTTTTCCATGTCATTAATATCCTACATTAGTATGGTACCTTTGTTATAATTAATGAGCCAATATTGATACAATATGTTGAAATGAAATTCATACTTGATTCAGACTTCCATATTTTAATCTAGTGTCCTTGTATCCAGGATCCCATTCAGCATACCACTTTATATTTAGTCATCATGTCCTTTTGTCATCAAGTGTCTGTGATAGCTTTTCAGACATTCCTTGTTTTTGAAGTCCTTGGTAAGTTTTGAGAAGTACTAATCAGGCATTTTGTAGAATGCCCTCCAAGTGGGATTCTTCTGATGTTTTTCTCATGATTATATGGGAGGGATAGCTTTTTAGGAGAAAGGCCATGGAGGTAAATCTCCATTTTCATCATATCCTGTCAGTGGCAAATTCTGTCCTCATAACTTGTAACTCTTGATATTGACCTTGACCACTTGGTTGAGGTAGTGTTTGCCATGTTTCTCCATGGTGAAGCTGCTTTTCCTCCACCTTCTCTTATGGTGTTGTGTAAGGAAGTTACTGTCCACAGCCCACACTTACAGAGAGGAAAGAAATGGACCACCTCCCTGGGTCCAAGTATCTATATAAATTGGAATTCTTCTGCATGGAAGATTTGTCTGTTCACCTCATTTATTTATATGCTCAATCCTCGATTTACATCAGTATGGGATCATGGATATTTATTTTATACTTTGATAAAATTAAACACTACTTTATTAATTTTGCTGCTAAAATCATGCTAGCTTTGTCCCCAGGGAGCTATTTCCATTGGTTCCTGTGTCACTTTGTCATACACCCATCATTGTATAAGCCCGTAGGGTGGGTTTGTGTTTGTTTGTTGTTTAGATTTTTTTTTTCTGGCATTACAAGATGTTCCAAGCTCATCTTGCATATTTACTTCCTGCCCTAGTCACTGAATCAGCTATTTCTCCAAAAAGATCTAATTCCTTTGATTGGAAAATGGTATTAAGAATCAAAATCTGGACTATAGGTATGCTAATTGTTATTGCAATGTCATTGCTTCTGGGCTCTCTCAGCTGGTAGAGTGAAGGTATGTATGTGTGTCCCTGTCATTCATATTCTTGCCAGCAACTGGTATTTATTTAATTTTTAAAAATTTTATCCATTCCTTTACATATGCCATTATTGTTTTAATTTGCAATTCCCTATGGGCAAATAATGTGGAGCCACTTTTAAATGCTTATTTACCATCTGTATTTCTTCTTCTGTAAAAAGTTTGTTCTGAAAATTTCCCCAATTTTTATTGAATTGTTTGCTTTCTGTTCATTTTTTATCAACAAACAACTTGGATCTACTTATACAAGTCTTTTATCAGCAATGTGTTTTCCTGGTACTCCCGAAAGCTCATACTAATGCACTTAGTACTGGCTTTATTTCTCTGAGGGTCTGTGTATTTCAAATCATTCTTTTTTTCCTTCACCCTTTGGATTGCATACTCTCTGTTGATATAACTTCAAATTCACTGATCTTCCTTCTGTCAGTTTAAATCTACAGTTGAGCTTCTGCAGTGATGTTTTTATTTAGTTGTACTTTTCAATTACAGAATGTCCACTTAATTATTTCTTTATACTTTCTCTTTATTGATAGTCTCTGTTTCATATAATATTGCATTCATACCTTCCTTTACTTATTTAATCCTGGTTTCCTTTAGTTCTGTGAACATTTTTATTATGATTATTTTTAAATATTTTTCTGTTGAATCCAATATATGATTGCTTTCACAGCCAGTTTGTATTTTCTGCTAATTTTCTTTTGAGTGGGTTACAATTTTGCCTATCTCATGATTTTTGTTGTTGTTGAGAACTGGGTATAAGATAATATATTGTAGAACTCTGGATACTCATTCATCCTTGGGTCTTGTTATATTGTTGTTTGTTTAGTGACTTGGTGGAGTTTGCACGCGCGCGCGCGCGCGCGCGCGTGTGTGTGTGTGTGTGTGTGTGTGTGTGAAGTCCATTTCCCCTGCAGTGTAAAGCCTTTGGTGTTGCTCTCCAGAGGATGCAGCATGCACACAGTCCCTTGGGATGACCATGGCTTTATCAGAGGTCCTCTTATCTCTTTCTTTGATCCTATCCAGCTCTTAGGCTCCATGAACTCCCAAAAATAGCATGAGCATGCTCTCTCCCTCTCTCTCTCTCTTTTTAATGTCTTGGGGAATAAGTTTTCCCACATTCATAAACAATTAAATTTGGGCCCCTCTCAACCATGGTTTTTGAGGATAATGTTTGAGGCTTTTTCTGACTCAAGGCAAGCTCTTCCTTATTTTCTCCCATCCTGCATGTTTTTAGGCAAACCAGCTGGATGTTTCACCAATAGTTCCACCAATCTCTAACTAATCATCTTTTGCCAGTGGAATTGCATTCTCTGAGGGACAGTTTGTAGGTCCCTGTTCTTAAGGCCTTTCTTCCCTTTTGGGTAAAATCTCTAATACTCAACTTTCAGACATGGGAGTAGTGATAATGACCCACTGCGCTCCATGTGATGCCCCTGTTATAGAAGTCATACCTAAGATAGAGTCTCTACCTTATGTGTGTGGGCTGTGTATAAGGGATCCCCAAACTCTGGATGATCACAGTCACCCAGAATTTAAGTTCTACAATACAGAGCTGGAAGGAGGTGAGAAAAGCTATAGGCATGACCCTCCTGGGAGGTAACAGAGTCAAGTACTGGGCAGTAGAGGGGTTTTGGGAAAGGAGTTTTGTGTTCTTGGCTGCACCTGAGTCAAGTGGACCTTTAGTCACACGGAGCTGGGAGGGCACAGGTTATTATTCAAATTCTGTAGATTCTCAACTGTTCTTACCAAATTTTAATATATTTTCTTGAATGAATGTTTCATTTGCTGCATACCCTTAGCACAATTTCCAGAGATTTATTTTTTTCTTTTTTTCCTTTTTCTTTTCTTTTCTTTCTTTTTTTTCTTTCCTTCCTTCCTTCCTTCCTTCCTTCCTTCCTTCCTTCCTTCCTTCCTTCCTTCCTTCCCTCCCTCCCTCCTTCCCTTCTCTCTCTCTCTCTCTCTCTCTTTCTCTATTTCTCTCTCTCTCTCTCTCTTTCTTTGAACATAAATACCCACAGTCAGGGACATCATCCACTTGGTGCCCAAAAACCTGTGGGCAGTGGGAGAGATGCTGACACCATGAGCCTACCCGACTACTATGGCCTGAAACCAAAGTGGTCACAGCTCCAGGTCGCAGCTCATGAGGAGGTGTGAGGTTTGTAGCAATCCTTGATCTTGGAGTCAGCATCCCTAAGTTGGAGTAGCAGAGATATGGACTCGCTGGTGCTCTCTGGTGAGTCCTGTGCTCACACACTTCAGTTTTCACAGCTTCATATGGGTACAGAGCCCAAAGCACAAGCCTTTCATGGCCTCTGATGAGCTCAGGTGTGTAGAGCAAAGCAGTGATGGGCGCCATGTTGATGTCCAGCCTCATCTTGCTGTCGGTATCAGGCAGCCCCATGTTGCCATACTTCACCTTGTGGTAGGTCTCATCATAGTGCAGGCTCAGCTGCATCTGCAGGGGGCCCAGGGAGAAAGCCAGAGGTGAGCGTGCCCCTATACTTGCTGCATGCACACTCTTGAGTATGCGGCCTCCTGGCCCCTGCCATGGGGTAATGTGGCAGCACCGCCTCCTGTGGCCCTACCCTCCCAGAACACTAACACTGCCGCCCCCACTTTCCAAAGGTTTTAAAATCACGTTTTTTAACATATCATTTTCACGATTTATGCTGTTCTGTTGGGAACTAGGCCGTGGAATTTCTCATGCTGTCATTCTGAAGTGGACCTAAGCTATGGCTTTTTCAGAAATATTCTTCATCAAGTTGAAAAAGTTCCCCTTCTAGCCCTAAGTAACTGACTGGTACTCTGCTCTCATTCTCTCAACCTTTCCCCGTGTCTCAATCCAGGTTCTGTCACTTATGAACTGTGGCATTTTGGGCAAGCTAATTCTTGCTCTTAATTATAAGTGTTTATTAAATATTTCATATACCTCTTCAAGATCACTTTATCCCCCTAAAACTTCAAAGTTTTTCATGAAGAAATAACCAATTCTCACACCACTTTCATATCAATTTATCTTTTCTTTTGTTTGACATGTCTGCATTTTTAAATATGCTGATGTTGCTATTTTGTTGATTTTTTAAAAATGGTTTTATTTATTTATTTGACAGAGTGAGATCATGAGATGGGGTGAGGGGCAGAATTAGATTATGGTGTATGATCCTTTTAATTTGCTATTGGATTTTATTTGCTAGCATTTTGTCGAGGATTTATGCATCTATATTCCTCTATATTCAGGGATATTGTCCTATAGTTCTCTTTTCTTTTAGTGTTCTTACGTGGTTTGGTACCAGGGTAATCTGGCCTTGTAAAATGAGTTTGGGAGTGTTCTTTCCTCCTCAACTTTTTGGAAGAGTTTGAGAAGGGATTAGCCTTAATTCTTAAATGTTTGGTAGAATTCACCAGTGAAACTATCCAATCTGTATCTTTTCTTTGTTGTTAGGTTTTTGATTACTAATTCAATTTCCTTACTGGCAATTGTTCTATTTAGATTTTCTATTTCCACCTGAATCAGTTTAGGTAAATTACAAGTTTCTAGGAATTTATTCACTTGTTTTGCTTATGCAGTTTGCTGGCTTATAATCTTCTTAAGTTGTTTTCTTCTATGATCCTTCATATTTCCATGAATTCAAGTGTAATGTCCCCTTTTTGTTTATATATGTTTTTAGTCCTCTCTCCTCTTTTCTTGGTTAATATAGCTAAAATCTGTCAAACAGCTCTTAATTTCATTGGTCTTTTCTGTTGTCATTTTCATTTCTATTTTTATTTATTTCTGCTATCAAATTTTATGTCCTCCTTTCTGTTCATTTTGGGTTTCATGTGTTCTTCTTTGAACCTTCTTTGTAGGTCTTTGAAGTGTAATGATAGATTATGGATCGAGATTTTTTAAATAATATATTCATTTATATCTACATGCATCTTAGAATTGCTTTTGCTGCACCCTTATGTTGTTCAATGTGTGTTTCCATTTTTGTTTCTCTTGATTTTAATTATTTCTTTTGGTTTTAATTTGATCCAATTTTAATTTCCATGTATTTGGAATGTTGTAATTTTCCTCTAGTTTTCTAGAGGAAAAAACTAGATTTCTAGTTTTGTACCATTGTGACTGGGAAAGATACTTGATGTAATTTCTATCTTCTTGCATTTGAGACAAGTTTTGTGACTTAATATATAATCTATCCTAAAATTGTCTATGTGAACTTGGGAAGAATGTATATTCAGTTGTTATTGGATGGAATGTACAGCCATTAGGTACACTTGGTCTATAGTATTGTTTAAACCCACTGTTTCCTTATTGACTCTCTTTCTGGACTGTACTATCCATTGTTGAGAGTGACACATTAAATTCCAGAACTATTTTTGTATCATTATTACTCCTTTTAGTACTGTTAGTATATGCTTTATATATTTACATGCTGTGATGTTGGGTCCATAACTATTTATAATTGTTATACCTACTTAATATATTTACATTTGTTATTACTTAATGACCCTCTTTCTCTCTTGTGACCATGTTTAGCTTACATTCTATTTTATCTAAGTATAGGTACCCTGATTTCTTTTGTTTACCTTCTGTTATATGATTTTCCACCTCTTCACTTTCAGCTTCTCTGTGTCCTTAATGCTAAAATGAGTCTCTTATAGGCAGCATATTGTTGGACCTTGTTTTTTATTCATTAAACCGTTCTATGTCTTCTGCTTGGAGAATTTAATCCATTTATATTTAAAGTCATTATTGGTTATTATGGCTTACTACTGCTATTTGTTAATTATTTTCTGACCATAGATCTTTTCTACCATGATCCCTCTCTTGGCTGTCTTCTTTTGTAATTTGATGACTTTTTGTGGTGGTATGTATTGACTCCCTTATTATAATCTTCTGTGTATCTACTACTGGGTTTTCTTTTGTGACTTCCATGAGGCTTCCATAAAATTCCTTACAGTTATCCTGTTTTAAGTTAATAACAACTCTGGCAGCATAAAAAAAATCTTTATACTATTACTTTGCTTCTCTTCAACATTTTTTTTACTTTTTTTTTTCAGTGATCCAAGATTCATTGTTTATGCAACACCCAGTGCTCCATGCAACACATACTCTCCTTAATACCGACCACCAGGTTAGTGATGTTATAATTTACATCTTTTTTTAAATTTCTATATGCAATGTCAAATTATTATATAGTTATTTTTCATACATTTGCTTTTACCTTTGAAACTAGAGCTTGATTTTTGTACTGCAATTACAATATTAGAGTATCTGACTTTGACTATATATTTACTAACTTTATTGATGAGTTTTACATGTTCATATATTTTTAAAGTGTTAGTTAGCATCCTTTCATATCAGGTGTAGATCACCCTTCAGCATTCCTTATAAGGAAGGTTTAATGGTGATGAACTCTGTGGGTTTTTGTTTGGTAGCCATTATCTCACCTTCATTTTGGAAGGATATCTCTGCTGGGTATATTATTCCTGGTTGACAGTTTTTTTCCCAATATTTTTAATATAACATCCCAATCTCTCTTGGCCTACAAAGTTTCTGCTGAGAAGTCCACTGATAATCTTTTAGGGGCTCCTTTGTATATAATAAGTTGATGGATATACAACATGGTGAATTTGACAGTTTTTAACTGAAGAACTAGCTGTCATATTTCTTGCAACAAAACTTTGTTTTGAAAAGAAAATGAATTTCTGACTCTTCTCTCTCTAGATCAACTTCCCTTTGGAGATGATCTGATCTGACCCAAGACAAATCCAGAGCAGCTCCTCAATCCTTGAAAAAAAAATCAAAACATCCAGCATAGACCTCAATATATAGATCGAAAAAGTTGAACAGAACACCAGGATTGTCAGCAGAATCTTCCTAGCTCCACTCTCACACCTGGAGACAAGTCAGGAGAATAAAGGACAGGAATAGGAGGTACAAGAAAAGCAACTACAAGAAAAAAAAAGATGGAAAGAGAGAAAATGGAGGACAGAAGAGAAATATTTAGGCCAGGGTAAGTGATAAAAGTAGAACTAGAGCTTGGAAAAAGGAAGAAGAAGGGATTTAGAAGGGAAAAAAAGAGATGTAGAAGTAGCTCCATAAAGACTTAGATGCATTATGTCATTAAAATGGATGAAATTACAGCTTTCCAAAAGAAATTGGAGTTTATTCCCCTTTATTCATTATCTCAACATTCACTACTAGACCAGTTTCCAATATTTATACTGATTTTTGTGTATTATAAAATATTAGCTTCAACAAATCTGATACAGAAGACCCAGAGATTCTTCTCCCATTTTATTATGAAACAGAGCAGATGGGCTTTTTCAATTATTTCTCAGAATATGAAGGGCCAACATATTTCCTTTCTGAGAGTATGGTTACTCTTTGAAAAATAATCTCTCAACGAGAACCATTAAGGATAGTACTCTGCTTAATGTTCTCATTCACTTGCTATCTGGTGACATACATAGACAATTAAAGTTCCCTATTAAAGATGTAGTAGTGAATCTGAGACTCTTCTCTAGAAACTCTATTAAAAGTTTGATGCTTAGAGACTGGGACTACAAAAACTCATGTAATTGTAAATGTGTATATGTAATTTATGGGCAATGCTCAGAGGACATTATTAGGGAATCAATAGGGGTTTCTCATGGAGTGTAATATTGCTGTTACCAAATGAGAAAACATAGTCCTCATTTTCCCTAATATTGATATGTAAAATGTGTTTACATAATATTGATAAAACCCAAAAGTCTATCTTGGCATTAAAGACAGAGATGTGTTTCCTCTGCTCTGGACCTAAAGCCAAACTGACTGCACATCCTCCCATCCCTAGCCTGTTATCAGCTGAGGTTAGAGCAAGATGCTAATAATGCTATTGACTGGTCTCTGAAATTTCTTGTACCCCTCCTCTTTGCTTGTCAGCATTTATTCTTGTTCCATCTAACATCTAACTCCATTCTCCATTCTATACCTTCCTGGGGATTCCTTAGATTTGATAGTCCTGAGTTCTAGCTACTCCAAAGGAGATGTCTCTTTTTCTTCATCTGAATTAGACATTGAGCCCAGATTACATTAAGAGAAATATGCATTAGGAATTCATTAGTACATTGGCTCTTGAGAAATGTGGAGGTTAGGGGCACTGAGCCTTCACACAGTTGAAAACCCACATTTAACTGCTGATTCTCCCAACGGTACTGATAACATAAACCATTGATTAACACGTATTTTGTATGTTGTACATATTATATACTGTATACTTACAATAAAGTAAGCTACAGAAAATAAAAAGTTATGTAATGACCATAAGAAAGAGAAAATACATTTAAAGTACTATGCTGCAGTTAAATGAAAAAAAAATCCACATATAATTGGACCCACATGATTCAAAATTCATCTTGTTCAGGGATCAACTGTACTTCCAATTACCCCTAAAATCTCCAGGAACTATTCATATATAAGAAATTGGATAGTGGCCTGACTTGGGGCAGCAGTATACTCAATTATTTTTTTATTTTTATATTTTTAAAAAGAGAGAGAGCAGGAGAAGGGGAAGGGAGAGAGGGAGAGAGAGAAGCAGGCTCCTGCTGAGCAAGAAGCCTGATGTGGGACTTGATCTTAGGACTCAGGGATCATGACCTGAGCCAAAGGCTGATGCTTAACTGACTGAGCCACCCAGGCTCACCTCAGTTATTAATGATGGCACAAGAGAGTGGTGAAGTGCATAAACTCTAAATTTAGAACCATTGGTTTTGAAGTTTAGCTTTGCCACTTACTAGCGATAGAGCCTTAAGTCACAAACTCTCTGTGCTTCAGTTTCCTCATTTGTAAGTTGGAGGGGTGGGGAGAATAATATCATTGACTGTAGATATTTGTTGTGAAGGTTTCTTAGATTAATTATTCTATTTAATGATAGTGACTGATGCCAGATTAGTAATTTTCTGGGGCTGAGCAAATTGTGGAGGCAAGAATTGGCTGCAAAGAGGCATTTGAAAACTTTTAAGGTGATTAAAATGTCCTAAAATTTGATGATGGTAGTGTCACAGCTGTATACCATTTCTAAAATTTATCAAATAATACTCCTAAATAGATCCTACTACATATACATTTAAAAAATATACATTTAAAAAAGCTGTAAAAAATAAATTCTAGGGCTTTTTTTCTGATCTCTCAGCTGCCTTATTTAAACTCCCCAATCTCATTAATTTCACTCTCAAAAATTTGCAATAGAACATCAGCAAAATGGCTAAATAAGCTATTCCTTGCTCATATCTTCTCTTCAATGATAATTTCACATCCATTCACAGACTAAAATGCCTTTAGATCCAAGTAGGAGACTGTGAAACTCTGGTGTAGCCTATAACCTAGAACTTCTTTGAGAAAGCAGTCTTGCACTGAGGAAGCTGACTCACTTTGATGCCAGCTACAAAATCATAAACAATTTCATGCCTCTGAGGACGTGACTACAGCCTTATTTAGCTTAGTTCTGGTACAAGCACTACACACCCAAGGGACCAAGAATCATCACACTCTTTTGTGCATCACGTCATAGGCACACAGACCTTACTTCCTGCTATGGACCCTGAAGTGGTCTATGCAATGTCTCCAGGTACTCTTACCTGTGATCAAGAAGCCTCTGGAGATAAGCTCACCAGAGTCACTGTGACTATAGATCTTGAGAGGACTGAGTTCCTGCCCACCCTAATGTACTCCATGAACATTTCTATTGACAGAGAATCCCAAAAGGAGACACTCTTATCTACACCTGCAGAGGTCCTGAAAGGGCCCTAAACTCCTGCATACTTCAAGTCACAGTCTTCCGGAAGTCCTGAGAGTCCAGAGTTCCAAAGGGAGAAACTCCTGTCTACAACCCTGGAGATGCTAAAAGTACCCTATACTTGGCTTTGATTTCCCAGTCATAATCCATAAGCAGTTCTTTTGGCACAGGGACAAGATAGGAGACACTTGCTGCTGAGCCCACAAAGATCCTAAAGGAACATTACTCAGCTTCAGCCCTCATAGTTCCAATATACAAGCAGAATTTTTGGCCCAGGGCAACAGCAGGAGACACTGCTGTCTGTACCCACCAGAGATTGCAAAAGAGCCCTTTCTAGCTACTGTCTGTGAGCAGTGATGGTAGCACAGGGACCCAGCAGGAGATCTTTCCACCTGCACTTCCAGACATACTGAAAGGCCCTATAGTGAACTCTGGCCTCCACAGCTATGGTCAGAGAGTAGTCAAGTTTCCTCAGAAACTGGCAGGAGACATGCCCATCCATGCATCTAGAGCCAGATCTGCAGAACTCAATCTTGGGTGTAGAATATGTAACAACTCCTATGGCACAGTGTTTTCTAGCCCCTCTCAGCCATGGTCCAGGATCCACCAAGGAACTTATCCACTGACCTGGCAGGAGTTCTCCTGGGTGTGTAGTAGGACCTACACATGTCTGCATACCTGGTAATAGGCCCGCTCTCTGAGGACACAATTGTAGACCTTGAAGCAGTTAGCTCTCCCAGTTCCACTCCATGAAAAAGGTACAGAGGGAAGTCCCATCCACCCAGAACCAGACAGGATCCACAAACACCTGAAAGCCTGGTAACAAGACTGCCAATCATGTTCCCCACTGCAGACTCAGCAACAGCTTCATAAATGGTTTCAAACCAGCACAACTGCAATTCTGTGCTTAATCCTATTGACATGGGGAACCAGCAAGGAAAAGAAATCTTTACCTGTCAACAAAGTCAGTGATGACTGGAGTCACTGTTTGTTCCCTTAAATCAATAGACACTGATGTAAGGCTACATAGATCATAAAGAATCATGTAAACGTAAGACCACCAAGGGAAAATAATTAAATCAGTAACTGATTCCAAAGAAATAGAGCTCTATAATCTGCCTGACAAGGTATTCAAAATAATTATCCAAAAGAAACCAAAAGAAATGCACCAGAACAGTAACTAAATGAAATGAGGAAACAATGCCCAAACAAAATTAGAAGTTTCATAGAAAAATAGAAACCATAGGGGCACTGGGATGGCTCATTCACTTAAGTGTCTGGCTTAGTCTCAGGTCATGATCTCAAGGTCCTGGGATCAAGCCCCAAATCAGGCTCCCTGTTCAGTGGGTTGTCTGCTTTTTCCTCTTCCTCTGCTCCCTTCAACACTCATGTTTCATGCTTTCTCTCTCTAATGAATTAATAAAATACTTTTAAAAACTAGTATCCATTAAAAATAACCAAGCAAATCTGGGAGCTGAAGAATACAATATCAGAAGTGAAAATTTCAATAAAGAGTTTTAACAACAGACTTACTCATTCAGAAGAAAGAATCAACACAATCAGAGACAGATTACATGAAATAATCCAGTTAAAGGAAAAAAAAGAATAGAAAAAAAGGAATGAAAAAGAGAGAAAAAAGTCTTTGTTAATTATAGTATACCATGAAGTAAATGAAAACTCATGTTGCTGGATTTTCAGAAGGTAAAAAGAGAGAAAGGGGCTAAAAGCTTATTTAAAGAAATAATAGCTGAAAACTCTCCAAATCTTGGAGATATGGATATTCAGGCACAAGAAACTCAAAGAACCCTAAACAAGATCAACCCAAAAAAGACTACTCTGAGACACAGTATAAACATAGCATCAAAGTAGTAGACAATAAGAGAATTGTGAAAGCAGTAAGAGCAAAATGACTTGTGATCTACCAAGGAGCCCCCATAAGTCTATAAGCAAATTTCTCTGCAGAAAAATTGTACACCAAGAGGAAGTATAATGATATAGTCAAAGAGTGAGAGAAAAAAATCCTGCCAACTAAGAATGCCGTAACTGGTAAAATTATCCTTCAGAACTGAAGGAAAAATAAAGACATTCTCAGACAAAGAAAAGCTAAGGGATTTCATCACCACTAGACTTGCCTTACAAGGAGAGCTAAAGGAAGTTGTTTAGGAGAAAATGCAAGGACAGCAGGCAACAACATGAAAACATAAAGAAGTATAAAACTCACCTATAAAGGTAAATGTGTAGCCAAATTTTGACTGTCCTAATGCTATAATGGTGATGTGTAAATCATTTTTTATCTCTAGTAGAAAAGTGAGAAAATAGTAATAACAGCATCTATAGACACAATAATTTCTTAATGGACACTCGATAGAAATAGATGTAAAGTGTGACATCAACAACATAAAATGTGGGACCAGCAGGACCAAAGTATACTCTCATATGCATTTGAAGGTAAGTTTTATCATTTAAAATAGACTGTTAGATCTATAATACGTTTTATTTAATCCTCATAATAGCAACAACAAAAAACTTATAGTAGATACATAAAAGATAAAAAGGAATCAAAGCATATGAGTACAAGAAATAAATCACATAGGAAGACAGCAAGGGAGAAAGAAAGGAACAAAGGTACTGAAAAGCAGAAAACAATTAACAAAATGACAGTAATAAGTCATTACTTATCAATGATTGCTTTAAATGTAAATGGACTAAATTTTACGATCAAAAGACAGAGTGGCTGAATGAATAAAAATAAAAACCAAAAAGAAGATCCAGCAATATTCTACCTATAAGAAATTCATTTTACTTTTAAAAACCCAGTCAGGCTCATAAAAATGATAACCAACATGGCTACAGTGATATCAAATAGAACAGAATTTCAGTCACAATTATTACGAGATGGCAAAGGAGGACACTATATAATGATAAAGGTGCCAGTTCATCAAGAGGATAGAACAATTGTCAACCTATATCCACCCAACACTGGTGCACATGAATATATAAAACAACTATTAACAGAAATGAAGAGAGAAACATACAGCCATTACAAAATAGTAGGAAACTTCAATACTTCATATTCAGCACTGGATAGATCATCCAGACCAATAATCAATGAGGAAACAGCAGACATGAATAACAGGACAGAGAAAATGAATGAAAGATCTTTATACAGGACATGCTATTTTCTAACACCAAAATATACCTGCTTCTAGAGTCACATGGAACATTCTGTAGGATAGATCAAAGGCCACAAAGTAAGCCTTCACAATTTTACAAATACTGTAATCATTAGAAAAATAAAAATAAAATCACATTGAGAATCTTTTCCAACCACAAGGATAAGAAACGAAAAATTAGTAACATTAATAAAACTGAAAAATTTACAAATATATGGAAACTAAACAACACACTACTGAATAACCAATGGGTCAAAGCAGAAATCAAAGTGAAATCAGAAAGCATCTTCAGACAAAAAAATACCAACATGCCAAAACATACAAGATAATGCAAAAATGATTCTAAGGCAGAAGTTTACAGTGATAATTGTGTAATTAAAAAAGGAGTATCTCAGATAAATTACCTCATATTAAATCTCAAGGAATTAGAAAAAGAAGAAAAATTAATTCCAATGTGAAGAAAAGGAAGGAAATAGTAAAGATTAGAGCAGAAATAAATAAAAGACACCAGAAAGACAATAGAAAAGATCAATAAAAATTAGAGTTTGTTTTTTGAATGATAAAGAAAAAAAAACACGCTTTAGCTCTATTAACCAAGAAAAAGAGAAAGGACTTCAATATAGTTTTCAATGACAGAGGAGACATTATGACTGACACTGCAAATATACAGAGAATCATAAGAGGCTAGGAGGAACAATTACAAAGAAGCAAATTGGATAACATAAACAAATGGATAAATTTCTAGAATCATACAATATACCATGGCTGTATCATTAAGAAACAGAAAATGTGAACAGACCAATAACAAAGTAAGAAGAATGAATCAGTACTCTAAAACCTCCCACAAAGAAAAGCTCAAGAATAGGTGGTTTCACTGGTGAAGTCTACCAAACATTTAATGAAGAATTAAGGTCATTTCTAAAACTCTTCCAAAAAAGGAAGGAATATGTTCAAACTCATTTTTTAAAGCCAGCATTACCTTCATACCAAGATCAGATAAGAACACTAGAAGAAAAGAAATCTACAGGGCAGTATCTCTGATGAATATATATACAAGAATATACAGTGAAATTCTAGCAAACTGAATTCAACAGGATCCATGGAAAGGATCATGTACACCATGATCAAGTGGGATTTATCCCTTGTTTACAAGGATGGTTCAACATAGATAAAACAATAAGTGAGATATATGACATTAATAGAATGAAAGATAAAGATCATGTGATCATTCAATAGATGCAGAAAAAGCATTGGACAAAATTCAACATTCTTTCATGACAACAGCTCTCAACACTCTGAATTAGAAGTGACGTATCTCAACATAATAAATGCCATCTACAACAGGCTCACAGCTAACATTCTATGCAACAGTGAAGAACAAAAATTTACCCTCAAAAATCAGGAAAAACGCCAAGGTGCCACTCTAATCACTTCTATTCAATACAGTACTAGAGATCCTTGTCATAGTAATTAGTTTAAAAGAAAAACAAAACTAAAAGAGATTCAAGTAGGCAAGGAGGATGTTAAATATTCCTTGTTTGCAGATGGCATAATCTCATATGTACAAAACTCTACAAACTCCACCAAAACAGTCAGAAATAATCAACAAATTAAAGAAAGTTGCCGGATAACAAAAATCAACACACAAATATCAGCTGCATTTCTATTCACTAACAACAAAATATCTGAAAGAGAAAGAGAATAATACCATTTACGATGGCATTGAAAACCAATAAAATACTTAGGAATAAATGGAACCAAGAAGGTGAAAAATTTGTACAGTGAAATCTATAAGACATTGATGGAAGAAATTGGCTAATATGCAGATAAATGGAACAATAGCTCACGTTCATTGACTGGAAGAATTAATATTGTTAATATGTCCATGCTACGCAAAGTCATGTATAGATACAATGCAATTCTTATAAAAATTCCAGTGGCATTTTTCAGAAAAAGAAGAAATTCCCAAAATTTGTATGCAACCACAAAAGAATCCAAAGGCAAAAGTAATCTTGTGAAAGAAGAATAAAATTGGAAGTATCAGACTTCCTGATTTCAAACTAAAAATCTGTAGTAATCTAAACAGTATGGAACTGGCATAAAATAAAATCGGTTACATAAATCAATGAAACAGAATTGAAAGCCCAGATACAAAACCACACATAAACAGTCAATTGATATTTGAAAAGGAAGCCAAAGTCTTTTCAGTAAATAATGCTAGGAAAACTGGATATTCCCATTTAAAAGACTAAAATTCAATCACTACCTTACACAACTCACAAAAATTGACTCCAAATGGATTAAAGACCATTAAATATAAGACCCAAAACCATAAAACTCCTAGAAAAAAGCATAGGGAAAAGACTCTTGATAGTGGCCTTGGCCAATGATGTTTTGGATGTCATGCCAAGAAGCACAAGCAACAAAAGCAGAAATAAACTTTACTTCAAACTAAAAAGCTTCTGCACAGCAAGAGAAATGATCAGCAAAATGAAAGGGTAAACTAAGGAACAGAAGAAAAATATTTGCAAGCCATATATCTGAAAAGAAGTTAAAATCCAAAATACATAAGGAACTCTTATAACTTAATAACAAAATCAACTAATAATAATCTCATTGAAAATGGACAGAGTCCCTGAATAGATTGTTTTCTAAAGAAAGCATACAAATGGCCAACAAGTCCATGGAAAGATGCTCACCATTATCCATCATCAGGAAAAAGCAAATCAAAACCACAATTAGATATCACCTCACACCTATCAGAATGATTATTTTTAGGGTACAAGAAAGAAGCATTGGTGAGTATGTGGAGAAAAGGAAACTTGGTGTGCTGTTTGTGAGAATGTGTATTGGTATAGCCACTATGGAAAAGAGTATAAAAGTTTCTCAAAAAATTAAAAATAGAACTACCATCTGATCCAGCAATCCCGTATCTGGGTATATTTCCAAAGAAAATGAACTGACTATCCTGAAAATTTATCGTCACCGCCATCTTTATTGCAACATTACTCACAATAATCAAGACATGAAAACAACCTAAGTGTTCATCAACAGATGAAGAAAATGTGGTGTGTGTGGGTATGTATATATACACATATACACCCATATACATGCATGGATATATATATATATATATATATATATATATATATATATATATACATATATATATATATATATATACATACATACATACATACAACGGAATATTATTCAGTCACAAAAAAGAAGAGAATCCTGCTATTTTTGACAACATAGATGGACCTTAGGGGCATTATGCTAAGTGAAATATATTAGATAGAGAGAGACAAATCATCTATTATTCTCACTAATATGGAGAATCTAAAACACGTGCATAATGGTTCCTTCTTCACTACATCCTCACAAATACTTGTTACTTCTTGTTTTCTTGATCTTTATGAACTCTTAAAAATGAGATGAGACGTGAACACATACAGTACAGAAGTTCCATGAGCATCACGTTAATACTGAAAAAGTTGCTGATTTTAGGAGAAGTTATATATTTTTCTGCTAATAAAAGACAAGTGTTCTAAATTTTCTGCTCCACTCTCTGATGATAATTCCCAATCCAACAAATATTTTAAAAGTCATTAACATCATTATTTTGACCTTTGATTTAACTGATATTTAAGAAGAAAGCAATTGTTTTCCAGAAGGAAATCATGCAATACAGATAGAAATTTGAAAACATATTTGGGATTTTCCATATATCCTGATATGATTTTCTAGGCAAAAATTATGAGTAGCATATTAAATTTTTTCAGGTCTCCATATCTTTTTTAAATTGGAAACAGAATCTCATCACCTACATGGAAATACTCCAAAGAAGTTCATTGAGGTTTGATTTATATTTATTTATTTAATTATTATTATTTTTATTATGTTATGTTAGTCATCATACAGTATAACAATTTTTGAGGTAGTGTTCAAGATTCATTATTTATGTATAAAACACAGTGCTCCATGAAATATGTGCCCTTCTTAGTACACATCACTGGGGCATCCCATCCCCCCACGCATCTCCCCTCTAAAACCTCAGTTTGTTTCTCAGAGTCCATAGTCTCTCATGGTTCTTCTCCCCCTCTGATTTCCCCACCTCCTTCATTTTTCCCTTCCTTCTCCTAATGTCCTCCATACCATTCTTTATGTCCACAACTAAGTGAAACCATATGCTAATTGACTTGCTCTGCTTGACCTACTTCACCCCAGTCCCATCCATGTTGATGCAAAAGTTGTGTATTCATCCTTTCTGATGGCTGAGTAATAATTCATCATATATTTGGACCACATCTTTTTTATCCACTTGTCTGTTGAAGATCATCACAGCTCTTTCCACAGTTTGGCTATTGTGGACATTGCTGCTATGAACATTGAGTTGCCTATGGCCCTTCTTTGCACTACCTCTGTATCTTTGGGGTAAACACCCAGTAGTACAATTGCCATGTCATAGTGTAGCTCTCTATTTTTAACTTTTTGAAGAACTTCCACACTGTTTTCCAAAATGGCTGTACCAACTTGCATTCCCACCAACAGTGTAAAAGAGTTCCCCTTTCTCCACATCCTCTCCAACATTTGTTGTTTCTTGCCTTGTTAATTTTTGCTATTCTAACTGGTGTAAGGTGGTATCTCAATGTGGTTTTGATTTGAATTTTCCTGATGGCCAATGATGATGAACACTTTTTCATGTGTCTGTTAGCCATTTGTATGTCTTCTTTGGAGAAGTGTCTGCTCATGTCTTCTGCCCATTTTTGACTTGATTATTTAATTTTGGGTGTTGAGTTTGACAAGTTCTTTATAGGTCTTGGATATCAGCCTTTTGTCTATAGTGTCATTTGCAAATATCTTTTCCCATTCTGTGGGTTGCCTCTTCATTTTGTTGATTCTTTCCATTGCTATGCCAAAGTTTTTATCTTGATGAAATCCCAGAAGTTCCTTTCACTTTTGTTTCCTTTGCCTTTGGAGACGTGTCTTGAAATGAATTTCTGTGGCCGATGTCAAAGAGGTCCTCTTTAACAAAGTCTCAACAAAATGCTCCAGGATTTTGATGGATTCCCATGTCACATTGAAGACTTTCATCCATTTTGAGTTCATCTTTGTGTTTGGTGTAAGAGAATGGTTGAATTTCTTTCTTCTGTATATCGCCGTCCAATTTTCCCAGCACTGTTAATTGAAGAGACTGTCTTTTTTCCATTGGATACTTTCCCCTCCTTTGCTGAAGATTATTTGACCATAGAGTCGAGGGTCCATATCTGGGCCCTCTACTCTCTTCCATTAATCTGTGTGTCTGTTTTTGTGCCAATACCATGCTGTCTTGATGATCATAGCTTTGTAACAAAACTTGAAATCAGGCAATGTGATGCCCCCAGCTTTGTTTTTCTTTTTCAACATATCCTAGGGGATTCAGGGTCTTTCTTTGTTCCATACAAACTTTAGGATTGTTTGTTCCAGAACTTTGAAAAATGCCAAGGGTATTTTGATTGGGATGGTGTTGAAATTATAGATTGCTCTGGGCAGCATAGACATTGTTACAGTGTTTATTCTTCCTATCCATAAACATGGATTGTTTTTCCACCTTTTGTGTCTTCTTCAATTCTTTTCATGAGTGTTCTGCAGTTCCGAAGTTTACCACTTTCGTTAGGCTTATTCCAAAGTATCTTGGGGGTTTTTTTGGTGCCATTGTAAATGGAATGGATTCTTTAACTTCCCTTTCTTCAATTTTATTGTTAGTGTATAAGAAAGCAACTGATTTCTGTGCATTGATTTTGTATTCTGCCACATTGCTGAATTGCTGTATGAGATCTAGTAATTAGGGGGTGGAGTCTTTTGGGTTTTCCACATAAGGTTTCATGTTATCTGCGAGGAGAGAGAGTTTGACTTCTTCTCTGCCAATTTGGATACCTCTCATTTCTTATTGTTGTCTGATTGCTGTTGCTATGACTTCTATAACTATGTTGATCAATAGTGGTGAGAATTGGCATCCTTATCGTGTTCTTGATCTTATGGGAAAGGCTCTCAGCTTTTCTCCATTGAGAATAATATTCACTGTGGTTTTTTCATGGGTAGATTTTATGAAGGAGAGGAATGTTCCCTCTATCCTTATATTTTGAAGAGTTTTAATCAGGAAAGGATGCTGTTTTTTTGTCAAAAGTGTTTTCCACATCAACTGAGAGAACTATGTGGTTCTTCTGTCTCCTCTTATTAATTTGTTCTATCACATGGATTGATTTTCAAATGTTGGGCCCTCTTGCATCCTATGGATTAATCCCACCTGGTCGTGGTGGACAGTCTTTTTAATGTACTGTTTAATCCTATTAGCCAGGATCTTGTTGATAGCCTTGGCGCCCATGTTCATCAGGAATATTGGTGTGAAATTCTCCTTTTTTATGTGTTCTTTTCCTGGTTTGCTGATCAAGGTGATGCTGGTCTCAGAAAAAGAGTCTGGATGTTTTCTTTCTGTTTCTATTTTTTTTTGAAACATCTTCAGGAGAATAGGTATTATTTGTTTGAATGTTTGGTAAAATTCCCTAGGAAATCCATCAGGTCCTGGACTCTTGTTTTTTGGGAAGTTTTTCATCACTGCTTCAATCTCATTACTAATTATTGATTTAATCAAGCTGCCAATTTCTTCCTGTTTCAGACTTGGAAGTTTATAGGTTTCCAGGAATGCATCCATTCCTTCTAGGTTGCTTAACTTAAGGACATATAGCTGTTGATAATAATTTCTGATGATTGGTCCTACTTCCTTGGTGTTAGTGGTGATCTCTTCCCTTTCATTCATAATTTTATTAATTTGGGATCCTTCTCTTTTCTTTTGAATTCGTCTGGCCAGTGGTTTATCGATCTTATCAATTCTTTCAAAGAACCAGCTTCTAGTTTACTTGGTGTGTTCTGCTGTATTACTGGTTTCTAATTCGCTTACCCCTGCTCTAATGTTAAATATTTCCCTTCTTGTACCTGCAGTAGGTTTAATTTGTTTTTGATCCTACAGATCTTTAAGGTGTAAAGAGAGTTTGTGTATTTGGGATTTTTCAATGAGGCTTGGATGGCTATGTATTTCTGCCTTGGACTACCTTTCCCTTATCCCATAGACTTTGGGCCAGTGTGTTTCCTTCTCGTTGGTTTCCATGATTGATTTCCTGGTTGACCCAAACATTCTTGAGCAGGATGTTCTTAGCTTCCATCTATTTGAATTTCTTCCAAACTTTTCTTGTGATTGATTTCCAGTTTCAAAGCAGGGTCTAAGAATATGCAGGGAATAATCTCAATCTTTTGGTATCAGTTAAGANGTAAGACCTGATTTGGGACGCAGTATGTAGTCTATTCTGTAGAAAGTTCCATGTGCTCTCGACAAGAATGAGTATTCTGTTGTTTTAGATTGGAATGTATTCTTATCAATATGTCTATTTTGATTACAGTTGGCTTATGTTGTTGGCTACTCCCTGTTGGTGGCATAGATATTTTCAATTGTTGGATATTCTTGTTGGATAGACCCTTTAAGAATGATGTAGTGTCCTTCTGCACCTCTGACTACAGTCTTTAGCTTAACATCTAATTTGTCTGATATGAGAATCACTACCCCAGCTTTTCTTTTGAGGTCCATTGACATGAAAGGTGGTTCTCCATCCCTTCACTTTCACTCGGGATGTATCTTTAGGTTCAAAATGAGTCTCCTGTAGACAGCATATGAATGAGTCCTGTCTTTTTAACCAAGCTGCAACCCTCTTCCATTTTATGGGGCATAGGCTGTTCACATTGAGAGTGATTATTGAAAGATATGTTTTTATTGACATCATGTTGCCTGTGAGGTCCTCGTTTCTATAGATTGTCCCTGTAAATTTCTGTTCTATATCTCTCCTGGGGTCTGTCTTCTTCTATAGAATGCTCCTTAATATTTCTTGCAGGTGTGGGTTGGTGGTCACATATTCTTTTAGTCTTTGCTCGTCTGGGAAGATCTTTATCTCTCCGTACATTCTAAATGACCGTCTGGCCAGATAAAGCATTCTTGGCTGCATGTTCTTCTCATTTACTACTCTGAATATGTCTTGCCAGCTCTTTCTGTTTTGCCATGTTTTTGTGGACAGGTCTGACATTATTCTGATGTTCTCCCTCTGTATGTAAGGAATCTCTTCCCCCAGCTGCCCTTAAGATATTTTCTCTGGATTTAAGATTCGTGAGTTTCACTGTAACATCCTGGGGGGTCGGTCTACCCTCCATGATCTTGGGGGGGTGTCCTCTGCCTCTAGGACATGGAAACTTGTTTCATTCCCCTGACTAGGGAAATTCTTGGCTAGGATTTGATCAACTGTATCTTCTAGTCCTCTCTCTCTCTACCCCCTCAGGGATCCCAATAATTCTGAAGTTGGACAGTTTCATGGTGTCATTTATTACTCTAATCTGTTTTCATGAATTCTAGTCTTTTTGTTCCAGGCCTCCTTCTGATCCTTCTTTGGGGGTTTTGTTCTCTGGTGGCCTTCCCTGTTGGGTTTCTGTGTCCCTTCCAGGAGTCAGAGCAGAAGTGACTGTGTCCAAACTTCTGTCCCAGAACAGAGAGATCACAGACTGTTCTTCCGAAAACCCTCCAGGTCACACTGACTCTGTTTTTGACTGTGCTGCTAAAAACTGCAAAGACCTGGGTTGTGGGCCCCATGCCAGCACTCCCAGCCCCCAGTTCTAAGTCCAGGCAATTTTCTGCCCCTTGGGCTTCTAAAACTGCCAGCCACACCTAGTTCACAGGCATACCCCTGTAGCTCCAGGCATCAACCTGTGGGGCTGCCCAAAAGTCCTTTCCCCATGGATACCAGTCAGTGAGTCTGTGCCTGGTCCCCAATGCAGGATGAATTTGTGCTGCTGTGTTATTTCACCTTCCTGGCACAAGAGCTTATGGCAATTCCCTCCCCCTTCGGTTTACCTTCTGATATCTTCCTGCAGAATCACAGCTCCATTCTTCATATCCTGAAACTGACCACCAGAGATATTCTGTTGCTTGTAGATCCTGTTATATATCTCCTTGCATCACAGGCTGATTCATAGATGTTCAGAGTGGTTTGGCAGATATCCAGCTCAATTGAGGGGACTGGTTGAAATAGAGTCCTCATCTTCCTCCACCATCTTGCCCAGACTCCTCTTGATTTATATTCAAAATAAATGAAAATTAAGAACATTCTCATTAGTTTGCAGGAGAAGATAATTACAAGAGAACATGATAATTTACTAGGTAGATACTGGGAAAATCCTTTTAAAAATTAGTAGCTTTCAAAACAGAGTGCCATCATTTTGTAAATGTTTGAAACATTTAAAATTTCCTGGCAGGGCAATAACATGATACTTTTCATTCAGAAAACAGACGTGGGAGACACTGTGGGGAGAGAGGCTAGAAGCAAATAAACTAATTGCAGTCATCTATATTTAAAATAATGAAGTCTGATCTAGATAAGACTCCAAGAATGGGAATAATGGAATGAGAAGGAATACACACATAGTCACCCATACATTTTGTAGAATAATTAACAATGAATTAAAACAAGGTGCCAAATATATTAAGATCTACATTAACCTGTAGTATATTTAAGGTTCTTATTTTTTTAAGGATCAATCATATTATGTATTATGGAATATAGAACAGCAATGTTCATAGAAAATATTCAATAAGCCCTTAAAAATATATTAATGAAGGTATTGTTTTTTAAGATTTTTCAGTAAAAGTGAAATGTATTAATATTTTACGTGTTTATTGGTCATTTTTAAAGATTTTTTTATTTATCTGAGAGAGACAGAGAGTGTGTCAATTCTATCTCTGAAATATATCTGACGTGTCTAAACGTATCACTTATATTAACTCTCACACACTATGCTTCTATCATCTCTCATTGAATAATATCAGTGGCTTCAGACTGGTCTCACTGCAATTTTTAAATTTCATTTTAATTTTCATTCATGAACCAATTTACAAATTAGTATCAAAAAATGTATTCATATGACTATAGTCTTCTGCCCACCATGCCCTATGCATTCAGAAACAACCACTTTCTAATTATTTTTAATGTTTCTCAGAAAATTTACCTTTATACTTCTTAATATCAAATGTAGACACACATAACTTCCAGTTATGGTAAATGAATATTTATTGATGTATTCCTTTAACACCTCCCCATTTTTCTCATCCTTCGTGGTATATCATGATTTTTGTTAACTCAATTGCCAGTCTCTATTAGGAACATGTAAATATTTTCCTCTGCTGAGACAACTAATATACCATGATTCTATTTTCTTTACTCTATGACTTTGTAGGATTTTAAAAAGTTAGTAGACTTTATTTTCCTATTTCTTCAGTTAGATCCATCATGTATCTATCAAATATATTCCTTAAAAACGCAACTCTATTAAGTAATCCTTTGTTCTTTTTTAACCTACAGACTTTTCTTGGAGTATTCCATCCTCCTATTCCAGACTGAAGAGGTTTCTCTCTGGACCCAATTCTCAGGTATATTGCTCTGACTTCCCTTTGCTAAATTCCTGTGTTAGATACTCTGTTTCTTAGCTCTCTATTGCCTTCATCATGGTCCATTCCCTCATTTTGCTAAGAGATCTCACTTCTTTGGCAGTCAAGATCTGGAGTCCAGTCCTGTTGCAAACGATCTTTGTTTTTTCCCCACACATAATTAATAGTTTGGTATCTACAGAATTCTAGGTTTAAAATAATTCTGCTTCTTGAAGATTGAAGGCGTCCTTCATTTGTATTGTAGTAAGCCGTGTTGCTTCTGAAAATTTTCATGTCATTCTGATTCACCTTCCTTTGTTGTCTCTCTGGAAACTTTAGTTGCTTTATTTGTAACAGGCTTTATAAAATCTCAGAACGAATATCTTTGCCATTTTTAAAATTCATTTTCCTACATATAGATTACTTTTTACTTTCTTCTTGACTGCTTGGCTCTCTTTTTCTTTTGCCTTGCCTTCCTCTCCCTTTTCTCCCTTTTATTCCTTCCTTTATCCATTCTTCCTTCTCTCTCCTATCTTCTTCTTCCTGCCTCCTCCCCTCTTTTCTTTTTTCACTTTGAAGGCTCAAAGCTTTACTTCCTCAAAGAAGACATTCTGAGAATACATGATAGATACAGTTCACATACAGAAAGCAAAGAAACCTAGTTGCCAGTTTTCAAAATAATCAAGGTGTTTTCCCAATATCCCATGGAGATTATTAATGTTTTGAAAGTTATGATTATGAATTTGTAGATTTGAATATGTCTTATCAGCTTAAATCCATTATGATTATTATTCTTCTTGATGCCAAAATTTTCTCATCTTTGGTTAGTAGAAACTCAACACAAAAACTTAAAGAAAGTTCCTGAGTCTTTCTCCTGAGACTGCAGTAGCCTCTGATAGATTTCTTGCTCTCTTGTATAAAATGTCTAGGCTAAATGTGGGTGCTTCCTACAATAGCATGGTAGTTAGATCTTTTCCCAAAGAGGCCCTATGAGCAGTAATATTCAATAATTAATGTTGTATATCTCCTCTGTTAACTTTACAAAACAAGTCAAAGAATACACAAACATGCAGGCATAGCCAAACAATCTTATTTCAGCTTCTTCCATACTCAAATGGTAAAAAATCCACACATGCATGTGTGCACACACACATATGGCACTGATTTTTTTCTTTTACTTTAAACAAGACAGGAAAATCATTCTGTATCAGTATATAGTGATACTCCTCTTCTTTTTTTCTTTTTCATACAGTAGGACTCTGCTATGTGAATATTGAACTTATTTTTAATGGGTTTTTGGATTGTTTCTTATACCTATCTGATGCATCTCCACTCATACCTTTACTTGTAACTTTTGAATTACTTTGTTTTAGTTGTATTTGTTGTACAAAATATAGAGCTGAGTTTTTCTTCTGGAGCAAATCTGAAAATCTTTTTATTGCAATAGGTGAATTAATTAATTTATATTAACTTCTATGACTGGTACAAAGTCTCTCGTATTATTTTAAAACAGTAACAATGGCATTATGTTATGTTTATTGTGTATTTATATGGCTTGAATTTCTTTGTTTTTCTATTTCCTTTTGTACTTGAGATGGTTTGTATTTTCATTTTGGTTGTTACTTTTATGTTAATGTGTTTATTAAATATCCAATCCTCTTTTTCTACATTTTTGATACTATTTTTTTTGGTAGCCGTAGATAATATTACCTCAATATAACTAGTATTAGTGTGGCAAAGAGTTATTAAAAATTTAGCTCTCTTCCTCTGCTTATTTTAAAAAATTAGTAGCCTTATTTTATAAGTATTTGAGATTTTCAGAGGAGTTAGAAAGAGAATACAGAGTCCTCTGGTGCACTTCACCCATGTTCTAATCATGTTAACAACTTATATAATTATTGCACATATATTAAATATGATGTTACTTATAGGACTCATTTTGGATTTTAATATTTTTTCCAGCAATACCATTTTTCTGTTCCAGGATGCCAGTTTGCAGTTACGTCTCCTGTCTCCTTAGTTTCCTCCAGTCTGACAGTTTCTCAGTCTTCCCTTGTTTTTTGTGACCTTGACAATATTGATGAATGCTGATCATATTCTGAAAGATGTCCCTGGGTTTTGGTTTGATGTTTACTGTTGAATATACTTGTGTTATAGTTTTGGGAGACGACTATCACAGAAGTGAAGCGTCTTTCTCATTGCATCATCTCGGGATATATGATAACAACAGGACTTAATACTGGAGATGTTAACCTTGACCACTTGAATAAGGTGGAGTCTGTTACATTTCTCCACTGTAAAGTTAACTATTTTTCCATTCTCATACTCCATTCATTAGAAACCAGTCACTTGGTATAGGCTACACTCAAGGGCAGAGGATTTATGCTCTGTCTCCTAGAAGGAGGAGAAGCAAAGAATCTGTGAAAATATGTTAATAACCCTCCAGTAAGTAATAAATATTTGGAGGGAGACATTTTGAGACTATATAATATCCTACATCTCAAAGTTTTGCCTATCAATGGACCGTGCCTGTGGCAATTATTACTCTGTATTCTCACAGCAATTTTCTACTTCCCTGATTCTTTCTTTGTATATTAATTAGAAAGGATAACTAGATAGAAAATCACTGGGTCACAGTTTTTTCCATGAGTTTATTGAAAGTCCTGAGTCAATACTTGTCTTGTTTCATATGTTGCCTTTGAGATATCAAATTGATTTCCCTTTTTGGAAATAAGGTAGAGACAATTTTAACTTGGTCTAATGCTTTACTAGGACATATCTTGGAGTTTAGTTTTCTGGGTCAATTATCATAAATATGTTTCAAGATGTATGTTATTGTCTTCTGGTTTTCCCCCAATTTTTCTTGCATTATCATTTTAAATAGTATTTTTTTCCCATTATTACTTTTCTTCATCAGGGAATACAATTTTACATTTGAGTATATCATCCTTGCTAATTTTTCATACTCTTATATACACTCTAAATCCTTTACCCCTTAATTTGTTGCACTTTCATTATCTTGGCTATTTCCTTTCCATTCTTCAAAGATCCTTTTACAAATACTACAGCAGTTCTATCCCTTGAAGATCTGAAAATTTAGTCTTAATATCTAAAAAGATTGTCTTTCCTCCATACCTTTTCTACATTCAGTCATCTTTCATCTTAAGTATTTATTTTTCTCCACCTTTATTTTGCTTTTTAATTTTCCATAAAATGTGCTTTTTTCTTATCTCTAAATGCTTGTTTAAGGACAAGGAGTTCAGATTGAAAAATTGTATTAGAATTTTTCTCTTTCTATGCTTGTTTTTCCAGGAAGAGTTTTCATCAAATGAAATATTTCTATTCATATTTTCAGTTTTCTTTATATACTGGTTTTGTGGGATGTAGCCTATTATTTTTCTTCCTATTTTTAAATGCTTACTTTNCTACTTTATTCCTGAATCAGGAATGACAGATTATCTATTTAGCAGGAGTGAGGGTAGAGTCTTGGTTAAGAAGTTACTACTTTGGGAATAGTCACCTCTGTAATGATACACTATTTCTTTAATAGATGGTTTATATCCAAGAGGTAGGTTTAGTTGTGTTGTCTCTTCTTGTGATTTTCTTTTGTTTCTATAGCAAGTTGGTCATGATATAGGAAAACAAAAACAACCTTTGAGATGGAGAAGTGCATGTAAGAAGTTTGTTGGAGAATGCTCTCAGTCTCAATAGTTATTGATGGAGGGAAGGAAGTAAGATTGGGCAGAAGGGTGAGTTGACCATAGTCACAAAAAAGACATTAGCCAATCCAGTGAAGAATTGGGGATTTGGGATGTCCCTTTGAAGTTCCCATGTCTAAGGCAGGGACCTGAAGTTTATATTTTTCATGAAACAGTCATTAAATGTAAGCTGCCTCCAAGGAAGGAATATGACTTTCATAAGACAATTATCTTCAGATAATATACTTCCTGATAATGGATTCATTTAAGAACTATCAGTTGTTGGCCCTGATACTGCTGGAGACCTTGGCTGTGAACCATAGATCCATTACTGACCACCTTTTACATAGTTCATGGCTACATATTTCTTATACTAAGTTGTAGGGATAGCTCCACCATGATTTGGGTCTTTCTACTGACCTGGAGAATCTTACAAGATGAAGGTTAATGGGACTCCTGCAGATCCCACTGTTGTAGTTAATCTTGTGATGACCCTAACATCCATCTTCTCCCTCCCTTTGATTACCTTCACCTTTTCCTATTACCTCTACTGGTCCGGGTGACTAAAGGAGTGGGCTGATCTGGAATGAGATCCCCAGGGATCCAAGCCTTTCACCACAATGCCCTTTTCAGTCCCAGTGGTTGTATTTGTCTATTTACTGTTGAGCAAGAGAGTACCAACAGATGCCTATGGAACACCTGAATGCCAAACAGCTTTTCCTGCTCCCATTGCATAATAGCTGTCCTATCTCTTCCTGGTAACAGTCAATTACCCCTGTAATCTTTGTGGACTCCTTTCCTTGCCTGCTGGTCTTTTGGAAAAAAGAAAGTAAAGTGACTGGCTGGCAGCTGTACCTTTCTGTATAACAGAATTCTTGCTGCATTCTCTGGCAAGAACATATCCCCTCTGAGTACCAGGGCCTCTAAACCCATGCAGCTCAGGGATGTGGGAACAAGACTGCAAATTCCCCAAGCAGATCACTTGACTTGTCCAGGATTGAGGTAGTCAACCTTCTGAAAACATGGCACCATATAATGGTCATTGACATGCAGTGGAGAGTGCACCCTGGAGGACAGAGCCCTGACGTCTTAATTATACCTTTCAAAGGGCGTTTTATCAACTCATTTAGCCAGCAGCTTCCAGGTGGTATGAAATAGAATAGAATCATTGTGCCACTCAGTGCCCAGGACCATACCTCCCTTACTGCAAACTAGATTTCTTAGTCAAGTGCAATATTATGTCCATTCTACCAGCTTCAGAGTGTAACTCTTCTTGAGCCCTTATAGATTGGAAAGATGACCCATATTTGGATTATGTTGATTCCAGTGAAGATGAATTAGTCCATGTTTCAGAAAGGAACAGATTCAAAGCATGCAACTGGATGTTTTCTTAAGGGGATCTCCGGAATGATCTGTTCTGGGTAAGTTAGAACCTGGCAGGAACAGTAGCTGGATTAGCCTTGGAAAGTTGGAGCCTATGGTATTAGGCACATGGATGCCTGTATCCCAGGCCCTATAGAACCATTGTGGTATAGGGCACTATATTCATGCATGTGCCAATTATGCCTGCCTGAGGTGGCAGATGAATAAAACTGAATGACCTCCACAGAATGACTGGCTGTCATTCTGTGTGCTTGTTTGTTTTGTTGTTGTCATTGTTGTTGTTCTGTTTTTTAATATTTTTTTTTACTATAGATGCTCTCTGGTATACCTTCACATGTAATATGAAGAACTCCGCACTTCATATCCATTCCAGTAAATCCATTTGTAAGCCTTTTCCTCAGATTTTTCTGGTCACCATCCTATTAATCTCTTTCCTTCTAGGCTGTTAACCAACATCCAAGCTGTTCACCTCTACCATGAATATATAAATTCTCAACTTGGACCACTTTTTTTTCTGTACAATGGATATTGGTAATCAGGACACTACTCTAAGGGAAGATTTCTCCTTATTGTTGCCTTTTAAGGACACCCTGGGTGGAGCTAGACTTTAGCAGCAAAGGATCTTGTCTTGCCTCAACATACCAAGCTGACTATCTAAGAACCAAATTGCCTTTTGACGTCAGACATATGAGATGAAGACAAGAGTTCAGTGCAATGATGGAGGGTGATATGGAGGTCTCAGTTACCTGCTTGTACAGCCTATTTTCAGGCTCTGTTCATGCCAGATCTGTGGATGTGCTGCTTTCATTTCCCAGTGAAATTACTCCCAGGCCCACTCAATCTATATTTTTTTAATAACACATCATGCATTATCTGTTTCAGGTGTACAGGTCTGTGATTCATCAGTCTTATAAAATTCACAACACTCGCCATAGCACATACCCTCCCCAATGTCCATCAACAGTCACCCCATCCCTCCCACCCCCCTCCACTCCAGCAACCCTCAGTTTGTTTCCTGAGATTAAGAGTCTCTTACAGTTTGCCTCCCTCTCTGGTTTCATATTATTTCATTTTTTCCTCCCTTCCCCTATGATCCTCTGTCTTGTTTCTCAAATTCCTCATATCAGTGAGATCATATGATAATTGTCTTTCTCTGATTGACTTATTTCACTTAGCATAATACCCTCTAGTTCCATCCACGTCATTGCAAATGGGAAGAGTTTGTGGGTTTTTCTGATGGCTGCATAATATTCGACTATATATATATATATATATATATATATATACATATATACATATATAATCTTCTTTATCCATTCATCTGTTGTTGTTGGACATCTTGGCTTTTTCCATAGTTTGGCTATTGTGGACATTGCTGTTATAAACATTCAGGTGCACATGCCCCCTTGGATCACCACATTTGTATCTTTGGGGTAAATAGCCAGTAATGCAGTTGCTGGGTCATACGGCAGTTCTATTTTCAACTTTTTGAGAAACCTCCATACTGTTTTCCAGAGTGGCTGCACCAGCTTGCATTCCCACCAACACTCTGGGAGGGTCCCCCTTTCTCCGCATCCTGACCAACACCTGTCATTTCCTGACTTGTTAATTTTAGCCATTCTGAATGGTGAGAGGTGGTATCTCACTGTGGTTTGGATTTGTATTTCCCTGATGCCCAGTGATGTTGAGCACTTTTTCATGGGTCTGTTGGCCATTTGGATGTCGTCTTTGCAGAAATGTCTGTTCACTGACATCTTGTTCCTCCCCCGCTCTATCTTATACTTGTGAGTCTGACTAATTCCAGTTCACGAAGGTAACTCTGGCCTCTCGGTCACATATTGTCCCAAGGTTAAGAGCTTTTCCTCTAGTAGAATTTATAGAAGATCAGGAAGTTATATTTTGAATAGTCCATTCTCCTGCAGAAAACAAAGTCTTGCTCTAAAAGCAGAAAGGTATATATTATGTTTTTTCCATTAGAGTTTTCCATAAACTAGAAACACTAGAATGAAAGAAGAGGGAGGTCAAGGATCATTCAGGGCAAAGAGGGAGATGGGCAAAGATGATGACCTAGTGTGAAACACTGAGATGCAGCAATCAAGAAGATAGACGCAGAGAGGGTTACCATAAGAACCCAGAGAGACTTTAATAGTACCAAACACTATATCTGGTTAGGAAAATAATTAAATACTCTTTAGGATTAGCATTTAAAGTTCATTGTTGCCTTTGAGAGAAAAGGTTTTAGTGAATTGGCAGAACAAAGAAAAAAATGGGAAGGGATCAAATAGGACAATTTCCAATGTATTTTCCTCTTCTATTTATGTTACCTGTTGCATCTCCTTGTATCATGTATGAGTAAGCTTCAGCCACTCTAGTTTACTATCCTTTTATCTTTTTAATTAGGTCTGGCTCTTTTAAGAGTCCAGGCTTTTATACATGGCTCCCTCAGTCTACTGCTTTTCCTCATGTTCTTACCCAATTATTATCCTGCTTATTCTGTGAAGTTATCTGAAATTATACTTCCATTGAGAAACATTTCTTCCTCCAGGTCATCACGCACTTCCCTCACTATATTTTTACATAACATGTTTACACTTTTTTTATATTACAGCCTCAATTGCACACTAGTTAGCAAAGTAAGTGCTTTTCTTTCTCCCCACTAGATGATGACCTTCTTGTCAGGAGCCATATATAAAAACTAAGAACTTATCCCCACCATATTCACCTCCTGTGCACACACTCCCCATTGCCTTTTCCAATACCCTGCATATTGAAAGTACTTGATAAAAGTTAAACAGAATGGAAATTTTAGTAGTTAATGCAGCAGGTATTGAGGATCTAGCTCAGTTTGCTCTTAGTTTCTCAAAAAGATGCATGACATGATTGGTGACGTAATATTTAGTCAAGACTTTTACAGTCAAACATGAGTCACCCTTGATATTGTGGTGAACACATTATAAAAGCAGTTAAGCATCATGTATATCAGGAAAAGAAAGAATCAATTCTATTTAAAGGACCTAGAAAAATCCTCATGGAGGAGCTCTGATTTGAGCTCAAGGATGAGTAGTATTGAGATGGAAGGAAAGATAGAAGGAGGTTTAGATGAGGGAAGCATAATAAGTGAATTAGCTGAGGCACAGAAGGGCAGGGAAGGGATACACATGGCCAAGGGCCCTGATGTAAGAGGAAAAAAGGAAAGTAATAGAAAAGACACAGGCTGACTGTGGAGCATCTGAATACCAAAATAAGAAAAATGGATTTGGGGGTGCCTAGGTGGCTCAGTCATTTAAGGATCTGTCTTCTGCTCAGGTCATGATTCTGGAGTCCTAGGATCAAGCCTAATACCCCATGTCCAGCTCTCTGCTCAGCAGGGAGTCTGCTTCTCCCTCTCCTTCTACCCCTCCTTATGCCCCTTCTCTCTCTCTCTCTCTCACTCTCTTCCTCTTAAGTAAATAAGTAAAATCTTAAAAAAAACTAATCTAAAGCAAAAACAAAACCTTTAAAAAAAAGAAAATGGATTTGGTTTGAAAACTAATAAGAGACCATTGCAAATTCCTGAGCAGTAGACTATCATTTTTTTAATTATTCAACAAATATTTGTTAAGCACTACAAAGTACCACTGTTTAAGGTGTTAGGAATGAAGGAATGAACATAACAGAGAAATCCCTTCCTCTTATGTCTATATCTAATGGTGGAAGTGGATAGCAAGTGATGGATTATAGACATACTCTATGTGTAGTATTTTTATTAAATATACAGTTACCTATATGACTAGTGGAAGGAAGGGGGAAAACAGGCTCAGAAAGACAAAGGAAATGGGGTGAACTGAAAAGAACAGGGGACAACTCAGTAAATCATATGTTGGGCTAAAGGGTATGTGCAAAAGGCTTTTGCAATACATGGGAATGACTCCAATTCAGAGTGAAGGAGTTGATGAGCTTAGTTAACATTACCACAAATTTTGGTCTCCTCTCTAAATGCCAATCATCTCTCATGAACCCTATTAATCTCTCCAGTAACCTGAGGGACTCTCAGGTAGACCTGAGTCTCTCTTTGGGTCATTTTATACTTTATGCACAGGATAATTTTACAATTTATAGAATTGTAAAAAGGATGTCGGAGACATAAGAATCAGCAAAATGATCATCAAATGACTATAGTGACTTTAGTGAAGGTCATTTACTTTAAGTTCATTGTCTCACAGGTCATCTTTAATTTATGCTCAGAGTTAATATATTTTGGGTACTCAATCTCCCCATAGAAATACACTGATGTCATTGTAGGGAAGTCCCATAAGCATTTGATGGAAAGTTTACTTTTACATTGTAAGGAACATAATTATTGACACTGACCTATTGGTACTCTACTAATTTTCATTTTTTTAATCCCAAATGTTTTTGAGTCCAGAATTTATATACTGAAATTCTATGAGACTTAATACCACACACACAAAAAGAGCCATATGATGTTATACAACTCTTCTTAGAGCATTCAGGTAAAGGAAGCATTCAGATTTTTCTTTACCTCTACTATTAGCATCCATAAATATGTATTTATCTGAATTAGTTAGCATTTTTTCTCTTGGTTCTCAGATTTCAATTTCCCACCTTTCTAGGTTTTCCCACAACTGAAGGCTATGGCAAATTAGCATGAGATTTAAACTCAGTTCATGCAGACCCTTTCTGATTGTAAGGTAAATTTTCAAAATATACAGGTAAGTATGCAGCTTAATTCTGTTAAATAATTCAGGCAGTGACATTGAAAGTTACTTCTAAAATAGGTGAAAACTAAGTGTCTTATAATTAACATTTTAAAACAAGATAATAAAACGTTCAGCCTGTGCCTATATTTTGATATTTTCATTATGGAAAATAAATCCATATGACCATAGAATTTATATAATTAGACACATTGGTCAAAATATCCTAGTGGATCCCTAACTAATAATTAAAGATAGCCTTTGAGGCAAAACAAAATTTGTTCTCAAAAATCACACTTATTTTAAGATTTTTAACAATTCATTCATTTAAGAGAGAGAGAGAGAGAGAGAGAGACAGAGACAAGAGGGCACAAGCAGAGGGAAAGACAGAGGGAGNGATTTTAAGATTTTTAACAATTCATTCATTTAAGAGAGAGAGAGAGAGAGAGACAGAGACAAGAGGGCACAAGCAGAGGGAAAGACAGAGGGAGAGGAACAAGGAGACTTGCCACTGAGGTGGGAGCCAGAAATGGGGTTCAGTTGCAGGTCCTGGAGAATCATGACCTAAGCCAAAGGAAGATGCTTAAATATCTTAGTCATCCAGGTAGCCCATCTCAAAAATCATATTAAGATTTAAGATTTTTCTCTTTTCTAAGATTTATGAAACTAAAACATACAGGCAAGCTTATTTTTCTTAGCTTTCAAACTACTGTGATACACTTTAGAAAATACTACCTAAGTTTCTTAGGAAGCAGGAAGAGAGTAGATGGGTCAATTCAGATAAGAGAATGATATGTAAGGTTTTTAATGATAAATTTCCAAGAATTTCCTTTGTAGGCTGTTCTTCAAGATTAGCAGTCTCAATTTGAGGAGATCAAAGAGGTCACTAAGGATCAGTGGTAGTATACTGACAACAAGTTCACCTATCTCAGGTCTTTGAAGCTAGGACTGGAATCAATACTTATTTTTTTCTCTATAGCATTAAACAACTCTTATAAGAAGTAAAAGTCACAGCTGAAATCTAAAGTCTACAATTCTAATAGAGAAACTGTACATGCATATATTTTAAAAAGCCATATGTATTATACATAAGCAAGTCTAGATTGTGTTGGGTACATAGGATGTTCTTGAGGATGCGAGAAGTGAATGAAAACCAATCTGTTCTGGGGCATTTAGTTATAACTTTTTTAAGTAGCATTATATTAAACTATGCTTTACATAAAGATGGAAACGATTTTGATATCTGGGCAAAAATCAACAGGAATTATGGCACAGACAAAATCAGCCTTTATGGAAATGCATCTAATACCAGGAACAGGGATGAGAGAGAGGAAAATATATAGATATTTATTTCCTTGGATATCCAAAGTAATTTTCTTTAAAGATGAAAGTCCTATTCTTAAACATTTGTGATCTTCATATAATTCCTAAGATATAAATTTAACATATCTGTTGTATGCTATTTTCAAACACTCATTCCACTCGGAGAGTATATGAAAGCTTTCACTCTGTTTAAAATGTGTATATATGAAAATTGATGGTATATTTATTTTAAGGATCTTTAACATAAAAAGTGACACTAAAATTTTTTGTCAATTATGAACAAAATATGGGAATGCTAGATTTGTACACTATTTATGGATGAATTCATAAGGACAAACCTTTTCCTCTGTAAGCATTCTTCTTGGAATTACAAAAGTATTCATGGGAATGTTGATTTTCAGAGTTGAGATCATAAAACTGACATTTTAGGGGAACGAATATCCTCTAGAGGTTTGTGTGCCTGTATCTAGAGATACTAAGGGAAGTTTGAAGAAGCTGCTCTCTTTGTTGTAAAAAGAAAAACTTGGAAGGAAAGTTATGCACACTCTAAATGAGCATCTTCTATCTCCAGAATTCCTATCTCAACAGACAGGGTGGATATGACTGAGGATAACTACTCCTTGACCACTGAATTTATCCTCATAGGATTTACAGATCACCCAGAGTTGAAGAGCCTCCTGTTTGTGGTGTTTCTCACTATCTATGTGATCACTATGTTGGGGAATCTTGGCCTGGTGGCATTGATTTTCATGGAGCGTCGTCTTCACACACCAATGTACGTCTTTCTGGGCAACCTAGCTTTGATGGATTCCTGTTGTTCCTGTGCCATTACCCCCAAAATGTTAGAGAACTTCTTTTCTAAAGACAGAATGATTTCCCTTTATGAATGCATGGTACAATTTTATTTTCTCTGCCTTGCTGAAACTACAGACTGCTTTCTTTTGGCAGCAATGGCCTATGATCGCTATGTGGCCATATGCAGCCCACTGCAGTACCACACCATGATGTCAAAGAAACTCTGCATTCAGATGACCACAGGGGCCTACATAGCTGGAAACCTACATCCTATGATTCATATAGGGTTTCTCTTTAGGTTAACTTTCTGTGGGTCTAATCAAATTGATCACTTTTTTTGTGATCTTTTTCCATTATACAGACTCTCCTGTGTTGACCCTTACATCAATGAATTGATGATATTTATCTTTGCAGGTTCAGTTCTAGTCTTCTCTGTTATCATAGTCATAGTGTCTTATATCTATATTCTTTTAATGATTTTCAAAATGAAATCCAAAGTGGGAAGAGGCAAAGCCTTATCTACTTGTGCATCCCACTTTCTCTCTGTCTCAATATTTTATGGTTCTCTTCTCTTTGTGTACATTCAACCACATACAGATAAAGAAGAGGATAAAGATATACCTGGTGCTGTTTTTTATACTCTAGTGATCCCTTTATTAAACCCTTTTATTTATAGTCTAAGAAATAAAGAAGTAATAAATGCTATGAAAAAAAGTATAAAGAACATTTTATAATATTCTAAAAGAAATATCATTCCCTGTGGAAAATTAACTTAAATTAGAAAAAAATGTTTTTTCAGAATCATGGAATATTGAGAAAGTAGGAAAATACCACTTTTCCCATAAAATATTCAGTTACTAAAACATGATAGTATAGGAATCAAATTAATAAGTTCAGCAAGAAGAGATTCTGCTACAGTGTATTCCAAACTAAGCTAGTAGCTCCCAGTAAGAATTAACTAAATAATTATTCTTCAGGTCACACACCGTGTCACAAAGAAATTAGTTAAACTATTAACTAATTGTTTCAAAGGGTAATTAGTTACAATTTTCAACAATACAACAAACACCAGGAATAGAAATCCGTTAGATAAAGATCACCTCCATTTAATATTGTTGACAAATTTCTGGAATTCCAAAGCATAATTTTACAAACTCTGGCACATTCCAGGGTGTGGAATTAATCCCTCAAAAATTAATCCCTGGTCATACAACACCATTTGTCAGAAATAAACTGTATATATTTGATTCTTAATTTTCTTTGTGTTTTTTTAAGAGATTATATTTGAGTAATAATTCTCACAGAATATCTATTTTCAAATCAAGAATATTTTCATCATTAAAAGGAGAATAATTGTTATATATCTTTCACCACAATTAAAAATATTAAAAATGAGAAAAGAAAGCTAGTAAGAATGTATAATAAAGACAGAGTATTTTCATCTTTAGTGTTAATCAATTTTGCTCTCACATTCTCTGAAATATAGTATATACTCATCATTTATCAATCTGTAGTTGAAATAGATGGTATTTATACTGAAATCCATATTTCTTCTCTCTGATATTACTTATCATGTTTGTTACTAGGAATTCCACCAATATGTACTGATTCCAATGCAAATTACTGATACATTACACCATTAGCAAAAGTTGGAGATGCCGTAAGCATAAATGAGACAAAGTATTGTGAAAATTCTAAATACCTAAACATAAATGCCTATTGATCAGTTACATATGCAAATATGAAGGAAAAAAATAATTTACTGAAAACATGTTATCTGCTAGGCACAAAGCTAGACCTTTCATACATATTACCTACCAACTGGTGATATATGATTTTGTATGCATTTTCTTAGTAAACACCTCATGCTTTGAAACATTGAGTAGCTTTCTCAAGTTCAACCAGGTGATTCAGATTGAGCTAGAATTTGTATCAATGTTTGTTGGGAGTTCAGGAAATGGAGAGCCTTGTCACATGGGATATTTAGTCCTTATGTAACATCAGAAGTAAGATGTGCCTTAAAAATAAGTTTTCAAAATGATGTTTGGAGGAAAAAAGGAATGAGTATGACCACAGTCAATGTTTATGGAAATCAGTCAATGTTTATGGAAATCAGTGTGACACTGGGAACTGGGGTGAAGGAGGTGAACCACGGACAGAGTCAGAAAGCTGACAAAACTGTTGTTAAGAGTTGTTGCAGAATATGGGAAATAAGGATGGAAGGGGATCAGGCTACTGAGACTGTTAAATGCCACCCTTAAGAATCTGAGTTTATCTCAGATGCATTAGACACTGAATTCTTCCTAGAACCAGGTAATATAATTGTATTTTTCAGAAAATTAATCTGGCAATTGATTGGAATGAAGCTGGAAACAATGAGGCTAAACTCAAGAATTCATGTACTAGCTGATGAGAGCTGAAACTGGAGGATAAAAGGAGAGAAGGGCACAGATATAAGCAACATTTTAAAGAAAATTTTGTTTCTTTGTGTTTCTAATGCTGTAACTACTGGATAATAAAATGACAGCCTACCTTCTTCCTGTGAGTACCAACCTAGTTGTGACTGATTTCCTATCACTAATACTTAAAAAGGTACCTGACACATTTGACCATTCACTAGCCATTTCCTTTAATATATTTTAATATAATCATTTACTTTACTATATAATAAGTTTGTTATTTTCATTTTAAACAAGTCAATAAATATTTTTAATTTCTTGGTTTTAATTTCTAATTTTGTAAATACTTTTAGCTATAACCCACAAACCCAAAGCTTTACAGGGCCTAACAATATTTTTTAAGAATGTAAAGCAATCCAGATACCTAAGATCAAAGAATGCTCTTCCTTTTAATCCACTATGTTAGGGGATATTTTTAGTTATCAGATTCACATGTGTTGATCCTCTTCCTTTTCCAAGGGTACTACAAATTCTGTTTACATATTTCTGCACCACCCACTTATAACCTTTAGCAACACTGAAGCCTAGAGGTTTGTTAAGGGAAGAGTCTGTGAGTTTCTTGGGACCAATGAGACAAAAGAGGTAATTTTCTGGAAGTTTCTGGAATACACATTTCCTTTATTTTAAAAGAGATCCACAAAATAAGGTAGTCTTTCTTCCTCTGAATGTCATGCTGTGTGGGTATGAAATCTGGTACAGTCTACAACCATTTTGTCATCAAAAGAGAAACCAGCCTGGAGATGAAGTCAACATGCAAAGGAGGGCATTGCTGAGGGAATCAGAGAGAAGGGGACTCAAGGTCCCTGGAATTAACCATCCCTTCTCATTTTAAAATCCAATAGATCTTCTTACTGTTAAACATCTTTGGAAAAAATGCTTTTATTGCAAGTGAATAAATATTAACAGATACATTCATATCTCTTGCCTCCTCTCTCATTTTCTGCTTTCTTTTAAATTAATTCTCAGACACACTGTTAGCTTGCAAACAACTTTTCATCAGTATCCATTTAACTATTCAGCACATCTATTACATTTTTTACTTTTTAAAAAATTAATTAATTTATTTCCTATTAACATATAATGTATTATTTGTTTCAGGGGTATAGAAGATCCAACAATATGCTACCTATAAGAAATTCATTTTAGCTTTAAAAACACATTTAGAATCATAAAAATGATAACCAATGTGGCTACAGTGATATAAGATAGAACAGAATTTCAGTCACAGCACTACTAGATATTTATCCAAAGGATAAAAAATGCTGATTCAAAGGAGCATATGCACCCCAATATTTATAACAGCACTATCAACAATAATCAAATTATGGAAAGAGCCTAAATGTCATGTCCATCAACTGATAATGGATAAAGAAGAAGTGGTATATATATATATATATATATATATATATATATATATATATATATACACACACACACACACACACACACACACACACACACACACGCACACACAGACACACACACAGTGGAATATTAGCCTTCAGAAAAAATAAAATCTTGCCATTAGCAACATCATGGACAGAAGTAGAGTGTATTAAGCTAAGTGAAATAGGTCTTTCAGAGAAAGACAAATATCATATGATTTCACTCATATGTGGAATTTAAGAAACAAAGCAGATGAACATAGGGGAAGGGAAGGAAAAATAAGATAAAAATGGAGAAGGTGGCAAACTGTAAGATACTCTTAAATATAGAGAAAAACCAGGCTTGCTGGAAGGGAGATGGGTGAGGGGATGGGCTAAATGGGTGATGGACATTAAGGAGGGCACTTGTTGGGATGAGCACTGGGTATTACATGTAAGTGATGAATCATGAAATTCTATTCTTGCCTCTTAAACATTAGGAGAAGAGAAAAATGAAGGGGGAGATATTAGAGTGGGAGATTAACCATGAGAGACTATGGACTCTGGGAAACAAATGAGGGTTTTAGAAGGGAGGGAGGTGGCGGGCTGGGTGAGCCTGGTGATGAGTATTAAGGAGGGCATGGATTGCATGAGGCATGGGGTGTTACATGCAAATAATGAATCATGGAACACTACATCAAAAACTAATGATGACTAACATAACACAATAAAAAAATGGGTAAAAAAATAAAATAAATTCTATTCCTAAGACAATTATCATATGATCTCTTTGATATGAGGAATTTTGAGGAATAGGAGATCGTTGGGGGGTAGGGAGGGAAAAAAATGAAACAAGTTGGGATCGGGAAGGAGACAAACCATAAGAGACTCTTAATCTCATGAAACAAACCGAGGGTTACTGGGGTTTGGGAGGGTAGGGATAGAGTGGCTGGGTTATGGACGTTGGGGAGGGTTTGTGCTATGGTGAGTGCTGTGAATGGTGTAAGCATTATGATCCACAGACCTGTACCCCTGGGACAAATAATAATAATAATAAATAATAATAATAAAATAAATTCTATTCCTGAAACCAATACTACACTATATGTTAACTACTTTGAATTTAAATTTTAAAAAAATTTACCATTTTTATTTTAACTTTCATGTTTTCTTTGTCCCATTAAAAAGAATATTCCTAACCTAAGATCATCTGGGTTCTCTTCCAGATGTTTTATAATTTAAGCTCTTAAGTTTTAAGCCCATGTTCTAATTTTTAAAAGAGATTTTATTTATTCATTTAGTGAGAGAAAGAGAGACCACAAAAGCACAAGCAGGGGGAGGGGCAGAGGGATAGACAGGCTCCCTGCTAAGCATGGAGTATAACTTGGGACTTGATCCCAGGACCCTGAGATCATGATATGATCCAAAGCCAGATATTTAATCAACTGAGCCACCCACGCACCCCCATGTTCCATCTTTAATTCACATTTGGGCATAAGGAAACAAAAAGAAATCTAGTTTTCTATTTATTTATTTATTTATTTATTTATTTATTTATTTATTTATTTATTTATTTATTTATTTATTTTAGTTTCAATTTAGTCTGGAACAAAAACACGTTCCGAGAGCTGTGGAGCAGGCTATATCCCAAACAGTGCTTTAATGACCATATGATCCAAATGACTTTTTAAACAAATATCTCTACCCATGCAAACTAGAATCTTTGGCAAAAGGGTTCCACTGAACCCTCACCCTCTGGCGTTGAATAATGTGATTTTGGATTCGTCAGAATCTATATTCATCAGAAACTAACAAATACAGTTATTTCAAGAGAAAATGGTTCGTCCATTAGAGTATTTTGGTAGAGGCAGCTTTCATCACTAAAGGAAACCAAATAATTTTAATACCCTGGATGCCTATCATATAATTGGCAACATCAAAGATACATTCTAGTAAGAATGGATCAGTTTGGCAAAGATCACTCACAGGTCTTTGGGACTACCAATAGAACCTCTTAAACAACTGCTAGAACCAATTTCCAAATAGTAAACTCTCTGTTAATGCAAAGAAAGCTGCCTCAGTTACTAATGAATGTTACTAAATTAAGGAACATGATGTCATCTGGAAGCTTACAATCTTTCTCATGAGTACTACACTGGGTAAAAACAGAAAATGCAGAAAGAGGATAGATTCCCAAATACATTTTATGAGGTTGCCAAAACCTGGACAGGAGAAAGGAAAATTTTAGGACAGTCTGATTCATAAACCTATACCTCCTCAGATTCTTAAAATTTGCAAACTGAATCTTGCATTCTATGAAAAGTAAACTATTGCCAAGGTGGTATCTTCCAGGGATTTAAGGATGCTTTAGTGTTAGAAAATTGATCAATATAATTGGTCTCATTAGTAGATTAAAAGAAAATAATGTGGCAGTTTTAACAAGTACAAAAAAGAGTTCATTCAAATTTAATTATCTTTTATTGGATAACCAAAACAAATGAGTACATTCCTAGAAACTTGTAACTTACCTAAACTGAATCAGGAAGAAATAGAAAATCTAAACAGAAAGATTTCTAGTAAGGAGATTGAAGTAGTAATCAAAAACCTACAAAGAAAGAAAAGACCAAGATTAGATGGTTTCACTGGTGAATTCTATCAAACATTTAAGAATTAAGGCTAATCCTTCTCAAACTCTTCCAAAAAAAGTGAGGAGGAAGGAACACTCCCAAACTCATTTTACAAGGACAGATTACCTTAATACCAAACCACATAAGAACACTAAAAGAAAAGAGAACTATAGGCCAATATCCCTGAATATAGAGGAATATAGATGCATAAATCCTCGACAAAATGCTAGCAAATCAAATTCAATAGCACATAAAAAGGATCATACACCATAATCAACTGGATTTATCCTGAGACACAAGGATGGCTCAGCAGACACAAATCAATATCACATTAATAGAACAAAGTAAAAAAAAAACTACCTGATGACCTCAATGGATGCAGGAAAATCATTTGACAGAAATCAACAGTTCATGATAAAAATGCTTTAAAAAATGGGTATAGAAGGAATATACCTTAACCTATAAAAGCCATATATGACAAGCACACAGCTAACATGACACTCAATGGTAAAAGACTGAAACCGATTATTTTAAGATTAGGAAGACCAGTGTACCCACACAAACCATATTTATTCAGCATAATACTGGAAGTCCAAGCCAGAGCAATCAGGCAAGAAAGAGAAGTAAAAGGCATCCAAACAGGAAAGGAAGAAGTAAGATTGTCTCCCATTGCAAATGACATGATGTAATTATATAGAAAATCCTACAGAGCAGCAGAAAAACTGTTAGAACTAATCAAGTTCAGTGAAGTCACAGGATAAAAATTCAATATTACAGAAATCAGTGGTGTTTCTGTACACGCACAAGGAACATATGAAAGAGAAATAAAACAATACCATTTACAATAACATCAAAAACAGTAAAATAGGAATAATTTAACCAAGAAGGTGAAAGATCTATATACTGAAAACTATAAGACATCAATGATACAAATTGAAGACAGAAATACATGAAAAGCTACTCTGTGTTCATTTATTGGAAGAATTAATATTGTTAAAATATCTTATACTATTGAAAGCCATCTATAGGTTCAATGCAATCCCTTTCTAAAATATTTAAACCCTATCAAAATTTTAAAGGCATATTTTTACTAATACAGGAAAAAATAAAAAATTCATATGAAACCACAGAAGGCCCTAAATCCAAGGCAGTCTTGAGGAAGAAAAACAAAACTGGAGACACAGCACTAGTTTTAAAGTATGCTACAAAATTATAGAAGCCAGAACAGTATGATAATGGCATAAATAAAAACAGTCATGTAGATCAATGGAATAGAATCAAGAGCCCAGAAATAAACCCACACATGCATAGTTAAATTTTTGATAGGGAAGCCAAGAACATTCAATAGACAAAAGTTAGTCTTCAATAAATAATGTTGGAAAAATTGGATATTCACATACAAAAGAATGCAGTTGGACCCAATCTTATACCATTCAACAAAAGTAACTCAAAATGGATTAAACATTCAAATGTAACACTTGAAACTACAAAAGTCCTAGAATACACAAAGAGAGACTTGTTTTGGCATTGGTACTGGCAATGATTCTTTGGATGACAACAAAAGCACAAACAGCAAAAGCAAAATAAGTGGGACTACATCAAAGAGCTTCTGCTCAGCAAAAGAAATAATCAACAAAATTAAAGGCAAACTGTGGAATGGGAGAAAATATTTGTAAACCATATGTCTGATGCGGTTACTATACAAAATACAGAAGGAACTTAAATAACTCAATAGCAAAAAACAATCTGATTTAAAATGGGTAGAGGGGGCGCCTGGGTGGCTCAGTGGGTTAAAGCCTCTGCTTTCGGCTCAGGTCATGATCTCAGCGTCCTGGGATCGAGGCCCACATCAGGCTCTCTGCTCTGCAGGGAGCCTGCTTCCTTCTCTCCCTGTCTCTCTGCCTACTTGTAATCTCTCTCTCTGTGTCAAATAAATAAATAAAATCTTTAAAAAAAATAAAAAAATAAAATGGGTAGAGGACTTGAGTAGACTCATTTCCCAAAGAAGATACAGAAATGGCCAACAGGTACATGGAAAAGTATTCAACACCACTAGTCATCAGGGAAATGCAAATCAAAGCCACAAAAAGCTGTTGCCTCACACCTATTAGAATGGTTAACACAGCAAGATAAGATTACAAGTATTGGTGAAGATGTGGAGAAAAGGGGAACCTTTGTACATTATTGGTAACAATGTAAATTGTCATACCCACTATGGAAAACACTAAGCCACTAAAGAAAATGTGATACACACACACACAGGACTATCATTTAGCCTAAAAAGAAAGGAACTCTTTCCATCTGCAACAACATGTATGGATCTTGAAGGCATTATGCTAAATGAAATAATTCAGACAGAAAAAGATAAATATATTATCTCAATTACATGTGAAATCTAAAACAAAACACAACTAAAACTCATGGATTAAGAGAACAGATTGGTGGTTATCCAGGGTGGGGGGTTGGGCAAAATGGGTGAAAAGGGTCAAAAGGTACAAACAAAGGGTTCACTCAGTTGGTTAAGCATCTGACTTGGGCTCAGGTCATGAAACCAAGGTCCTGGGATCCAGCCCCTTGTCAGGCTCCCTGCTCAGTGGGGAGTCGGCTTCTCTCTCTCCTTCTGCGCCTCACTCCTACTCATGCTCTCTCTCTCTCTCTCTGTCAAATAAAAAAAAAAACCATTTTTAAAAAAACCAACAAATAGGGCGCCTGGGTGGCTCCGTGGGTTAAAGCCTCTGCTTTCGGCTCAGGTCATGATCTCAGTGTCCTGGGATCAAGGCCCGCATCAGGCTCTCTGCTCAGCAAGGAGCCTGCTTCCTCCTCTCCCTGTCTCTCTGCCTGCCTCTCTGCCTACTTGTAATCTCTCTCTCTGTGTCAAATAAATAAATAAAATCTTAAAAAAACCCCAACAAATAGCAAAATAAGCATATTTAAAAATGCAGACATGTCAAACAAAAGGACAGATAAATGATATGAAAGTGGTGTGAGAATTGATATTTCTTCATGAAAAACTGTGAGTTTTAGGGGGATAAAGTGATCTTAATATAAATATAAAATATTTAATGAATACTTATAATTAAGAGCCAGGATTAGCTTGCCCAGTATGCCACAGTACTTAAGTGACAGAACCTGGATTGAGACACAGCAAATGTTGAGAGAACAAGAGCATAATAAAAACCAGTCAGTAACCTAGGGCTAGAAGGGGAACTTTTTCAACTCGATGAAGAACATTTCTGAAAACCCAGAGCTTTCACAGGTCCAGTTCGGAATAGCAGCATAAGAAGTTCCATGGCCCAGTTCCCAACAGAACAGCATAATTGGTGAAAATTATATGTTAAAAAACATGATTTTAAAATCTTTGGGAAGTGGGGTGGCTGTACTAGTGTTCTGAGTGGGTCAGGCCAAGGAGGCGGTGCTGTCACACTACGTGTGGCAGGGGCCCCTGGGCTGGAGGGTGATTACGAGGATGGGCTCAGGGTCCCCCGTGGGCCTGGGGCTCCTCTGGATGAGCTGGTAGACGCGTATCCCCAAGTACAACAAGGAGGAGGAAGAGAGCAGCTACTACAGCTGCAAGTGCCTCTGTGTGCTCAAAAACATGCTGGCAGCAAGCGCGGGGGCACACTCACCTCTGGCTGTCTCCCTGGGCCCCCTGCTGAGCCTTCACTATGATGAGACCTATCACGAAGTAAAGTATGGCAGCAAGGGGCTGCCTGACATTGACAGCAAGATGAGGATGGACATCAACATGACGCCCATCTCTGCTTTGCTCTACACACCTGTGCTCATCAGAGGCCATGAAAGGCTTGTGCTTTGGGGCTCTGTACCCACGCGAAGCTGTGAAAACTGAAGTGTGTGAGCACAGGACTCACCTGAGGGCACAAGCAAGTCCATATCTCTGCTACTCCATCTTAGGGACCCAAAGTCCAAGATCAAGGATTGCTGCAAAACTCACACCTCCTCATAAGCTGGGACCTGGAGCTGTGGCCACTTTGGTTTCAGGCCATAGCAGTCTGGGTAGGCTAATGGTGCCAGCATTCCTCCCACTGCCCACAGGTTTTTGGGCACCAAGTGGACGATGTTTCTGGCTGTGGGTATTTATGTCTCCTTAAGAAAAAAAAAAAGAAAGAACATTCTGGAAATGCAGGGTATGCAATTAATGAAACAGTCATTCAAGAAAATATATTACAATGTGGTAAGAACAGTGAGAATCTACAGCATTTGAATTATAACCTGTGTCTTCCCAGCTCAATGTGACTAAAGTTTCACTCTACACAGGTGCAGCCAAGAACACAAAACTCCTTTCCCACAACCCCTCTACTGCCCTGTACTTGACTGTGTTACCTCCCAGAAGGGCCATGCCTATAGCTTTTCTCACCTCTTCCAGCTCTGTATTGTGGAAGTTAAATTCTGGGTGAGTGTGATCATCCAGAGTTTGGGGATCCCTTCTACCCAGTCCACACTCATAAGGTAGAGACTCTATCTTAGGTATGACTTCTAAAGCAGGGGTATCACATGGAGAGAAGTGGGTCACTATCACTACTCCCATGTCTGAAAGTTGAATCTTAGAGATTTTACCCAAAAGGGAAGAAAGGACTTAAGAACAGGGACCTACAAAGTGTCCCTCAAAGAAAGCGATTCTACTGTCAAAAGATGATTAGTCAGAGATTGGTGGAACTATTGGTGAAACATCCAGCTGGTTTGCCTAGAAAAATGCAGGATGGGAGAAAATAAGGAAAAGCTTGCCTTGAGTCAGAAAAAGCCTCAAATATTATCCTCAAAAACCATGGTTCAGAGGGGCCCAAATTTAATTGCTTTTGAATGTGGAAAAATTTATTCCCCAAGACATTAAAAAGAGAGAAAGAGAGAGGGAGAGAGCATGCTCATGTTATTTTTGGGAGTTCATGGAGCCTAAGAGCTGGATAGGATCAAAGAAAGAGATAAGAGGACCTCTGATAAAGCCATGGTCATCCCAAGGGACTGTGTGCATGCTGCATCCTCTGGAGAGCAACACCAAAGTCTTTACGATGCAGGGGAAATGGACTTCACACACACACACACACACACACACACACACACACACACACTCCACCAAGTCACTAAACAATATAACAAGAAGCAAGGATGAATGACTATCCAAAGTACTACAATATATTATCTTATACCCAGTTCTCAACAACAACAAAAATCATGAGATAGGCAAAAAGTATAACCCATCCATCAGAAAATTAGCAGAAAATACAAACTGCCTATGAGAGCAATCATATATTGGATTCATCAGAAAAATACTTAAAAAATCATGATAAAATTGTTCACAGAACGAAAGGAAACCACGATTAAATAAGTAAAGGAAGGTATGAATACAGTATTATATGCAACAGAGACTATCAATAAAGAGAAAGTATAAAGAAACAATTAAGTGGACATTCTGTAACTGAAAAGTACAACTGAAATCAAAACATCACTGCAGAAGCTCAACTGTAGATTTAAACTGACAGAAAGAAGATCAGTGAATTTGAAGTTATATCAACAGAGAGTATGCAGTCCAAAGGGTGAAGGAAGAAAAGAATGAGGAGAAATGCGCAGACCCTCAGAGAAATAAAGCCAGCACTAAGTGCATCAGTATGTGCTTTTGGGAGTACCAGGAAAACACATTGCTGATAAAAGACTTGTATAAAAAGATCCAAGTTGGGCGCCTGGGTGGCTCAGTGGGTTAAAGCCCCTGCCTTCGGCTCAGGTCATGATCTCAGGGTCCTGGGATCGAGGCCCGTATCGGGCTCTCTGCTCAGCAGGGAGCCTGCTTCCTCCTCTCTCTCTCTCTGCCTGCATCTCAGCCTACTTGTGATGTGATCTCTCTGTGTCAAATAAATAAATAAAATCTTAAAAAAAAAAAAGATCCAAGTTGTTTGTTGATAAAAAATGAACAGAAAGCACACAAACAATCCAATAAAAATTGGGGAAAATTTCAGAATAAACTTTTTACAGAAGAAGAAATATAGATGGTAAATAAGCATATAAAAAGCTGCTCCACATTATTTGCCATAGGGAATTACAAATTAAAACAATAACGGCATAAGTAAAAGAATGGATAAAATTTTAAAAAATTAAATAAATACCAGTTGCTGGCAAGAGTATGAATGACAGGAACACACACACATACCCTCACTCTGCCAGCTGACAGAGTCCAGAAGCAATCACATTGCAGAAACAATTAGCACACCTATGGCCCAGATTTTGGTTCTTAATACCATTTCCCAGTCAAAGGAATTAGATCTACTTAGAGAGAAATAGCTGATTCAGTAACTAGAGCAGGAAGAAAATATGCAAGATGAGCCTGGAACATCTTGCAAAGCCAGAAAAACCAAAACAAAAACAAAAGCTAAACAACAAACAAGCACTAACCCACCCTGCATACACAATGATGGGTGTATGACAAAGGGACACAGGAGCCATGGAAACAGCTCCCTGGGGCCAAAGCTGGCATGATTTGAGCAGCAAAATTAATAAAGTAGTGTTTAATTTTATGAAAGTATAAAATAAATATCCATGATTCTATACTAATGTAAACAGAGGATTGAGTATATAAGTAAGTGTGGTGAATAGAAAATCTTCCATGCAGAAGATTTCCAATTTATATAGTTACTTTGCCCATTAGGTGGTCCATTTCTTTCCTCTCTGTAAGTGTTGGCTATGGATAGTGAGTTCCTTACACAGAACACAATAAGAGAAGGTGGAGAAAAAGCAGCTTCACCATGGAGAAACCTGGCAAACACTACCTCAACCAGGAGGTCAAGGTCAACATCAAGAGTTACAAATTAGGAGGACAGTATTTGCTACTGAATGAAAATGGAGATTTTCCTCTGTGGCCTTTCTCCTAAAAAGCTATCTCCCCAGTCTGATCATGAGAGAAACATCAGAAGAATCCCAATTGAGGGATATTCTACAAAATGCCTGATGAGTACTTCTCAAAACTTACCAAAGACTTCAGAAACAAGGAATGCTTGAAAAACTATCACAGACACCTGATGACTAAAGGGATGTGATGACTAAATATAAAGTGATATGCTGAATGAGATCCTCGATACAAGGACACTAGATTAAAAGATGCAAGTCTGAATCAAGTATGAATTTCACCTCATCATAATGTATCAATATTGGTTCATTAATTGTAACAAAGATACCATGCTAATGTAGGATATTAGTGACATGGGAAAATGGGTGTGTCATGTATGGGAATTCTCTATACTATCTTTATTATTTTCAATAAATCCAAAAGTGTTCAAAAAATTTTTTTAATTTATTAAAAAATCTTTGAGGTAAAGTTCTTATTTCTCAGAATGAAGCCAGAGAACACTTAGGGGAAAACAATCACCAGTTTTCTGCTCCAATGATAATAATTGATTCAAATAATTATTGTCGTCAGATGCTAAAAGTGGTGATGAAAACTATTAGGGAACAAGAAATTCACATGGTGTTAAAATACCACCCTACTGATCAGATTTTCATAGCAAGGAAATAAGTTATCTTTATCTTAGAGAGAGCTGATGGCGCCACCTTAATAAAGTAATCAGTGAATGGCTTCAGTTAAAAAGATAAGCTAATGTGATAGGCCTCATGATGAGAGAAGAAAAACAGCACACTCGTGATTGATAAATTATTTAATTTAATCTAATCATTGAAACATCACAAAAATAGAGATGGTGGGATATTTTACATAATTTCTAACACAAATATTTTTGCATGGAGCACTAGGTGTGGTGCATAGACAATGAATCTTGAATCACTGAAAAAATAAAATAAAAAATAAATTAATAAAAGTTTTTAAATGTCATGAATGCAAGAAGTTTGTTCTAAATTGAGATTAAAGAAAGATAATAAAGCAAACAGTGGTTTTAATTGAATTCTTGATGAAAAGATAAATTGCTTAGAAGGACAATTTGGGGAAAATTGGGAAACGTTTTAGTGTGAACATCATATTCAGTGATGATAAATTTCTTGAGGATAACAATGATATGATGCAGTGCCTGGATGGCTCAGTCAGTTAAGTGTGTGCCTTTGGCTCAGATCATGATCCTGTGGTCCTGGCTTCAAGCCCCAAGCACCTAGGGCTCTTGCTTCTCCTCCTCCCACTCATGCTCCTTCTCACTCTCGCTTGCTCTCTCTCCTTCTCAAATAAATAAATAAAATCTTTAAGAAATGATATAACAGTGTAGAAAATGTCTTTGTTCTTTTGAGATATATGTTGTAGAATTTATGGGTTACCTGTCATAATCTCATATATATAATCACATATACATACATGTATTAAATATGTATATATACATTTGTAGATGGATTATTGGGCAAATGTGGTGCAATGTTAACAATTAATCATCTTCACTTAAAAAAAATTCATGGGCATTTTCTCAACTTTTCTGTAGGTTTGAAATTTTTTAAAATAAATCTGAAGGAATATGTCATTGATTCATATTTTTCTTGACTCTCTGCCCTATTTCTGTATCCAGTTTACAGCTTAGTCTCTTGAAAGTTTTCCTCTCTTGCTACTTTCACTTCTCTATGTTGTGTACAATATGACTTAGTGGTTAAGAACATGGATTTTGTATTTGATCCCTAGATTTGATCCCTGAGCTCCACCTTAATATTTCTGTGGACCAAATATGAATCCTCTTTGTCCCCCATTTTTTCAGTGGGGCTATAGGACATTAAAATATAGAAGTAGGGCGCCTGGGTGGCTCAGTGGGTTAAAGCCTCTGCTTTCAGCTCAGGTCATGATCTCAGGGTCCTGGGATCAAGGCCCGCATCAGGCTCTCTGCTCAGCAGGGAGCCTGCTTCCTCCTCTCCCTGTCTCTCTGCCTGCCTCTCTGCCTACTTGTAATCTCTCTCTCTCTCTGTGTCAAATAAATAAATAAAATCTTTAAAAAAATAAAATATAGAAGTAAAAGTAAAAAATGTAATAGATGTGATGAGTAGTAAAATGGATACTGATGAAAAGTTATTTGTAAGCTAAAAGGGTGTATGAGAATTAATTTAAAATAAGCAGAAAATGAGAGATGAGGCTAGAGACAAGAATGTATCTTTTAATATTTATTCAGTTGTAATAAAAGCATTTTTTCCAAACAAGGTTAACAATAAGAAGATCTACTGGATTTTAAAATGAGAAGGGATGGTTAATTCCAGGGACCCTGGGTCTGCTTCTCTGTGATTCCCTCACCTATGCCCTCCTTTGTGTGTTGACTTCATCTCCAGGATGGTTTCTCTTTTGCAGGCAAAATGGTTGTAGACTGTGCCAGATTTCATATCCACACAGCATGACATTCAGAGGAAGAAAGACTACCTTATTTCGTGGATTGCTTTTAAAACAAAGGAAATGTATTTCCCAGAAACATCCACAAAATTACTTCTTTTGTCTCATTGGCCCCAAATAAGTCAGAGACTCTTCCCTTAACAGACCTCTAGTTTTCAGTGTTGCTCAGGGTTGGAAGTGCGTGGTGCAGAAATACATACACGGAATTTGCAGTACCCCTGGAAAAGGGAAAGGGGTCAATGCATGTGAATCTGACAACTAAAAATATCCCCCCAAATACAGAGTGGATACAAAGGAACAGCATTCAACAAACTCAGGTATCTGGACTCCTTTACTCTCTTGAGGAGTGTTTAGGACCCTGTAGAGCTTTGTTCTGTGGGTGATATCTAATAGTATTTACAATATTAGAGATTAAAACCAATAAATTAAAATTACTTATTGACTTGCTTAAAGATAAAAATAACAAATTTATTATATATTAACTTAAATGATTGTATTAAAATATATTAAAAAATGGCTAGTGAATGGCCAAATGTGTCAGGTAACTTTTTAAGTGTTAGTGATGGGAAACCAGTTATAACTAGGTTGGTACTCACAGGGAGAAGATAAGCCTTCGTTTTATTATCTAGTAGTTATTATTTTTCTTTCAAAATGTTGCTTATATCTGTGTACTCCTCTCCTTTTATCCTCCAGTTTCAGCTCTCATCATCTCATATATGAATTCTTGAAGTTAGCCTCATTGCTTCTAGTTTCATTCTGATCACCAGATTACTTTTCTGAAAAATACAATCATATTACCTGGTTCTAGGAAGTATTCGGTGTCCGATGCCTCTGAGATAAACTCAGATTCTTAAGGGCGGCATTTAACAGTTTCAGCAACCTGATCCCCTTCCACCCTTATTCCCATATTCCACAACAACTCTTAACAAGAGTTTGGTCCATGGTTCACCTCCTTTGCCCCAGTTTCCAATGGCACACTGATTTCCGTAAACATTCACTGTGGTCATATTCATTCCTTTTTTTCTTCTAAACATCATATTTTAAACTAATTTTTATGGCACATTTAACTTCTGAAGTTGCATAAGAACTAAATACCCCAGGCAAAAAGCATCTCCATTTCTTGAATTGCAACCAGCACTGATACAAATTCTCGCTCAATCTGAATCACCTGGTTGAACTTGAGAAAGCTACTCAATGTTTCAAAGCATGACGTTTTTACTGAGAAAATACATGAAAAATCATTCCTAATGAGTTGGCAGGTAATATATCTGAAAGGTCTAGCTTTGTGCCTAGCTGGTAACATGTTCATAGTAATATACGTTTTTCTTTCATATTTGCATATATAAATGATCAATAAATATTTTTGTTTAGGTATTTAGAATTGTCACTATTTTGTGCCTCATTTATGCTTTATAGCAACTCCATCTTTTTGTTAATGCTGTGAATGTGTCAGTAATTTACATTGGAATAAGTACAGGTTGGTGGAATTCCTAGTAACAAACAAGATAAGCAATATCAGGAGAAAAACCCTTTGTTTAATTTAGTGTATTCAGGATTACACTACATTTTTGATAACACCGTAATCAAACTCTATGCAAACATCCAAATCCATGTGGGATACCCAACCCATAAATACCATCTATTTCAATGACTGACTAATAAATCACCAGTATACAGATACTCTATTTCAGAGATCTTGAAAGTAAAATTGACTAACACTAAAGATGAAAATAGGAATTTTTTATTATACATTTTTACTAGTATTATTTTCTTGTTTTCAATATTTTTAATTGTGGTAAAAGATATGTAACAAAATTTCCTCTTATAAGGATGAAAATATTCTTGATCTGAGAATAGATATTCTGTGAAAATTAATATTCAAGTATATTCTCTTGAATAAATGCAAAGAAAATTAAGAATCGAATATAGACAGTTTACTTCTGATACTTGGTGTGGTTTAAGATGGGAATAATTCTTGAGAATCTGCAATGTACCTGAGATTGCAAGATTATGCTTTGGAATTCCAGAAATGTGTCAACAATATTAAATGGAGGTGTTCTTTATCTAACTGACTTCTATTCCTGGTATTTGCTGTATTTGTTGAAAATTCTAACTCATTAGCTTTTGAAACAATTAGCTAATGGTTTATTTGACTTCTTTGTGACACAGTGTATGATCTGAAGAATAATTATTTGGTTAATTCTTGCTGGGTGCTAGGAGCTTAGATTTTGGAATACGTTGTAGCAGAATCTCTCCTTGCTGAACTTATTAATTTGATTCCTATAATATCATATTTTAGTAACTGAATATTTTATGGAGAAAGTGGTCCTTCCATACTTTCTCAATATTCCATAATTCTGAAAAACATTTTTTCTAATTTAAGTTAAATTTCCACAGGGACTGATATTTCTTTTAGAATATTATAAAATTTTCTTTATACTTTTTTTCATGGCATTTATCACTTCTTTGTTTCTTAGACTATAAATAAAAGGATTTAATAAAGGGATCACTAGAGTATAAAAAACAGCACCAGGTATATCTTTATCCTCTTCTTTAACTGAATGTGGTCGAATATACACAAAGAGAAGAGAACCATAGAATATTGAGACAGAGAGAAAGTGGGATGCACAAGTAGATAAGGCTTTGCCTCTTCCCTCTTTGGATTTCATTTTGAAAATAGTAAAGAGAATGCAGAAGTAAGATATTAAGACACTGCCGATGGTGAAGACTTGAACTGAACCTGAAAAGATAAATATCATCAATTCATTGATGTAAGGGTCAACACAGGAGAGTCTGTATAATGGAAAAACATCACAAAAAAAGTGATCAATTTGATTAGACCCGCAGAAAGTTAACCTAAAGAGAAACCCTACATGAATTATGGAATGCAGGTTTCCAGCTATGTAGGCCCCTGTGGTCATCTGAATGCAGAGTTTCTTTGACATCATGGTGTGGTACTGCAGTGGGCTGCATATGGCCACATAGCGATCATAGGCCATTGCTGCCAAAAGAAAGCAGTCTGTAGTTTCAGCAAGGCAGAGAAAATAAAATTGTACCATGCATTCATAAAGGGAAATCATTCTGTCCTTTGAAAAGAAGTTCTCTAACATTTTGGGGGTAATGGCACAGGAACAACAGGAATCCATCAAAGCCAGGTTGCCCAGAAAGACGTACATTGGTGTGTGAAGATGACGCTCCATGAAAATCAATGCCACCAGGCCAAGATTCCCCAACATAGTGATCACATAGATAGTGAGAAACACCACAAACAGGAGGCTCTTCAACTCTGGGTGATCTGTAAATCCTATGAGGATAAATTCAGTGGCCAAGGAGTAGTTATCCTCAGTCATATCCACCCTGTCTGTTGAGATAGGAATTCTGGAGATATAAGATGCTCATTTAGAGTGTGTATAACTTTCCTTCCAAATTTTTCTTTTTACAACAGAGAGGAACTTCTTCAAACTTCCCTTAGTATCTCTGGATACAGGCACACAAACCTCTAGGGGATATTCAGTCCCCTAAAATGTCAGTTTTATAACCTCAACTCTGAAAATCAACATTCCCATGAATATTTTTGTAATTCTAAGAAGAAAGTTTACAGAGGAAAAGATTTGTCCTTATGAATTCATGCATGAATAGTGTACAAATCTAGCATTCTCATGTTTTGTTCATTGTTGGCAAAAAATTTTAGTGTCACTTTTTGTATTAAAGATCCTTAAACTAAATTTACCATCAATTTTTATATACACACATTTTTTTAACTGAGCAAAATGCTTTCATATACTCTCCCAGTGGAATGAATAATTGAAAATAGAGTGTACAAATCTAGCATTCTCATAATTATATGAAGATCACAAATGTTTAAGAATAGGACTTTCATCTTTAAAGAAAATTACTTTGGATATCCAAGGAAATAAATATCTATATATTTTCGTCTCTCTCATTCCTGTTCCTTGTATTAGATCCATTTCCATGTAAACTAATTTTGTCTGTACCATAATTCCTGTTGATTTTTGCCCAGATATCTAAATCATTTCCATCTTTATGTAAGGCATAGTTTAATATAATGCTACTTAAAAAAGTTTTAACTAAATGCCCAGACCAGACTGATTTTCATTCACCTCTTGCATCCTCAAAAACATCCTATGTACCCAACACAATCTAGAGTTGCTTATGTATAATATATATGGCTTTTTAAAATATATGCATGTACAGTTTCTCTATTAGAATTGTAGACTTTAGATTTCAGCTGTGACTTTTACTTCTTATAAGAGTTGTTTAATGCTATAGAGAAAAAAATAAGTATTGATTCCAGTCCTAGCTTCAAAGACCTGAGATAGGTGAACTTGTTGTCAGTATACTACCACTGATCCTTAGTGACCTCTTTGATCTCCTCAAATTGAGACTGCTAATCTTGAAGAACATCCTACAAAGGCTGTTAAATTCTTAGCTGATAAATTCTTGGAAATTTATCATTAAAAACCTTACGTATCATTCTCTTATCTGAATTGACCCATCTACTCTCTTCCTGCTTCCTAAGAAACATGTAATATTTTCTGAAGTACATCACAGTAGTTTGAAAACTAATAAAAATAAGCTTGCCTGTATATTTTTATAACACTTAGAAAAGAGAAAAATCTTAACTCTTAATATGATTTTTGATATGTGCTACCTGGATGGCTAAGATATTTAAGCATCTTCCTTGGCTCACGTCATGATTCTCCAGGACCTGCAATTGAACCCCATTTCTGGCTCCCAGTTGGTGGCAAGTATCCTTGTTCCTCTCCCTCTGCTTTTGCTCTCTCTGTCTCTCTCTCAAATGAGTAAATTTTTAAAAATCTTAAAATAAATACAATTTTTGGGGCACCTGGGTGGCTCAGTTGTCTGCAAGTCTGCCATCACCTGGGGTCATGATCTCTCAGTCCTGGGATCCAGCCCCACATCGGGCTCCCTGGTCAGCAGAGAGTCTGCTTCTTCCTCTTTCCCTCCCCCTTGCTTTTGATCTCTTTCACTCTCTCACTCTCAAATAAATAAATATCTTTTAAAAAATATGATTTTTGAGATCAAATTTTGTTTTGCTTCAAAGTCTATCTTCTATTGTTACTTAGGGATCCATTAGGATATTTTGACCAATGTGTCTAAATATGTAAATTCTATGGTCAAAATGAGTTTATTTTTCTGTAATCAAAACGTCAAAATATAGGCACTGGATGAATGTTTTATTTTCTTGTTTTAAAATATTAATTATAAGCCACTTAGTTATCAACTATTTTGGAAATAACTTTCAATGTACCTGCCTGAATTACTTAAAAGAATTAAGCTGCATTCTTACCTGTGTATTTTGAAAATTTACCTTGTAATAAGAAAAGGTCGGTATGAACTGAGTTTAAATCTCATGCTAATTTGCCATAGCCTTCAGTTATGTGAAGACCTAGAAAGGTAAGAAGGTGAAATCTGAGACAATGAAAACATGCTACTAATTCAGATAAATAAATATTTATGGATGCTAATAGTAAAGGTAAAGATAAATTTGAATACTTACTTTACCTGAATGCTCTGGGAAGAGTTTTATAACATCACATTGCTTTTGTGTGTGTGTGTGGTATTAAGTTTCATATAATTTCAGGATATAAGTTTTGGTCTCAAAAACATTTGGGATTAAAAGAATGAAAATCTGGAAGACTACTAATAGGTCAGTGTCAATAATTATGTTCCTTATATTGCAAAATTAAACTTTCCATCAAATGCTTATGGGACTACCCTATGATGACATCAATGTATTTCTATGGGGAGATTCAGTTCCCAAAACATTTTAACTCTGTTACATAATTAAAGATGACCTGTGAGACAATGAGGTTAATATAAATGACCTTCACAAAAGTCACTAAGGTCATTTGATGATCATCTTGCTGACTCTTATGTAACTGACAACATTTTTAGACTTCTGTTCATTATCCTGTGCATAAAATGTAAAATGAAAAAAAGAGAGTCTCAGGTCAGTTTGGACAGTTACTGAAGAGATTAATAGGGTTCATGAGAGATGATTGGCATTTAGAGAGGAGACCAAAATTTGTAGTAAAGTTAACTAGGCTCATCAACTCCTTCACTCTGAATTGGAGTCATTCCCATGTATTGCAAAAGCCTTTTGCAGATACCCTTTAGCCCAACATATGATTTACTGAGTTGTTCCCTGTTCTTTTCAGTTCACCCCATTTCCTTTGTCTTTCTGAGCCTGTTTTCCCCCTTCCTTCCACTAGTCATATAGGTAACTGTATATTTAATAAAAATACTACACATAGAGTATGTCTATAATCCATCACTTGCTATCCACTTCCACCATTAGATATAGACATAAGAGGAAGGGATTTCTCTGTTATGTTCATTCCTTCATTCCTAACACCTTAAACAGTGGTACTTTGTAGTGCTTAACAAATATTTGTTGAATAATTAAAAAAATGATAGTCTACTGCTCAGGAATTTGCAATGGTCTCTTATTAGTTTTCAAACCAAATCCATTTTCTTTTTTTTAAAGGTTTTGTTTTTGCTTTAGATTAGTTTTTTTTTAAGATTTTACTTATTTACTTAAGAGGAAGAGAGTGAGTGAGAGAGAGAGAGAGAGAGAGAGAAGGGGCATAAGGAGGGGTAGAAGGAGAGGGAGAAGCAGACTCCCTGCTGAGCAGAGAGCTGGACATGGGGTATTAGGCTTGATCCTAGGACTCCAGAATCATGTCCTGAGCAGAAGACAGATCCTTAAATGACTGAGCCACCTAGGCACCCCCAAATCCATTTTTCTTATTTTGGTATTCAGATGCTCCACAGTCAGCCTGTGTCTTTTCTATTACTTTCCTTTTTTCCTCTTACATCAGGGCCCTTGGCCATGTGTATCCCTTCCCTGCCCTTCTGTGCCTCAGCTAATTCACTTATTATGCTTCCCTCATCTAAACCTCCTTCTATCTTTCCTTCCATCTCAATACTACTCATCCTTGAGCTCAAATCAGAGCTCCTCTATGAGGATTTTTCTAGGTCCTTTAAATAGAATTGATTCTTTCTTTTCCTGATATACATGATGCTTAACTGCTTTTATAATGTGTTCACCACAATATCAAGGGTGACTCATGTTTGACTGTAAAAGTCTTGACTAAATATTACGTCACCAATCATGTCATGCATCTTTTTGAGAAACTAAGAGCAAACTGAGCTAGATCCTCAATACCTGCTGCATTAACTACTAAAATTTCCATTCTGTTTAACTTTTATCAAGTACTTTCAATATGCAGGGTATTGGAAAAGGCAATGGGGAGTGTGTGCACAGGAGGTGAATATGGTGGGGATAAGTTCTTAGTTTTTATATACGGCTCCTGACAAGAAGGTCATCATCTAGTGGGGAGAAAGAAAAGCACTTACTTTGCTAACTAGTGTGCAATTGAGGCTGTAATATAAAAAAAGTGTAAACATGTTATGTAAAAATATAGTGAGGGAAGTGAGTGATGACCTGGAGGAAGAAATGTTTCTCAGTGGAAGTATAATTTCAGATAACTTCACAGAATAAGCAGGATAATAATTGGGTAAGAACATGAGGAAAAGCAGTAGACTGAGGGAGCCATGTATAAAAGCCTGGACTCTTAAAAGAGCCAGACCTAATTAAAAAGATAAAAGGATAGTAAACTAGAGTGGCTGAAGCTTACCCATACATGATACAAGGAGATGCAACAGGTAACATAAATAGAAGAGGAAAATACATTGGAAATTGTCCTATTTGATTCCTTCCCATTTATGTTCTCTGTTCTGCCAATTCACTAAAACCTTTTCTCTCAAAGGCCACGACGAACTTTAAATGCCAACCCTTAAGAGTATTTAATTATTTTCCTAACCAAGTGTAGTGTTTGGTACTATTAAAGTCTCTCTGGGTTCTTATGGTAACCCTCTCTGCTTCTGTCTTCTTGATTGCTGCATCTCAGTGTTTCACACTAGGTCATGTCTCCCTCTTTGCCCTGAATGATCCTTGACATCCCTCTTCTTTCATTCTAGTGTTTTGTATAGTATCTCATCTACTCTTGTGTTTTCAACTATCATTCATCTGCTGATGGCTTCAGTAGAGGAGATATTTCAAACCATTTTGGTGTACATTCATATTAATAACACTGCTTGTAGTATGTTCTAAATATATATACTCTTACCAACAAATTAGATAGGTGTACCACTATCCTAAAATATTATGTATTATAAAACATGAAAAGAGAAATTTCAAAAGAATTAGAGTAAAGAAATGGTATTAAAATATTAATTTTATGTATTAATAATATTAAAACCTCATTTACTCCTCAGTAACACTATCATTAATTAAATAATAATCCTTTTCAGAAAAAATTGTGATATATGGCTTATGTTTAAATTTTGGCTTAGCACTATGATAAAGCAATTCAAGCACTTGTTTGAATTTATTTCTAAACATCTCTTAATATCCTACAAAGTTGAAAAGATACTATACACAGATAGATTTGCTCAAATGGGGGAAGAATACAAGTTTTGAGTGGGTCTCAGAAGAAGACAGAGCTCTTTGGCAGGTCCACACTGACTCAGCAGGTCAATATTATTAGAAATATCCAAGTTAGAGTTTATGCAAATAAATTGGATTTAGAATATCCAGTATTAGAGTTTATGGAAAACTCTAGTGGGAAAATCATAATATATACATTTCTGGTTTTAGAGCAAGACTTTGTTTTCTGCAGGAGAATGGACTCTTCAAAATATAACTTCCTGCTCTGCTATTAAATCTGCTAGAGGAAGAGCTCTTAACCTTGGAACAATATGTGACTGAGAGGCCAGAATTTCCTTCATGAACTGGAATTATTCAGACTCACAAGTATAAGATTGAGCAGGGGAAGAACAAGATGGCGGTGAACAGACATTTCTGCAGAGAAGACATCCAAAGGCCAAAAGACCCATGAAAAAGTGCTCGACATCACTGGGCATCAGGGAAATGCAAGTCCAAACCACAGTGAGATACCACCTCTCACCATTCAGAATGGCTAAAATTAACCAGTCAGGAAATGACAGGAGTGGGTCAGGATGTGGAGAAAGGGGGACCCTCCTACAATGTTGGTGGGAATGCAAACTGGTGCAGCTATCCTGGAAATCAGTATGGAGGTTCCTCAAAAAGTTGAAAATAGAACTGCCATATTACACAGCAATTGCACTACTGGGTATTTACCCCAAATATACAAATGTGGTGATCCAAAGGGGCATACACACCTGAATGTTTATAGCAGCAAAGTCCACAATAGCCAAAATATGGGAAGAGCCTAGATGTCCAACAACAGATGAATGGATAAAGAAGATGTGGTGAATATATACATATATATATGAATATATATATACATATATATTAGACTATATATACGTATATACATATATATACATATATATTATATATACATATATATGTATATATATAATATATATACATATATATTATATATACATATATATATTAGACTAAATATATATATTAGATATATTACACATATATATTACATATATATATAAAATACACACATACATATAATCAAATATTATGCAGCCATCAGAAAACCCCACAAACTCTTTCCATTTGCAAAGATGTGGATGGAACTAGAGGGTATTACGCTAATCGAAACAAGTCAATCAGAGAAAGACAATTGTCATTTGATCTCACTGATATGAGGAATTTGAGAAACAAAACAGAGGATCATGGAGGAAGGGAGGGATTACGTGTGAAGGAATGCCAGAGAGATCCTACCATCAAAAAAAAAATACTAAAGCAAACAAACAAACAAACAAATAAATTATACAGAATGACAACCAGCGGAGGTCATCCAGTTTTGTTTATCTGCCACCACAGTGTTGGCACAATTGGCACATGCATGAATATAGTGCCCTATACCACAATGGTTCTATAGGACCTGGGATAGAGGCATGCGTGTGCTAATATCATAGGCTCCAACTTTCCAAGGCTAATCCAGCCTGGGATAGAGGCATGCGTGTGCTAATATCATAGGCTCCAACTTTCCAAGGCTAATCCAGCTACTGTTCCTGCCAGGTTCTAACTTGCCCAAAACAGATCGTTCTGGAGACCCCCTTAAGACAACATCCACTTGCCTGCTTTGAACCTGTTCCTTTCTGAAACGTGGACTAATTCATCTTCACTGGAATCAACATAATCCAAATATGGGTCATCTTTCCAATCTATAAGGGCTCAAGAAGAGTTACACTCTGAAGCTGGTAGAATGGACATAATATTGCATTTGACCAGGAAATCTAGTTTGCAGTAAGGGAGGTATGGTCCTGGGCACTGAGTGGCACAATGATTCTATTCTATTTCATACCACCTGGAAGCTGCTGGCTAAATGAGTTGATAAAATGCCCTTTGAAAGGTATAATTAAGATGTCAGGGCTCTGTCCTCCAGGGTGCACTCTCCACTGCATGTCAATGATCATTATATGGTGCCATGTTTTCAGAAGGTTGACTACCTCAATCCAGGACAAGTCAAGTGATCTGCTTGGGGAATTTGCAGTCTTGTTCCCACATCCCTGAGCTGCATGGGTTTAGAGGCCCTGGTACTCAGAGAGGATATGTTCTTGCCAGAGAATGCAGCAAGAATTCTGTTATACAGAAAGGTACAGCTGCCAGCCAGTCACTTTACTTTCTTTTTTCCAAAAGACCAGCAGGCAAGGAAAGGAGTCCACAAAGATTACAGGGGTAATTGACTGTTACCAGGAAGAGATAGGACAGCTATTATGCAATGGGAGCAGGAAAAGCTGTGTTTGGCATTCAGGTGTTCCATAGGCATCTGTTGGTACTCTCTTGCTCAACAGTAAATAGACAAATACAACCACTGGGACTGAAAAGGGCATTGTGGTGAAAGGCTTGGATCCCTGGGGATCTCATTCCAGATCAGCCCACTCCTTTAGTCACCTGGACCAGTAGAGGTAATAGGAAAAGGTGAAGGTAATCAAAGGGAGGGAGAAGATGGATGTTAGGGTCATCACAAGATTAACTACAACAGTGGGATCTGCAGGAGTCCCATTAACCTTCATCTTGTAAGATTCTCCAGGTCAGTAGAAAGACCCAAATCATGGTGGAGCTATCCCTACAACTTAGTATAAGAAATATGTAGCCATGAACTATGTAAAAGGTGGTCAGTAATGGATCTATGGTTCACAGCCAAGGTCTCCAGCAGTATCAGGGCCAACAACTGATAGTTCTTAAATGAATCCATTATCAGGAAGTATATTATCTGAAGATAATTGTCTTATGAAAGTCATATTCCTTCCTTGGAGGCAGCTTACATTTAATGACTGTTTCATGAAAAATATAAACTTCAGGTCCCTGCCTTAGACATGGGAACTTCAAAGGGACATCCCAAATCCCCAATTCTTCACTAGATTGCCTAATGTCTTTGTTGTGACCATGGTCAACTTACCCTTCTGCCCAATCTTACTTCCTTCCCTCCATCAATAACTATTGAAACTGAGAGCATTCTCCAACAAACTTCTTACATGCACTTCTCCATCTCAAAGGTTGTTTTTGTTTTCCTATATCATGACCAACTTGCTATAGAAACAAAAGAAAATCACAAGAAGAGACAACACAACTAAACCTACCCCTCAAAGATAAACCATCTATTAAAGAAATAGTGTATCACTACAGAGGAGACAATTCCCGAAGGACTATTTCTTAAACTAGATTCTACCCTCTCTCCTGCTAAATAGAATCATCTGTCATTCCTGATCCAGGAATAAAGTAAGCATTTAAAAATAGGAAGAAAAATAATAGGCTACATCCCACAAAACCAGTATATAAAGAAAACTGAAAATATGAATAGAAATATTTCATTTGATGAAAACTCTTCCTGGAAAAACAAGCATAGAAAGAGAAAAATTCTAATACAATCTTTCAATCTGAACTCCTTATCCTTAAACAAGCATTTAGAGATATGAAAATGCACCTTTTATGGAAAATTAAAAAGCAAAATAAAGGTGGAGAAAAATAAATACATAAGATGAAAGATGACTAAATGTAGAAAAGGTATGGAGGAAAGACATAAACTTTTTAGATATTAAGACTAAATTTTCAGATCCTCAAGGGATAGAACTGCTGTAGTATTTGTAAAAGGATCTTTGAAGAATGGAAAGGAAATAGCCAAGATAATGAAAGTGCAACAAATTAAGGGGTAAAGGATTTAGAGTGTATATAAGAGTATGAAAAATTAGCAAGGATGATATACTCATACATAAAATTGTATTCCCTGATGAAGAAAAGTAATAATGGAATGAAAATACTATTTAAAATGATAATGCAAGAAAAATTGGGGGAAAACCAGAAGACATTAACATACACCTTGAAACATATTTATGATAATTGACCCAGAAAACTAAACTCCAAGATATGTCCTAGTAAAGCATTAGACCAAGTTAAAATTGTCTCTACCTTATTTCCAAAAAGGGAAATCAATTTGGTATCTCAAAGGCAACATATGAAACAAGACAAGTATTGACTCAGCACTTTCAATAAACTCATGGAAAAAACTGTGACCCAGTGATTTTCTATCTAGTTATCCTTTCTAATTAATACACAAAGAAAGAATCAGGGAAGTAGAAAATTGCTGTGAGAATACAGAGTAATAATTGCCACAGGCACGGTCTGTTGATAGGCAAAACTTTGAGATGTAGGATATTGTATAGTCTCAAAATATCTCTCTCCAAATATATATTACTTACTGCAGGATTATTAACATATTTTCACAGATTCTTTGCTTCTCCTCCTTCCAGGAGACAGAGCATAACACCTGTGCCCTTGAGTGTAGCCTATACCAAGTGACTGGTTTCTAATGAATGGACTATGAGAATGGAAAAATAGTTAACTTTACAGTGGAGAAATGTAACAGACTCCACCTTATTCAAGTGGTCAAGGTTAACATCTCCAGTATTAAGTCCTGTTGTTATCATATATCCCGAGATGATGCAATGAGAAAGACGCTTCACTTCTGTGATAGTCGTCTCCCAAAACTATAACACAAGTATATTCAACAGTAAACATCAAACCAAAACCCAGGGACATCTTTCAGAATATGATCAGCATTCATCAATATTGTCAAGGTCACAAAAAACAAGGGAAGACTGAGAAACTGTCAGATTGGAGGAAACTAAGGAGACAGGAGATGTAACTGCAAACTGGCATCCTGGAACAGAAAAATGGCATTGCTGGAAAAAATATTAAAATCTAAAATGAGGCCTATCATTAACATCATATTTAATATATGTGCAATGATTATATAAGATATTAACATGAGTAGAACTTGGGTGAAGAGAACCAGGGAACTCTGTATTCTTTTTCTACCTCCTCTGAAAATCTAAAATACTTATAAAATAAAGGCTACTATTTTTTTTAAATAAGCAGAGGAAGAGAGTTAAAATTATAATAACTCATTGCCACACTAATACTAGTTATATTGAGGTAATAGTATCTACAGCTACCAAACCAAAAGTAGTATCAAAAATGTAGAAAAAGAGGATTGGATATTTAATAAACATAATAACATAAAGGTAACAACCAAAATGAAAATACAAACCATCTCAAGTACAAAAGGAAATAGAAAAACCAAGAAAAGCAAGCCATATTAATAAACAATAAACATAATATAATGCCATTGTTACTGTTTTAAAATAATACGAGAGACTTTGTACCAGTCATAGAAGTTAATATAAATTAATTAATTCACCTATTGCAATAAAAAGATTTTCAGATTTGCTCAAGAAGAAAAACTCAGCTCTATACTTTGTACAACAGATACAACTAAAACAAAGTGTTTCAAAAAATTATAAGTAAAGGTATGAGTGGAGATGCATCAGATAGTTATAAGAAACAATCTAAAAACCCATTAAAAAAAGCTCAGTATTCACATAGCAGAGTCCTACTGTATGAAAAAGAAAAAAAGAAGAGGAGTATCACTATATACTGATACAGAATGATTTTCCTGTCTTGTTTAAATTAAAAGAAAAAAATCGATGCCGTATGTGTGTGTGCACACATGCATGTGTGGATTTTTTACCATTTGAGTATGGAAGAAGCTGAAATAAGATTGTTTGGCTATGCCTGCATGTTTGTGTATTCTTTGACTTGTTTTGTAAAGTTAACAGAGGAGATATACAACATTAATTATTGAATATTACTGCTCATAGGGCCTCTTTGGGAAAAGATCTAACTACCATGCTATTGTAGGAAGCACCCACATTTAGCCTAGACATTTTATACAAGAGAGCAAGAAATCTATCAGAGGCTACTGCAGTCTCAGGAGAAAGACTCAGGAACTTTCTTTAAGTTTTTGTGTTGAGTTTCTACTAACCAAAGATGAGAAAATTTTGGCATCAAGAAGAATAATAATCATAATGGATTTAAGCTGATAAGACATATTCAAATCTACAAATTCATAATCATAACTTTCAAAACATTAATAATCTCCATGGGATATTGGGAAAACACCTTGATTATTTTGAAAACTGGCAACTAGGTTTCTTTGCTTTCTGTATGTGAACTGTATCTATCATGTATTCTCAGAATGTCTTCTTTGAGGAAGTAAAGCTTTGAGCCTTCAAAGTGAAAAAAGAAAAGAGGGGAGGAGGCAGGAAGAAGAAGATAGGAGAGAGAAGGAAGAATGGATAAAGGAAGGAATAAAAGGGAGAAAAGGGAGAGGAAGGCAAGGCAAAAGAAAAAGAGAGCCAAGCAGTCAAGAAGAAAGTAAAAAGTAATCTATATGTAGGAAAATGAATTTTAAAAATGGCAAAGATATTCGTTCTGAGATTTTATAAAGCCTGTTACAAATAAAGCAACTAAAGTTTCCAGAGAGACAACAAAGGAAGGTGAATCAGAATGACATGAAAATTTTCAGAAGCAACACGGCTTACTACAATACAAATGAAGGACGCCTTCAATCTTCAAGAAGCAGAATTATTTTAAACCTAGAATTCTGTAGATACCAAACTATTAATTATGTGTGGGGAAAAAACAAAGATCGTTTGCAACAGGACTGGACTCCAGATCTTGACTGCCAAAGAAGTGAGATCTCTTAGCAAAATGAGGGAATGGACCATGATGAAGGCAATAGAGAGCTAAGAAACAGAGTATCTAACACAGGAATTTAGCAAAGGGAAGTCAGAGCAATATACCTGAGAATTGGGTCCAGAGAGAAACCTCTTCAGTCTGGAATAGGAGGATGGAATACTCCAAGAAAAGTCTGTAGGTTAAAAAAGAACAAAGGATTACTTAATAGAGTTGCGTTTTTAAGGAATATATTTGATAGATACATGATGGATCTAGCTGAAGAAATAGGAAAATAAAGTCTACTAACTTTTTAAAAATCCTACAAAGTCATAGAGTAAAGGAAATAGAATCATGGTACATTAGTTGTCTCAGCAGAGGAAAATATTTAGATATTCCTAATAGAGACTGGCGATTGAGTTATCAAAAATCATGATATATCATCAAGGATGAGAAAAATGGGGAGGTGTTAAAGGAATACATCAATAAATATTCATTTACCATAACTGGAAGTTATGTGTGTCTACATTTGATATTAAGAAGTATAAAGGTAGGGTGCCTGGGTGGCTCAGTGGGTTAAAGTCTCTGCCGTCGGCTTGGGTCATGATCTCAGGGTCCTGGGATCCAGGCCTGCATCAGGCTCCCTGCTCAGTGGGGAGCCTGCTTCCTCCTCTCTCTGTCTGCTTCTGCCTACTTGTGATCTCTCTCTCTCTGTCAAATAAATAAATAAAATCTTTAAAAAAAAAGAAGTATAAAGGTAAATTTTCTGAGAAATGTTAACAATAATTAGAAAGTGGTTGTATCTGAGTGCATAGGGCATGGTGGGCAGAAGACTATAGTCTTCTGAATGCATTTTTTTGGATACTAATTTTTAAATTGGTTCATGAATGAAAATTAAAATGAAATAAAAAAAATAGCAGTGAGACCAATCTGAAGCCACTGATATTATTCAGTGAGAGATGATAGAAGCATAGTGTATGAGAGTTAATATAAGTGATAGGTTTAGACACATGTCAGGTATATTTCAGAGAGAAAATTGACACACTATCTGTCTCTCTCAAATAAAAAAAATCTTAAAAATGACCAATAAACACATAAAATATTAATACATTTCACTTTTATTGAAATTTTAAAAAAAAATAATACCTCCATTAATATGTTTTTAAGTGCTTATAGAGTATTTAGTATGAATGTTGCTCTTCTATATTCCATAATACATAATATGATTGATCCTTAAGAAAAAATGAGAACCTTAAATATACTACAGGTTAATGTAGATCTTAATCTAGTTTGGCATCTTGTTTTAATTCATTGTTAATTATTCTACGAAATGTTTGGGTGACTATGTGTGTATTCCTTCTCATTCCATTTTCTCCCATTCTTGGACTCTTCTCAAGGTCAGACTTCATTATTTAAATATAGATTACTGCGATTAGATAGTTTGCTTCTCACCTCTCTCCCCACAGTGTCTCCCAGGTCTGTTTTCTGAATGAAAACTATCATGTTATTGCCCTGCCAGGAAATTTTAAATGTTTCAAACATTTACAAAATGATGGCACTCTGTTTTGAAACAGAGGCAATCCTTTTAAAAGGATTTTCCCAGTATTTACCTATTAAATTATCATGTTCTCTTGTAATCATCTTCTCTCGCAAACTACTGAGAATGTGCTTAATTTGTATTTATTTTAAATATAAATCAAGAGGAGTCTGGGCAAGATGGCGGAGGATGAGGAGGAGGGGACCCTATTTCAACCAGTCCCCTGAATTGGTATTTATTTTAAATATAAATCAAGAGGAGTCTGGGCAAGATGGCAGAGGATGAGGAGGAGGGGACCCTATTTCAACCAGTCCCCTGAATTGAGCTGGATATCTGCCAAACCACTCTGAACATCTATGAAATCAGCCTGTGATGCAAGGAGATATATAACAGGATCTACAGCAACAGAATATCTCTGGTGGTCAGTTTCAGGATATGAAGAATGGAGCTGTGATTCTGCAGGCAGATATCAGAAGATAAACTGAAGGGGGAGGGAGCTGCCATAAGCTCTTGTGCCAGGAAGGTGAAATAACACAGCAGCACAAAAGCATCCTGCTCTGGGGCCCAGGCACAGACTCACAGACTGGTATGCAAGGGGAAAGGACTTTTGGGCAGCCCCACAGGTTGATGCCTGGAACTACAGGTGTGCACCTGTGAACGAATTGTGGCTGGCAGTTTTAGAAGCACAAAGGGCGGAAACTTGCCTGGACCTGGAAGTGAGGGCTGGGAGTGCTGCTATGGGGCCCACAACCCAGGTCTTTGCAGTTTTTAGCAGCACAGACAAAAATGGTGTCAGTGTGACCTGGAAGGTTTTCTGAAGAACAGTCTGTGACCTCTCTGTTCTGGGGCAGAAGTTTGGGCACAGTCACTTCTGCTCTGACTCTTGGAAGGGACACAGAAACCCACCAGGGAAAACCACTGAGAACAAAACCCCCAAAACTGTCTTTCACTGAGCCCATCCCCAACCACAGGGGGCAAGGCAATTCTGCCCAAGCAGGGTTATAGGAGTAACAGCCCAACAGACACTTCCCCCCAGAAGATAAGCTGAGAGAACAAGAGGCCAAGAACCCTAATATCCCTATACAACAGGCGCATCTTTCTTGGATTGTGGTCAGTAGTTTGGAATCTGTACCTTCCCTCAACCACCTCTCACCAGAATACCTAGAAGGAAGAACCCCCAACAGAGGAAAAATTCAGAGACTGTGACCTCTGCCATTGAACTAATGGATAGCTATGGACATAAGCAAGGTGTCAGAAATGGAATTCAGGGCAACAGTTATGCAGACAATAGCTAGGTTGGACAAAACCATTAGTGGCAACATAGACTCTCAGGGCAGAAGTGAGAGCTGATCTGGCAGAACTCAAAAATGTTATTATGAAGAGTTCCAGTCTAATCTAGATACTCTAACAGCTAGAGTAAATGAGGCAGAAGATCGAATTAGTGATCTAGAAGAAAAACTGAGAGAAAAGAAGGATCAGGAGGAGGCCTGGAGCATAAAGCCTAGAATCCATGAAAACAGAATTAGAAAATAAATGACAACATGAAATGGTCCAACTTCAGAATTATTGGGATCCCTGAGGGGGTAGAGAGAGAGAGAGAGAGAGGACTAGAAGATATAGTTGAGCAAATCCTAGCTGATAATTTCCCTAATCAGGGGAATGAAACAAGTGTTGGTGTCCCAGAGGCAGAGGACACCCCCCCCAAGATCATGGAGGGTAGACCGACCACCCAGCACGTTATAGTGAAAATCACGAATCTTAAATCCAGAGAAAATATCTTAAGGGCAGCTGGGGGAAGAGATTCCTTACATACAGAGGGAGAACATCAGAATAATGTCAGACCTGTCCACAAAAACATGGCAAAACAGAAAGAGCTGGCAAGACATATTCAGGGTAGTAAATGAGAAGAACATGCAGCCAAGAATGCTTTATCTGGCCAGACAGTCATTTAGAATGTATGAAGAGATAAAGATCTTCCCAGACCAGCAAAGACTAAAAGAATATGTGACCACCAAGCCACACCTGCCAGAAATATTAAGGAGCGTTCTATAGAAGAAGAAAGACCCCAGGAGAGATATAGAACAGAAATTTACAGGGACAATCTATAGAAATGAGGACCTCACAGGCAACATGATGTCAATAAAAACATATCTTTCAATAATCACTCTCAATGTGAACAGCCTATGCCCCATAAAATGGAAGAGGGTTGCAGCTTGGTTAAAAAGACAGGACTCATCCATATGCTGTCTACAGGGGACTCATTTTGAACCTAAAGATACATCCCGAGTGAAAGTGAAGGGATGGAGAGCCACCTTTCATGCCAATGGACCTCAAAAGAAAAGATGGGGTAGTGATTCTCATATCAGACAAATTAGATGTTAAGCTAAAGACTGTAGTCAGAGGTACAGAAGGACACTACATCATTCTTAAAGGGTCTATCCAACAAGAATATCCAACAATTGAAAATATCTATGCCACCAACAGGGAGTAGCCAACAACATATGCCAACTGTAATCAAAATAAAGAGACATATTGATAAGAATACATTCCAAACTAACACAACAGAATACTCATTCTTGTTGAGAGCACATGGAACTTTCTACAGAATAGACTACATACTGGGTCCCAAATCAGGTCTTAACTGATACCAAAAGATTGAGATTGTTCCCTGCATATTCTTAGACCACACTGCTTTGAAACTGGAAATCAATCACAAGAAAAGTTTGGAAGAAAATCAAACAAATAGAAGCTAAGACCATCCTGCTCAAGAATGTTTGGGTCAACCAGCGAGTCAATGAGAACTTAAACAATTCATGGAAATCAATGAGAAGGAAAATACACTGGTCCAAAGTGTATGGGATAAGGGAAAGGCAGTCCAAGGCAGAAATACATAGCTATCCAAGCCTCATTCAAAAAAATTGAAAAATCCCAAATACACAAACTCTCTTTACACCTTAAAGAACTGTAGAATCAACAACAAATTAAGCCTACCCCATGTACAAGAAGGGAAATATTTAACATTAGAGCAGAGGTAAATGAATTAGAAACCAGAGATACAGTAGAACATAGCAACTAAACTAGAAGCTGGTTCTTTGAAAGAATTGATAAGATCGATAAACCACTGGCCAGATGAATACAAAAGAAAAGAGAAGGATCCCAAATTAATAAAATTATGAATGAAAGGAAGAGATCACCACTACTACCAAGGAAGTTGGACCAATCATGAGACATTATTATCAACAGCTATATGTCCTTAAGTTAAGCAACCTAGAAGGAATGGATGCATTCCTGGAAACCTATAAACTTCCAAGCCTGAAACAGGAAGAAATTGGCAGCTTGATTAAATCAATAACCAGTAATGAGATTGAAGCAGTGATGAAAAACTTCCCAAAAAACGAGAGTCCAGGACCTGATGGATTCCCTAGGGAATTTTACCAAACATTCAAACAAATAGTACCTGTTCTCCTGAAGATGTTTCCAAAAAAAAAAAAAAAAACAGAAGGATACATCCAGACTCTTTCTATAAGACCAGCATCACCTTGATCGGCAAACCAGGAAAAGAAGACAAAAGAAAGGAGAATTTCACACCAATATTCCTGATAAACATGGGTGCCAAGGCTGTCAACAGAATTCTAGCTAATAGGATTAAACAGTACATTAAAAAGACTGTCCACCATGACCAGGTGGGATTTATCCATAGCATGCAAGAGAGCTCCAACTTTCGAAAATCAATCCATGTGATAGAACAAATTAATAAGAGGAGACAGAAGAACCACATGGTCCTCTCAGTTGATGCAGAAAAAAACTTTTGACAAAAACCAGCATCCTTTCCTGATTAAAACTCTTCAGAACATAAGGATAGAGGGAACATTCCTCTTCTTCATAAAATCTATCCATGAAAAAAACCACAGTGAATATTATTCTCAATGGAGAAAAGCTGAGAGCCTTTCCCATAAGATCAAGAACACGACAAGGATGCCCATTCTCACCACTATTGTTCAATATAGTTCTAGAAGTCATAGCGACAGCAGTCAGACAACAAAAAGAAATGAGAGGTATCCAAAGTGGCAGAGAAGAAGTGAAACTCTCTCTCCTCACAGATGACATGAAACATTATGTGGAAAACCCAAAAGACTCCACTCCCTAACTACTAGATCTCATATAGCAATTCAGAAATGTGGCAGAATACAAAATCAATGCACAGAAATCATCTGCTTTATTTTACACTAACAGTAAAACTGAAGAAAGGGAAGTTAAAGAATCGATTCCATTTACAGTAGCATCAAAAAACAAAACAAAAAAACCCAAGACACTTTGGAATAATCCTAAACAAAGTGGTAAACTTTGGAACTGCAGAACACTCATGAAAGAAATTGAAGAAGACACAAAAGAATGGAAAACCATTCCATGTTCATGGGTAAGAAGTCTATGCTGCCCAGAGCAATCTATACTTTCAAAACCATCTCAATCAAAATGCCCTTGGCATTTATCAAAGTTCTGGAACAAACAATCCTAAAATTTGTATGGAACAAGGAAGGACCCTGAATCGCCTAGGAAATGTCGAAAAAGAAAAGCAAAGCTGGGGGAATCACATTGCCTGATTTCAAGATTTGTTACAAAGCTGTGATCATCAAAACAGCATGGTATTAGAAAAAAAAAGCCAGACAGAAAAATGGAAGAGAGTAGAGGGTCCAGATATGGACCCTCAACTCTATGGTCAAATAATTTTCAACAAAGGAGGAAAAAATATCCAATGGAAAAAAGACAGTCTCTTCAATTAATGATGCTGGCAAAATTGGACAGTGATATACAGAAGAATGAAACTCGACCATTCTCTTACACCAAACACAAAGATGAACTCAAAATGGAGGAAAGACTTCAATGTGAGATGGGAATCCATCAAAATCCTAGAGGATTTTGTTGAGACTTTGTTAAAGAGGACCTCTTTGACATGTGCCCCAGAAACTTATTTCAAGACACATCTCCAAAGGCAAAGGAAACAAAAGTGAAATGAACTTTTGGGAATTCATCAAGATAAAAAACCTTGGCACAGCAATGGAAAGAGTCAACAAAACAAAGAGGCAACCCACAGAATGGGAAAAGATATTTGCAAATGACACTATAGACAAAGGGCTGATATCCAAGATCTATAAAGAACTTCTCAAACTCAACACCCAAAATCAAATAATCAAGTCAAAAAATGGGCAGAAAACATGAGCAGACACTTCTTTTTTTTTTTTATTCTTTGCCCCAGGGGTACAGGTCTGTGAATCATCCGGCTTACATCTTTCACAGCATTTACCAAAGCACAAACCCTCCCCAATGTCCATAACCCATCCACCCTATCCCTACCCTCCCACCCCCCAGGAACCCTCAGTTTGTTTTGTGAGATTAGGAGGCTCTTATAGTTTGTCTCCTTCCCCATCCCATCTTGTTTCCTTATTTTTCCCTCCCTACCACTCACGACCCCCCACCCTGACTCTCGAGTTCCTCATATCAGAGAAATCATATGATAATTATTCGAAGAAGACATACAAATGGCTAACAGACACATGAAAAAGTGTTTATCATCATTGGTCATCAGGGAAATTCAAATCAAAACCACACTGAGATGCCACCTTACACCAGTTAGAATAACAAAAATTAACAAGGCAAGAAACAACAAATGTTGGGGAGGATGTGGAGAAAGGGGAACTATTTTACACTGTTGCTAGGAATGCAAGTTGGTACAGCCACTTTGAAAAACAGTGTGGAAATTCTTCAAAAAATTATAAATAGAGCTATGCGGTGACCTGGCAATTGTACTACTGGGTATTTACCCCAAAGATACAGAGGTAGTGCAAAGAAGGGCCATATGCAACTCAATGTTCATAGCAGCAATGTCCACAATAGCCAAACTGTGGAAAAAGCTGCGATGATCTTCAACAGAAAAGTGTATAAAAAAGATGTGGTCCAAATATATGATGGGATATATTATTCATCCATCAGAAAGGATGAATACACAACTATTGCATCAGCATGGATGGGACTGGAGGAGATTATGCTGAGTGAAGTAGGTCCAGCAGAGCAAGTCAATTATCATATGGTTTCACTTAGTTGTGGAACATAAGGAATAGTATGGAGGACATTAGGAGAAGGAAGGGAAAAATGAAGGGGATGGAGGAATCAGTGGGGGAGAACCATGAGAGACAATGGACTCTGAGAAACAAACTGAGGGTTTTAGAGGTGAGAGGCATGGGGGGATAGGATGCTCCTGTGATGGGTCTTAAGGAGGGCACATATTTCATGGAGCATTGTATGTTTTACATAAACAATGAATCTTGGAGCACTACCTCAAAAAGTAATGACATACTGTATGATGACTACCATAATATAATAAAAGATAATAATAGAAGAAATAAATAAATATGAATCAAACCTCAATGAACTTCTTTGGTATATTTCCATGTAGGTGGTAAGATTCTGTTTCCAATTTTTAAAAAAAAAACTTGGAGACCTGAAAAAATTTAATATGCTACTCATAATTTTTGTCTAGAAAATCATATCAGGATATATGGAAAATCCCAAATATTTTCAAAATTCTATCTGTATTGCATGATTTCCTTTTGGAAAACAATTGCTTTCTTCTTAAGTATCACAGTTAAGTCAAAGGACAAAATAATGATGTTAATGACTTCTAAAATATTTGTTTTATCAAATATTTGTCATCAGAGAATGGAGCAGAAAATTCGGAACACTTGTCTTTTATTAGCAGAAAAATATATAACTCCTAAAATATGCAACTTTTTAAGTATTAACATGATGCTCGTGGAATATCTGTATATGTTCATGTCTCATCTCATTTTTTTTAAAGATTTTATTTATTCATTTGACACAGAGAGAGAGATTACAAGTAGGCAGAGAGGCAGGCAGAGAGAGAGGAGAGAGGAGGAAGCAGGCTCCCTGCTGAGCAGAGAGCCTGATGTGGGCCTCGATCCCAGGACCCTGGGATCATGACCTGAGCTGAAGGCAGCGGCTTTAACCCACTGAGCCACCCAGGCGCCCTCATTTTTAAGAGTTCATAAAGATCAAGAAGACAAGAAATAAGTGTGAGGATGTAGAGAAGAAGGAAACGTTATGCACTTTTTTTAGATTCTCAATATTAGTGAGAATCATAGATGATTTGTCTCTCTCTGTCTAATGTATTTCACTTAGCACACTGCCCTCAAGGTCCACCTCTGTTGTCAAAAATAGCAGGATTCTCTTCTTTTTTGTGGCTGAATAATATTCTGTTGTATGTAAATGTGTGTGTGTGTGTGTGTGTGTGTGTGTGTGTGTGTCCATGCATGTATATGGGTGTATATGTGTATGTATACATACCCACACACACCACAATTTCTTCATCTGTCGAGGAACACTTAGGTTGTTTTCATGTCTTGGCTATTGTGAGTAATGTTGCAATAACGATGGCAGTGATGATAGATTTTCAGGATAGTCGGTTCATTTTCTTTGGATATATACCCAGATATGAGATTGCTTGATCAGATGGTAGTTCTATTTTTAATTTTTAGAGAAACTTTTATACTGTTTTCCATAGTCGCTATACGAATTCACATTCTCACAAACAGTGCACCAAGTTTCCTTTTCTTCACATCCTCACCAATTCTTCTTTCTTGTACCCTAAAAATAATCATTCTGATAGGTGTGAGGTGATATCTAATTGAGGTTTTGATTTGCTTTTTCCTGATGATGGATAATGGTGAGCATCTTTCCATGGACTTGTTGGCCATTTGTATGCTTTCTTTAGAAAACAATCTATTCAGGACCTCTGTCCATTTTTGATGGGATTATTAGTAGATTTTGTTATTAAGTTATAGGAGTTCCTTATGTATTTTGGATTTTAACTCCTTTTCAGATGTATGGCTTGCAAATATCTTTTTTCTGTTCCTTAGTTTCCCCTTTCATTTTTCTGATCATTTCTTTTGCTGTGCAGAAGCTTTTTAGTTTGAAGTAAAGTTTATTTCTGCTTTTGTTGTTTGTGCTTCTTGGCATGACATCCAAAATACCATTGGCCAAGGCCACTATCAAGCATCTTTTTCCTATGTTTTTCCTAGGAGTTTTATGGTTTTGGGTCTTATGTCTAAGTCTTTAATCAATTTGGAGTCAATTTTTGTGAGTTGTGTAAGGTAGTGATTAAATTTTAGTCTTTCGCATGGGAATATCCAGTTTTCCTAACACTATTAACTAAAAAGACTTTGGCTTCCTTTTCAAATATCAATTGACTGTTTATGTGGGGTTTTTGTATCTGGGCTTTCAATTCTGTTTCATTGATTTATGTAACCGATTTTATGCCAGTTCCATACTGTTTAGATTACTATAGATTTTTAGTTTGAAATCAGAAAGTCTGATGCTTCCAATTTTATTCTTCTTTCACAAGATTACTTTCGCCTTTGGATTCTTTTGGGGTTGCATACAAGGTTTAGGATTTTTTTCTTTTTCTGAAAAATGCCACTGGAATTTTTATAAGAATTGCATTGTATCCATACGTGACTTTGGGTAGCATGGACATGTTAACAATATTAATTCTTCCAATAGACGAATGTGAGCTATTGGTTCATTTATCTACATATTTTCCAATTTCTTCCATGAATGTCTTATAGTTTTCAGTGTACACATTTTTCACCTTTTGGTTCCATTTATTCCTAAGTATTTTACTGGTTTTCAATGCCATCATAAATGGTATTATCCTCTTTCTCTTTCAGATATTTTGTTGTGTGTGAATAGAAATGCAGCTGATATTTGTATGTTGATTTTTGTTATCCTGAAACTTTACTTAATTTGTTGACTACTTCTGACTGTTTCAGTGGAGTTTGTAGAGTTTTGTACACATGAGATTATGCCATCTGCAAACAAGGGCGATTTTACATCCTCCTTTCCTATTTGAATCCCTTTTAGTTATGCTTTTCTTTTAAACTAATTACTATGACAAGAATTTCTAGTACTGTATTGAATAGAAGTGATTAGAGTGGCACCTTGGCGTTTTTCCTGATTTTTGAGGGTAAATTTTTGCTCTTCACTGTTGCATAGAATGTTAGCTGTGAGCCTGTTGTAGATGGCCTTTATTATGTTGAGATACATCACTTCTAATTCAAAGTGTTGAGAGCTGTTGTCATTAAAGGATGTTGAATTTTGTGAAATGCTTTTTCTGCATCTATTGAATGATCATATCATCTTTATCTTTCATTCTATTGATGTGATATATCACACTTATTGATTTATGTATATTGAACCATCCTTGTATCCAAGGGATGAATCCCACTTGATCATAGTGTACACGATCCTTTTCATGGATCCTGTTGAATTCAGTTTGCTAGAATTTCACTGTATATTCTTGTATATATATTCATCAGAGATACTGCCCTGTAGTTTTCTTTTCTTCTAGTGTTCTTATCTGATCTTGGTATGAAGGTAATGCTGGCTTTAAAAAATGAGTTTGAACATATTCCTTCCTTTTTTGGAAGAGTTTTAGAAATGACCTTAATTCTTCATTAAATGTTTGGTAGACTTCACCAGTGAAACCACCTATTCTTGAGCTTTTCTTTGTAGGGAGATTTTTGAGTACTGATTCAGTCTTCTTACTTTTTTATTGGTCTGTTCACATTTTCAGTTTCTTAATGATTCAGACCTGGTAGATTGTATGATTCTAGAAATTTATCCATTGGTTTATGTTATCCAATTTGCTTATTTTTAATTGTTCCTCCTAGCCTCTTATGATTCTCTGTATATTTGCAGTGTCAGTCATGATGTCTCCTCTGTCATTGATAACTATATTTAAGTTCTTTCTCTTTTTCTTGGTTAATAGAGCTAAAGCGTGTTTTTTTTTCTTTATCATTCAAAAAACAAACTCTTATTTTTATTAATCTTTTCTATTGTCATTTTGGTGTATTTTATATATTTCTGCTCTAATCTTTACTATTTCTTTCCTTTTCTTCACATTGGAATTAATTTTTCTTCTTTTTCTAGTTCCTTGAGATTTAATATGAGGTAGTTTATCTGAGATATTCCTTTTTTAATTACACATTGATCACTCTAATCTTCTGCCTTAGAATCACTTTCTCATTATCTTGTATGTTTTGGCATGTTGTATTTTTGTCGTCTAAAGATGCTTTCTGATTTCACTTTGATTTCCGCTTTGATCCATTGGTTGTTCAGTAGTGTGTTATTTAGTTTCCACATATTTGTGAATTTTTCAGTTTTATTAATGTTACTAATTTTTAGTTTCTTATCCTTGTGGTTGGAAAAAATTCTCAATACAATGATTTTATTATGCTTTTTTAAATGATTCCAATATTTGTAAAATTGTATAGACTTACTTTGTGGCCTAACTTAGGATCTATCCTACAGAATATTCCATGTGTTTTGAGAAGCAGGTATATTCTGTTTTTACAAAAATAGCATATCCTGTATAAAGATCTTCCATTCATTTTCTCTGTCCTGTTATTCATGTCTGCTCTTTCCTCATTGATTATTGGTCTGGATGATCTATCCAGTGCTGAATATGAAGTACTGAAGTTTCTTACTATTTTGTAATGGCTGTGTGTTTCTCTCTTCATTTCTGTTAATAGTTGTTTTATATATTCATGTGCACCAATATTGGGTGGATATAGGTTTATAATTGTTCTATCCTCTTGATGAATTGGCTCCTTTTTCATTATATAGTGACCTTCTTTGTCTTCTCATAATAATTGTGACTGAAATTCTGTTCTATCTGATATCACTGTAGCCATGTTGGTTATTATTTTTATGATCCTAAGTGGCTTTTTAAAAGTAAAATGAATTTCTTATAGGTAAGAATATTGCTACATCTTGTTTTTTGTTTTTCTTTTTATTCAATCAGTCACTCTGTCTTTTAATTGTAAAATTTAATCCATTTACATTTAAAGTAATCACTGATAAGTAATGACTTATTTTCATCGTTTTGTTAATTGTTTTCTTTTTTTCAGTACCGTTGTTCCTTTCCTTTTCCCTTGCTGTCTTCCATATGATTTAATTTTTGTACTCATATGCTTTGATTCCTTTTATCTTTTATGTATCTACTATAAGCTTTTTTGTTGTTGCTACCATGAGAATTAAATAAAACTTATTATAGATCTAACAATCTATTTTAAATGATAAAACTTACCTTCAACCGCATATGACAGTATAACTTTTGTTCTACTGTTCCCACATTTTATGTTGCTGATGTCACACTTTACATCTATTTCTATAGAGCATCCATTAAGAAATTATTGGGTCTATAGATATATATTTTTTTAAAGATTTTATTTATTTATTTGACAGAGAGAGATTACAAGTAGGCAGAGAGGCAGGCAGAGAGAGAGGAGGAAGCAGGCTCCCCGCTGAGCAGAGAGCCCGATGCAGGCCTCGATCCCAGGACCCTGATATCATGACTTGAGCCAAAGGCAGAGGCTTTAACACACTGAGCCACCCAGGCGCCCTATAGGTGAGTTTTATACTTCTATATGTTTTCAAGTTGTTACCTGGTGTCCTTCCATTTTGTCCTAAACAATTCCCTTTAGCTCTTCCTGTAAGGCAAGTCTAGTGGTGATGAAATCCCTTAGCTTTTGTTTGTCTGAGAATGTCTTTATTTTTCCTTCAGTTCTGAAGGATAATTTTACCAGTTACGGCATTCTAAGTTGGCAGGATTTTTTCTCTCAGTATTTAAATATATCATTATACCTCCTCCTGGTTTACAAATTTTCTGCAGAGAAATTTGCTTATAGCCTTATGGGGGCTCCTTGGTAGATCACAAGTCATTTTGCTCTTACTGCTTTCACAATTCTCTTATTGTCTACTACTTTGATGCTATGTTTATACTGTGTCTCAGAGTAGTCTCTTTTGGGTTGACCTTGTTTGGGTTCTTTGAGTTTCTTGTTCCTGGATATCCATATCTCCCAAGATTTGGGGAGTTTTCAGCTATTATTTCTTTATATAAGCTTTTAGCCCCTTTCTCTCTTTTTTCCTTCTGGAACTCCAGTGACGTGAGTTTTCATTTACTTCACAGTATACTATAATTAACAAAGACTTTTTTCTCTCTTTTTCATTCCTTTTTTTCTCTTCTTTTTGTTCCTTTAACTGGAATATTTCATATAATCTGTCTCTGATTGTGTTGATTCTTTCTTCTGAATGAGTAAGTCTGTTGTTAAAACTCTTTATTGAAATTTTCACTTCTGATATTGTATTCTTCAGCTCCCAGATTTGCTTGGTTATTTTTCATGGATACTATTTTTAAAAAATATTTTATTAATTCATTAGAGAGAGAGAGAGCACGAAATATGAGTGTGGAAGGGAGCAGAGGGAGAGGAAAAAGCAGACCACCCACTGAACAGGGAGCCTGATTCGGGGCTCGATCCTAGGACCTTGAAATCATGACCAGAGGCCAAACCAGACAGTTAACTGAATGATCCACCCCAGTGCCCCTATGGCTTCTATTTTTCTTTTGAAATTCTAATTTTGTTTGTGCATTGTTTCCTCATTTCATTTAGTTATTTTTTGGTTTATTTCAGTTTCTTATTTAGTTTCTTTTGGTTTATTTTAGATAATTATTTTGAATGCCTTGTCAGGCAAATTATAGAGCTCTATTTCTTTGGAATCAGTTACTGGTTTAATTAGTTTCTCTTGGTGGTGTTCTGTTTTCAAGATTCTTTATGATCTATATATCCTTCATCAGTGTCTGGTGATTTGAGGGAATAAACAGTGACTCCAGTCATCACTGACTATGTTGACAGGTAAAGATTTCTTTTCCTTGTTGGTTCCCCATGTCAATAGGATTAAGCACAGAATTGCAGTTGTGCTGGTTTGTAAGCACTTATGAAGCTGTTGCTGAGTCTGCAGTGTGAACCATGATTGGCAGTCTTGTCACCAGACTTTCAGGAAGTTGTCGATCCTGTTTGGTTCTGGGTGGATGGGACTTCCTTCTGTACCTTTTTTGTGGGGTGGCACTGGGACAGCTAACTGCTTCAAGGTATACAATTGTGTCCTCAGAGAGCGGGCCTATAATCAAGTGGGCAGACACGTGTAGATCCTACCACACCCCGAGGAGAACTCCTGCCAGGTCAGTGGTTAGGTTCCTCAGTGGGTCCTGGACCATGGCTGAGAGGGGATGGAAATGACTAAGCCATAGAAGTTGTTACATGTTCTACACCCAGGATTAAGAGCTGCAGATCTGGCTCCAGATGCATGGATGGGCATATTTCCTGCCAGTTTCTGGAAAGACTTGACTACTCTGTGACCATAGCTGTGGAGGCTAGAGTTCAGTATAGGGCCTTTCAGTATTTGTGGAAGTGCAGATGGAAAGATCTCCTGCTGGGTCCCTGTGCTACCATCACTGCTCACAGACTGTAGCTAGAAAGTGTTCTTTTGCAATCTCTGGTGGGTGCAGACAGCAGTGTCTCCTGCTGGTTCCCTGGAACAGCAATTCTGCTGGGAGATTGCAACTATGAGGGCTGAATCTGAGTAACGTTCCTTTAGGATCTTTGTGGACTCAGCTGCAAGTGTCTCCTTTCTTGTCCGTGTGCCAACAGAACAGCTTATGTATTATGACTGGGAGAGCAAAGCCAAGTATAGGGTATTTTAGCATCTCCAGGGGTGTAGACAGGAGTTTCTCCCTTTGTAACTCTGGACTCTCAGGACTTCTGGAAGACTGTGACTTGAAGTATGCAGGAGTTTAGGGCCCTTTCAGGACCTCTGCAGGTATAGATAAGAGTGTCTCCTTTTGGGATTCTCTGCCAATAAAAATGTTTGTGGAGTACAACTAGGTGGGTTGGAACTCAGTTATAGGGTCCTCTCAGGATCTATAGTCACAGTGAGTCTGGTGAGCTTATCTCCAGAGGCTTCTGGATCACAGGTGAGAGGGCCTGGAGACAGTTCATAGACCACTTCAGGGTCCATAGCAGGAACTGAGGTCTGTGTGCCTATGACGTGATGCACAAGTGAGTGTAATGACTCCTGGTTCCCTTGGGTGTATGCTGCTGATAGCAGAACTAAAGCAAAGTAAGGCTGTAGTCAAGTCCTCAGAGGTATGAAACTGTTTTTGGGTCCACACCTGAGTTCACAGTTAGTGAGTCAGCTACCGTGGTGCAAGACTGCTTTCTCAAGGAAGTTCTCCTAGGTTGTAGACTGCACCAGGGTTTCACAATCTCCTATCTGGATCTAAAGGCACTTAAGTCTGTGCATAGATGTGAAATTTTCATTGAAGAGTAGATATGAGTAAGGAATGTTTTATGCAGCCATCTTGCTGATGTCCTATGGCAAAGTTTTGAGAGCAAAATTAATGACATTGGGGAGTTTAAATAAGGCAGCTGAGAGATCAGAAAAAGGTACTAGAGTTTATTTTTTACAGCTTTATTGAAGGATAATGTATATGTATTAGGATCTGTTGAGGAGTATTATTTGATAAATTTTAGAAATTGTACACAGTTGTGACACTACCATCATCAAATTTTAGGATATTTTCATCACCTTAAAAGTTTTTGAATGCGTCTTTGCAGTCAATTCTTGCCTCCGCAATTTGCTAGGCCCCAGCAAATTACTAATCTGGCATCAGTCACTATCATTAAATAGAATAATTAATCTTAGAAATCTTCACAACAAATATCTACAGCCAATGATATTATTCTCCCCACCCCTCCAACTTACAAATGAGGAAACTGAGGCACAGAGAGTTTGTGACTTAGGGCTCTATCATTAGTAAGTGGAAAAGCCAAACTTCAAAACCAATGGTTCTAAATTTAGAGTTCATGCACTTCACCACTCTCTTGTGCCATCATTAATAACTGAGGGGTGCCTGGGTGGCTCAGTCAGTTAAGCGTCTGCCTTTGGCTCAGGTCATGATCCCTGGGTCCTGGGGTCAAGCCGCACATCTGGTTCCTAGCTCAGCGGGAGCCTGCTTCTCTCTTTCTCTCTCTGTCTCTCTCTCTCCCTTCCCGTTGTCCTGCTCTTCCTCTTTTTAGAAAAAATAAAAATAAAAAAAATAATTGAGTATACTGCTGCCCCAAATCAGGCCACTATCCAATTTCTTATATACGAATAGTTCCTGGAGATTTTAGGGGTAATTGAAAGTATAGTTGACCCCTGAACAACATGAATTTTGAATCATGTGGGTCCAATTATATGTGGATTTTTTTTTATTTAACTGCACTATAGTATTATAAATGTATTTTCTCTTTCTTATGGTTGTTACATAACTTTCTATTTTCTCTAACTTACTTTATTGTAAGTATACAGTATATAATATATACAACATACAAAATACGTGTTAATCAATGGTTTATGTTATCAGTACCGTTGGGAGAATTAGTAGTTCAATGTGGGTTTTCAACTGTGTGAAGGCTCAGTGCCCCTAACCTCCACATTTTTCAAGAGCCAATGTACTAATAAACTCCTAATGCATATTTCTATTAATGTAATCTGGGTCAACTTCTAATTCAGATGAAGAAAAACAGACATTTTCTTTGGAGAAGCCAGAACTCAGGACTATCAAATCTAAGGAATCCCCAGGAAGGTATAGAATGGAGAATGGAGTTAGATGTTAGAGGGAACAAGAATAAGTGTTGACAAGCGAAGAGGAGGGGTACAAGAAATTTCAGAGAGCAGTCATTACCATTATTAGCATCTTGCTTTAACCTCAGCTTGATAACAGGCTAAGGATGGGAGGATGTGCAGTCAGTTTGGCTTTAGGTCCAGAGCAGAGGAAACACATCTCTGTCTTTAATGCTAAGATTGACTTTGGATTTTATCAATATTATGTAAACACATTTTACATATCAATATTAGGGAAAATGAGGACTATGTTTTCTCATTTGGTAACAGCAATGTTACCTTCCATGAGAAACCCCTATTGATTCCCTAATAATGTCCTCTGAGCATTGCCCATAAATTACATATACACATTTACAATTACATAAGTTTTTGTAGCCCCAGTCTCTAAGCATCAAACTTTTAATAGAGTCCCTAGAGAAGAGTCTCAGATTCACTACTATATCTTTAATAGAGAACTTTAATTGTCTATGTATGTCACCAGATAACAAGTGAATGAGAACATTAAGCAGAGTACTGTCCTTAATGGTTCTCATTGGGAGATTATTTTTCAAAGAGCAACAATAGTCTCAGAAAAGGAAATACATTGGCCATTTATATTCTGAGAAAAAATTGAAGAACCCCATCTGCTCTGTTTCATAATAAAATGGGAGAAGAATCTCTGGGTCTTCTGTATCAGATTTGTTGAAGCTAATATTTTATATCTGTAATACACAAAAATCAGTATAAATATTGGAAACTGGTCTAGTAGTGAACGTTGTGATAATGAATAAAGGGGAATAAACTCCAATTTCTTTTGGAAAGCTGTAATTTCATCCATTTTTAATGGCATAGATAATGGTAATGCATCTCAGATATGATGGAGTTACTTCCACATCTCTTTTTTTCCCTTCTAAATCCCTTCTTCTTCCCTTTTCCAAGCTTCCAAGCTCTAGTTCTACTTTTATCATTTACACTGGCCTAAATATTTCTCTTCTGTCCTCCATTTTCTCTCTCTCCATCTTTTTTTTTTCTTGTAGTTGCTTTTCTTATACCTCCTATTCCTGTCCTTTATTCTCCTGACTTGTCTCCAGGTGTGAGAGTGGAGCTAGGAAGATTCTGCTGACAATCCTGGTGTTCTGTTCAACGCTTTCAATCTATATATTGAGGTCTATGCTGGGTGTTTTCATTGTTTTTTCAACGATAGAGCTAGCTTCTCTGGAATTGTCTTGAGTCAGATCAGATTACCTCCAAAGGGAAGTTGGTCTAGCTTAAGAGAGAAGAGTCAAAAATTCATTTTCTTTTCAAAACAAAGTTTTGTTGCAAGAAACACTACAGCTAGTTCTTCAGTTAAAAACTATCAAATTCACCATGTTGTATATCCATCAATTTATCATATACAAAGGAGCCCCTAAAAGATTGTCAGTGGACTTCTCAGCAGAAACTTTGTAGGCCAAGAGAGATCGGGATGCTATATTAAAAATATTGAAAGAAAAAGAAAACTGTCAACCAGTAATAATATACCCAGCAGAGCTATCCTTCTGAAATGAAGGTGAGATAATGGCTCCCAAACAAAAATCCACAGAGTTCATCACCATTAAACGTTCCTTACAAGGAATGGTGAAGGGTGTTCTACACCTGATATGAAAGGATGCTAATTAATACTTTAAAAATATACGAATGTGTAAAACTCATCAATAAAGTTAGTAAATATATAGTCAAAGTCAGATACTCTAATATTGTAATTGCAGTACAAAAATCAAGCTCCAGTTTAAAGCATGAAAGCAAAGTATGAAAAATAATTATATCTATAATAATTTGACATTGCACATAGAAATTAAAAAAGATATAAATTATAATATCATTAACCTGGTGGTCGGTATTAAGGAGGGCATGTATTGCATGGAACACTGGGTGTGGTGCATAAACAGTGAATCTTGGATCACTGAAAAAATAAAAAAAAATGTTCAAGAGAAGAGAAGTAATAGTATAAAGTTTTTTTATGCTGTCAGAGTTGTTATTAACTTAAAACAGGATAACTGTAAGAAATTTTATGGAAGCCTCATGGAAGCCACAAAAGAATACCCATTAGTAGATACACAGAAGATTATCATAAGGGACTAAAGGCATACCACCACAAAAGTCATTAAATTATAATAGAAGACAGCCAACAGAGGGATCCTGAAGAAAGGATCTACAGTCAGAAAATAATTAAAAAATAACAGTAGTAAGCCTTATTAATCAACAATGACTTCTTAATTATTTTTTTATTATTTGCCCCAGGGATACAGGTCTGTGAATCATCAGGCTTACACCTTTCACAGCACTCACCATAGCACAAACCCTCCCCAATGTCCATAACCCATCCAACCTATCCCTACCTCCCACCCCCAGTATCCCTCAGTTAGTTTTGTGAGATTAAGAGTCTCTTATAATTTGTCTCCTTCCCGATCCCATCTTGGTTCATTATTTTTCCCTCCCTACCCCCCCACAAGCCCCTGTGCTGCCCCTCAAGTTCCTCATATCAGAGAGATCATATGATAATTGTCTTTCTCTGATTGACTTATTTCACTTAGCATAATGCCCTCTAGTTCTATCCACGTCATTGCTAAAGTCAAGATTTCGTTTCTTTTGATGGCTGCATAGTATTCCATTGTATGTATGTATGTATNTCTTATCCATTCATCTGTTGATGGACATCTAGGTTCTTTCCATAGTTTGGCTATTGTGGATATTGCTTCTGTAAACATTCAGGTGCATGTACCCCTGAGGATTACTACCTTTGTATTTTTAGGGTAAATACCCAGTAGTGAAATTGCTGGGTTGTAGCATAGATCTATTTTCAACTTTTTGAGGAACCTCCATACTGTTTTCTAGAGTGACTGCACCAGCTTGCATTCCCACCAACAGTGTAGGAGGTTTTCCCTTTCTCTGCATCCTCGCCCACATCTGTCATATCCTGACTTGTTGATTTTAGCCATTCTAACTGGTGTGAGGTGGTATCTCACTGTGGTTTTGATTTGTATTTCCCTGATGCCGAGTGATGTTGAGCACTTTCTCATGGGTCTGTTGGCCATTTGGATGTCTTCTTTGGAGAAATATCTGTTCATATATTCTGGCCATTTCTTGACTGGGTTATTTGTACTATGGGTGTTGAGTTTGAGAAGTTCTTTATAGATTTTGGATATAAGCCCTTTTGTGATATGTCATTTGCAAATATCTTCTCCCATTCTGCAAGTTGTCTTTTGGTTTTGTTGACTGTTTCCTTTGCTGTGCAAAAGCTTTTCATCTTGATGATGTCCCAATAGTTCATTTTTGCTCTTTCTTCCCTTGCCTTTGGTGATGTTCCTAGGAAGAAGTTGCTGTGGCTGAGGTCGTAGAGTTTGCTGCCTGTCTTCTCCTCAAGGATTTTGATGGATTCCTTCCTCGCATTTTGGTCTTTCATCCATTTTGAGTCTATTTTTGTGTGTGGTGTAAGGAAATGATCCAGTTTCATTCTTCTGCATTTGGGATTTCCAGTTTTCCCAACACCATTTGTTGAAGAGACTGTCTTTTTTCCACTGGACATTCTTTCCTGCTTTGTCGAAGGTTAGTTGGCCATAGAGTTGAAGGTTCATTTTTGGATTCTCTATTCTGTTCCAGTGATCTATATGTGTGTTTTTGTGCCAGTATCATACTGTCTTGATGATGACAGCTTTGTAATAGAGCTTGAAGTCTGGAATTGTGATGCCACCAACTTTGGTTTTCTTTTTCAACATTCCTCTGGCTATTCGGGGTCTTTTCTGGTTCCATATAAATTTTAAGACTATTTGTTCCATTTCTTTGAAATAAATTTCTGGTATTTTGATGGAGATTGCATTAAATGTGTAGATTGCTCTAGGTAGCATAGACATTTTCACAGTATATGTTCTTCCCATCCATGAACATGGAATTTTTTTCCATTTCTTTGTGTCTTCCTCAATTTTTTCATGAGTACTTTGTATTTTTCTGAGTACAGATTCCTTGCCTCCTTGGTTAGGTTTATTCCTAGGGATATTATGGTATTGGGTGCAATTGTAAATGGGATTGACTCCTTAATTTCTCTTTTTTCTGTTTTGTTGTTGGTATAGAGAAATGCAACTGATTTCTCTGCAGTGATTTTATATCCTGACACTTTACTGAATTCCCGTATGAGTTCTAACAGTTTGGGAGTGGAGTCCTTGTGGTTTTCCACATAAAGTATCATATCATCTGCAAAGAGTGAGACTTTGACTTCTTCCTTGACGACTTGGATGCCTTTTATTTCTTTTTGTTGTCTGATTGCCGAGGCTAGGACTTCTAGTACTATGTGGAATAGCAGTGGTGATAGTGGACAGCCCTACCGTGTTCCTAACTTTAGGGGAAAAGTTCTCAGTTTTTCTCCAATAGCAATGATATTCCCTGCGGGTTTTTTGTTGATGGCTTTGATGATATTGAGGTATGTACCCTTTATGCCTACACTGTGAAGAGTTTTGATCAAGAAAGTGTTCTTTACTTTGTCAAATGACTTTTCAGCATCTATTGAGAGGATCATATGGTTCTTGTTCTTTCTTTTATTAATGTCTTATATCACATTCATTGATTTGCGAATGTTAAACCAACCCTGCAGCCTGGAAATAAATCCCACTTGGTCATGGTGAATAATCCTTTTAATGTGCTCTTTGATCCAATTGGCTAGTATTTAGTTGAGGATTTCTGCATCCGTATTCATCAATGATATTGGTCTATAATTCTCCTTTTTGATGGGGTCTTTGCCTGGTTTTGGGATCAAGGTAATGCTGGCCTCATAAAATGAATTTGGAAATTTTCCTTCCTTTTCTATATTTTGGAACACTTTCAGGGGAATAGGTATTAATTCTTCTTTGAATGTTTGGTAGGTTTCCCCTGGGAAGCCGCCTGGCCCTGGGCTCTTGTTTGTAGTGAGATTTCTGATGACTGCCTCAATCTCCTTACTGGTTATGGGTCTATTCAGGTTTTCAATTTCTTCCCGGCTCAGTTTTGGTAGTTTATATTTCTCTAGGAATGCATACATTTCTTCCAGATTGTCAAATTTGCTGGTGTAGAGTTGCTCATAATATGTTCTTACACTTGTTTGTATTTCTTTGGTGTTGGTCGTGATCTCTCCTCTTTCATTCATGATTTTATTAATTTGAGGCCTTTCTCTTTTCTTTTGGATAAGTCTGGTCAGGGGGGTATCAATCTTATTAATTCTTTCAAAGAACCAGCTCCTAGTTTCATTGATTTGTTCTACTGTTCTTTTGGTTTCTGTTTCATTGATTTCTACTCTGATCTTTATCATTTCTCTTCTCCTATTGGGTTTAGGCTTTCTTTGCTATTCTTCCTCCAACTCCTTTAGGAGTAGGGTTAGGTTGTGTATTTAAAACCTTTCTTGTTTCTTGAGAAAGTCCTGCATTGCTATACACTTTCCTCTCAGGCCTGCTTTTGCTATGTCCCAAAGATTTTGAATAGTTGTGCTTTCATTTTCATTTGTTTCCATGAATTTTTAAAATTATTCTTTAATTTCCTGGTTGACCCATTCATTCTTTAGTATGATGTTTTTTAGCCTCCATGTATTTGAGTTCTTTCCAACTTTCCTCTTGTGATTGAGTTCTAGTTTCAGAGCATTATGGTCTGAAAATATGCAGGGATGATCCCAATCTTTTGGTACCATTTGAGACCTGATTTGTGACCCAGAATATGGTCTATTCTGGTGAATGTTCCATGTGCACTAGGGAAGAATGTGTATTCTGTTGTTTTGGGATGGAATGTTCTGAATATATCTGTGATGTCCAACTGGTCCAGTGTGTTATTTAAAGCCTTCATTTCCTTGTTGATCTTTGGCTTTGACAATCTATCCATTTCAGTAAGGGGGATGTCAAAGTTCCCTACTATTATTGTATTTTTGTCAATGTATTTCTTTGGTTTTGTTATTAATTGGTTTATATAATTGGCTGCTCCTGGGCGCCTGGGTGGCTCAGTGGGTTAAAGCCACTGCCTTCGGCTCAGGTCATGATCCCAGGGTCCTGGGATCGAGGCCCACTTCAGGCTCTCTGCTCAGCAGGGAGCCTGCTTCCTCCTCACTCCTCTCTCTCTGTCTGCCTCTCTGCCTACTTGTAATCTCTCTCTCTGTGTCAAATGAATAAATAAAATCTTTAAAAAAAATAATTGGCTGCTCCAATGTTAGGGGCATAGATATTTAAAATTGTTAGATCTTCTTGTTGGACAGATACTTTAAGTATGATATAGTGTCCTTCTTTATCTTTTATTATATTCTTTGGCTTAAAATCTAATTTATTTGATATAAGGATTGCCACTCCAGCTTTCTTTTGATGTCCATTGGCATGGTAAATTGTTTTCCACCCCCTCACTTTCAATCTGGAGGTGTCTTTGGGTATAAAATGAGTTTCTTGTAGACAGAATATCAATGAGTTTTGTTTTTTTATCCATTCTCATACCCCGTGTCTTTTAGTTGGGGCATTTAGTCCATTTACATTCAGGGTAACTATTGAGAGATATGAATTTAGAGCCATTTTATTGCCTGTAAGGTGACTGTTACTGTATATTGTGTTTCTTCCTTTCTGGTCTATGCTTCTTTTAGGTTCTCTTTGCTTAGAGGACTCCTTTCAATATTTCCTGTTGTGCTGGCTTTGTATTTTCAAATTCCTTTAGTTTTTGTTTGTCCTGGAAGTTTTTTTTATCTCTCCTTCTATTTTCAATGACAGCCTAGCTGGATATAGTATTCTTGGCTGCATATTTTTCTCGTTTAGTGCTCTGAATATATCATCCCAGTTCTTTCTGGCCTGCCAGGTCTCTGTGGATAGGTCTGCTGTCAATCTAATATTTCTACCATTGTATGTTATAGACCTCTTGTCCTGAGCTGCTTTCAGGATTTTCTCTTTGTCCCTAAGACTTGTAAGTTTTACTATTAGATAATTGGGTGTGGACCTATTTTTATTGCTTTTGAGGGGAGTTCTCTTTGCCTCCTGGATTTTGATGCTTGTTTCCTTTGCCAAGTTAGGGAAATTCTGTACTATAATTTTCTCCAATATACCTTCTATCCCTCTCTCTCTCTTCTTCTTCTTCTGGGATCCCAATTATTCTAATATTGTTTCATCTTATGCTATCACTTAACTCTTGAATTCTCCCTTCATTGTCCAGTAGTTGTTTGTCTCTCTTTTCCTCTGCTTCTTTATTCTCTGTCATTTGGTCTTCTAAATCATGAATTCTCTCTTCTGCCTCATTTATCCTAGCAGTAAGAGCCTCCATTTTTTATTGCACCTGATTAATAGCTTTTTTTATTTCAACTTGGTTAGATTTTAGTTATTTTATTTCTCCAGCAAGGGTTTTTATTTATCTAGAGAGAGACTCTCTATTCTCTTTCATGCTTTTTTGAGCCCTGCCAGCACCTTGATAATTGTCATTCTTAACTCTAGTTCTGTCATATTACTAATGTCTGCATTGATTAGGTCCCTAGCCATCATTACTGTCTCTTGTTCTTTTTTTGGGGGGTGATTTTTTCCACCTTGTCATCTTATGCAGATAAGAATGGATGGATGAGAGAACAAAATACTAAAGGGCAGCAATGACTGCAGAAAAATATACACTAACCTAATCAGAAGAGACCTGAAACTGGGGGGAGAAAAAAGAGGGAATAAACCAAAAAATATCAAACAGGGTGCCTGGGTGGCTCAGTGGTTTAAAGTCTCTGCTTTCAGTTCAGGTCACGATCTCAGGGTCCTGGGATCGAGGCCCACATCGGACTCCCTGCTCAGCAGGGAGTCAGCTCTGCCCCCCCTCTGCCTGCCTCTCTGCCTCCTTGTGATCTCTCTCCCTCTGTGAAATGAATGAAATCTTTAAAAAAAAAAAACTCCCAAAAATATCAAACAAAAAACAAACAAAAAACCAAGAACAAACAAAACCAAAATAAAATAAAATAAAATAAAACAAAACCCTATAAATTTATATCTATATTATCTATTTGTGTTTCTCTATATATCTCTGCCTCTCACTCTATCTCTATATCTATCTCTATCTATTAGACTGGTGAGTTAAACAGACTCACCCTATGGTACAGTAGTTAAACAAGGTTAAATAGTATGAAGGGATAAATATCAGTATAACAAAGAAAATTAAAAAAAGATTAAAAAGTGTTGCTAAGATGTAATAGTTAAAAAATGTAAAAATAGGAAAGAGGAAAAAATTTAAAAGAAAAAAGTAAGAAGAAAAAAATAAAATTCAAAGAATTTAACTTTTAATGACTAGAGGATCATGGAGGAAAAGCCATGAATTCTTTGTGTTTCTTTCCACTAGCTCTGGAGTTCCACAAGTCTCAGCAATCTGTAAACTTGGTCCTGGCTGGATGTTCTTGCTGATCTCCTTGGGGGGGGGCTGTTGCTGTGATTCACAAGTGTCTTTGCCTGAGGTGGAATTGCACCGCCCTCGCCAGAGGCCAGGCTAAGTAATCTGCTCTGGTTAGCTCTCAGGAGCTTTTTTTCCCTGAACTCCTTCTTACAACTTTGGAGGACAGGAATGAAAATGGCAGCCTCCTAATCTCTGGCATGGAGGAGCTGAGAGCTCCGGACCTCTCTCCTCAGTGCATCCTCAGAGAAAAGCAGTCAGTCCTCCCATCTCCCTGGCCTCTGGCTGCACTCTGAGCTCACCCGGCCTGTGACTGAGAGCTTCTATCTCTGGTGCATGGCCCCATTTAGAATCTCCAAACCCCGCAGATTCCTGAAGCACGTTCCTGTGCCATTCCTCCTGGAGGAGGAAGGAGGGGTCTCTCTGGATCTGCCACCTGTGGGGTCCCTGCTCAAAGAGCAGTGGCTTGACTGTGCTTTCAATCCCTCCCCAAGATAACACTGAACTGAGAGACACCTTCTCAGCTTAGCTCTGTCTCTCCCATCAGCTTCTCTCTGATACCTGGGAGATCTGTCATGCTCAGACAGCCCTAGACTTTTTGTGTTTCCATGGGTCCTGAGACCACACTGTCCCCTTGAGGTCTTTACCCCTGGCTTATCCTCCCTCAGTGAAGCAGACTTCTAAAAGTTCCAATTTGCTCTCCGTTGCTCTCTCATTTGCCGGGAGCCAGCCCCTCCACCCAGGGCCTATCTTCCCTTCACTTCAGATTCATTTCTCCACACGTCCTCCCTTCCAGAAAGTGGTCGATTTTCTGTTCCTAGAATTGCTGCTCCTCTTCTTCTTTTTGGTCTCCTGTTGAAATTTTAGGTGTTCAGAATGGTTTTATAACTATCTTGGTGAATTTCTGGGAACTGATGATAATTGGTCTCCTACTCCTCTGCCATCTTGCTCCTCCTCTCAACAATGACTTTAAATGTAAATGGTTTAAATTCTCCAAGCAGAAGACATAGAATGGTTTAATGAATAAAAAACAAGATCCAACAGTATGATGCCTATAAGAGACTCACTTTAACATTAAGGACACAGAGAAGCTGAAAGTGAAGAGATGGAAAATCATATTCTAAACAGAAGGTAAACAAAAGAAATCAGGGATACCTATACTTAGATAAAATAGAATGTAAGCCAAACATGGTCACAAGAGAGAAAGAGAGTCATTAAATAATAACAAATGTAAATGTATTAAGAAGATATAACAAGTGCAAGTAGTTTTGGACCTGACATCACAGCACGTAAATATATAAAGTGTATACTAACAGTAACAAAAGGAGGAATAACAATACAATAATAGTTCTGGAATTTAATGTGCCACTTTCAATGATGGATAATATAGTCCAGAAAGAGAGTCAATAAGGAAATAGTGGGTTTGAACAACACTTTACACCACGTGGACCTAATGGCTATGCATTCCATCCAATAGCAACTGAATACACATTCTTTCCAAGTTCACATAGACGATTTCAGGATAGATTATATATTAGGTCTCAAAACATGTCTCAGCAAATTTAAAAAGATAGATATATCAAGTATCTTTCCCAGTCACAATGGTACAAAACTAGAAATCAATAACAGGAGGAAAATTGCAACATTCACAAATACATGGAAATGAAAATTAGATCAAATTAAAACCAAAAGAAATGATTAAAATCAAGAGAAAAAAATGGAAACATACATTGAACAACATAAGGGATGAAGCAAAAACAATTCTAAGATGTATGTCGAAATAAATGAATATATTATTAAAAAAAGAATCTCAGATACATAATCTATCATTACACTTCAACGACCTAAAAAAGAACACAGGAAACCCAAAATGAACAGAAAAGAGGACATAAAATTTGAGAGCAGAAATAAATAAAAATAGAAATGAAAATGACAATAGAAAAGACCAATGAAATTAAGAGCTGCTTGACAGATTTTAGCTATATTAACTAAGAAAAGAGATGAGAGGACTAAAAACATATATAAACAAAGAGGGGACATTACACTTGAATTCATGGAAATATGAAGGATCATATAAGAAAACAACTTGAGAATGATTATAAGCCAGGAAACTGCATAAGCAAAGCAAGTGAATAAATTCCTAGAAACTTGTAACTTCCCTAAACTGAATCAGGTGGAAATAGAAAATCTAAATAGAACAATTGCTTGTAAGGAAATTGAAGTAGTAATCAAAAACCTAGCAACAAAGAAAAGATTGGATACTTTCACTGGTGAATTCTACCAAACATTTAAGAATTAAGGCTAATTCTTCTCAAGCTCTTCCAAAATGTTGAGGAGGAAGGAACACTCCCAAACTTATTTTACCAGGTCAGATTACCCTGGTACCAAACCACATAAGAACACTAAAAGAAAAGAGAGCTATAGGCCAATAACCCTGAATATAGAATAATATAGATGCATAAATCCTCGACAAAATGCTAGCAAATCAAATCCAATAGCACATTAAAAGGATCATACACCATAATCTACTTCTGCCCCTCACCCCTACTCATGCTCTTGCTCTGTCAAATAAATAAATAAAACTATTTTATAAAAATCAACAAAATAGCAACATAAGCATATGTTAAAATGCAGACATGTCAAACAAAAAGAAAGACAATGATATGAAAGTGGTGTGAGAATTGGTATTTCTTCATGAAAAACTGAAGTTTTAGTGGGATAAAGTGATCTGGAATAAGTATATAATATATTTAATAAATACTTATAATTAAGAACAAGAATTAGCTTGCCCAGTACGGCAATGTTCATAAGTAACAGAACTTGGATTGAGACACAGGGAAAGGTTGAGAGAACGAGAACAGAGTAAAAAAAAACAGTCAGTCACCTAGGGCAAGAAGGGGAACTTTTTCAACTTGATGAAGAATATTTCTGAAAAAGCCATAGCTTAGGTCCACTTCGGAATGAAGCATGAGAAATTCCACAGCCTAGTCCCCAACAGAACAGCATAAATGGTGAAAAATATATGTTAAAAATCATGATTTTAAAATCCTTGGAAAGTGGGTGCAGCAGTGTTAGTGTTCCGAGAGTATAGGGCCACAGGAGGTGGTGCTGCCACACTACTGCATGGCAGGGGCCAGGGAGCTGCATGCTCAAGAGTGTGCTTGCAGCCAGTGTGGGGGCACACTCACCTCTGGCTTTCTCCCTGGGTTCCCTGCAGGTGCAGCTGAGCCTACACTATGATGAGATCTACCACGAGGTGAAGTATGGCACCATGAGGCTGCCTGATACCAACAGCAACATGAGGATGGACATCAACTTGGCACCCATCGCTGCCTTGCTCTACACACCTGTGCTCATCAGAGGCCATGAAGGGCTTGTACGTTGGGCTCTGTACCCACATGAAGCTGTGAAAACCGAAGTGTGTGAGCACAGGACTCACCAGAGAGCACCAGCAAGTCCATATCTCTGCTACTCCATCTTAGGGACCCTACTCCAAGATCAAGCATTGCTACAAAACTCACAGCTCCTCATGAGCAAGGACCTGGAGCTGTGACCACTTTGGTTTCAGGCCATAGCAGTCAGGATAAGCTCAGCATCTCTCCCACTGCCCACAGGTTTTTGGCACCAAGTGGATGATGCCCCTGACTGTGGGTATTTATGTCCAAAGAAAGAAAGAGAAAGACAGAAGTAGAGAAAAAGCAAGAGAGGGAGAGAGAGAGAGAGAGAGAGAGAGAGAGAGAAAAGAAAGAGAGAAAGAAAGAAGAAAGAAAGAAAGAAAGAAAGAAAGAAAGAAAGAAAGAAAGAAAAGAAATTAAAAGAAAAGAAAGAAAAGAAAAGAAAAAGAAATAAATCTCTGGAAATTGGACTAAGGGTATGCAGCAAAAAAAATTCATTCAAGAAACTATATTAAAATTTGGTAAGAACAGTGAGAATCTACAGTAATTGAATCATAACCTGTGTCTTCCCAGCTCAGTGTGACTAAAGATCCACTCGACTCATGTGCAGCCAAGAACACAAAACTCCTTTCCCCAAACCCCTCTACTGCCCAGTACTTGACTGTGTTACCTCCAAGTAGGGTCATGCCTATAGCTTTTCTCACCTCCTTCCTGCTCTGTATTGCACAAGTTAAATTCTGGGTGAGTGTGATCATCAAGAGTTTGGGGATCCCGTATACACAGCCCACACTCATAAGGTAGATACTCTACCTTAGATATGACTTCTATAGCAGGGGTTCCACATGGAAAGAAGTGAGTCACTATCACAACTCCCATGTCTGAAAGTTGAATCTTAGAGATTTTACCCCAAAGGGAAGAAAGGCCTTAAGAACAGGGACCTACAAACTGTCCCTCAGAGAATGCAATTTCACTGGCAAAAGATGATTAGTCGGAGATTGGTGGAACAATTGGTGAAACATCCAGTGGTTTGCCTAGAAAAATGCAGAATGGGAGAAAATAAGGAAGAGCTTGACTTGAGTCACAAAAAAACTCAAACTTTATCTTCAAAAACCATGGTGCATAGGGGCCCAAATTTAATTGCTTATGAATGCGGAAAAACTTATTCCCCAAGGCATTAAAAAGAGAGATAGACGGAGAGAGCATGCTCATGCTATTGTTGGGAGTTCATGGAGCCTAAGAACTGGATATGATCAAAGAAAGAGATAAGAGGACCTCTGATAAAGCCATGGTCATCCCTAGGGACTGTGTGCATGCTGCAACCTCTGGAGAGCAACACCAAAGGCTTTACGCTGCAGGGGAAATTGACTTCACACACACACACACACACACGCCCCACCAAGTCACTAAACAAACAAAAATATAACAAGACCCAAGGATGAATGAGTATCCAGAGTTCTACAACATATTATCTTAAATGCCCAGTTCTCAACAACAACAAAAATCATGAGATAGGCAAAAAGTGTAACCCATCTAACAGAAAATTAGCAGAAAATACAAACTGCCTGTGAGAGCAATCATATATTGGATTCATCAGAAAAATACTTAAAAATAATCATGATAAAAATGTTCACAGAATGAAAGGAAACCATGATTAAATAAGTAAAGGAAGGTATGAAAGCAGTATTGTATGAAACAGAGACTATCAATAAAGAGAAAGTACAAAGAAACAATTAAGTGGACATTCTGTAACTGAAAAGTACAATTGAAATCAAAACATCACTGCAGAAGCTCAACTGTAGATTTAAACTGACAGAAGGAAGATCAGTGAATTTGAAGTTATATCAACAGAGAGTATGCAGTCCAAAGGGTGAATAAAAAAAAAATGAGGAGAAATGCACAGACACTCGAAGAAATAAAGCCAGCACTAAGTGCATCTGTATGAGCTTTTGGGAGTACCAGGAAAAAACATTGCTGATAAAAGACTTGTATAAAAAGATCCAAGTTTTTGTTGATAAAAAATGAACAGAAAGCACACAAACAATCCAATAAAAATTGGGGAAAATTTCAGAACAAACATTTTACAGAAGAAGAAATACAGATGGTAAATAAGCATATAAAAAGCTGCTCCACATTATTTGCCATAGGGAATTGCAAATGGAAACAATAATGGCATATGTAAAGGAATGGATAAAATTTTAAAAAATTAAATAAATACCAGTTGCTGGCAAGAATATGAACGACAAGGACAGACATACATACCTTCACTCTACCAGCTGAGAGGGCCCAGAAGCAATGACATTGCAATAACATTTAGCATACCTGTAGCCCAGATTTTGATTCTTAATACCATTTTCCAGTCAAAGGAATTAGACCTTTTTGGAGAAATAGCTGATTCAGTGACTAGGGCAGGAAGTAAATATGCAAGCTGAGCCTGGAACATCTTGTAATGCCAGGAAAAAAAAAAATCTAAATAACAAACAAACACAAACCCACCCTGAGTATACAATGATGGGTGTATGTCTTAAGGGGCAGGGGAGCCAATGGAAACAGCTCCCTGGGGCCAAAGTTAGCTTGATTTGAGCAGCAAAATTAATAAAGTAGTGTTTAATTTTATCAAAGTATAAAATAAATATCCATGATCCCATACTGATGTAAATCATGAATTGAGCATATAAATAAGTGAGGTGAACAGAGAAATCTTCCATGCAGAAGAATTCCAATTTATATAGATACTTGGACCCAGGGAGGTGGTCCATTTCTTTCCTCTCTGTAAGGGTGGGCTGTGGATAGTAACTTCCTTACACAACACCATAAGAGAAGGTGGAGAAAAAGCAGCTTCACCATGGAGAAACCTGCCGAACACTACCTCAACCAGGGGGTCAAGGTCAACACCAAGAGTTACAAGTTAGGAGGACAGTATTTGCCTCTGACAGGATATAATGAAAATGGAGATTTACCTCCATGGCCTTTCTCCTAAAATGCTATCCCTCCAATCCAATCATGAGAAAAAGATCAGAAGAATCCCACTTGGAGGACATTCTACAAAATGTCTGATTAGTACTTCTCAAAATTTACCAAGGACTTCAAAAACAAGGAATGTCTGAAAAACTACCAGACACCTGATGACGAAAGGACGTGATGACTAAATATAAAGTGATATGCTGAATGGAATTCTGGATGCAAGGACACTAGATTAAAATATGGAAGTCTGAATCAAGTATGAATTTCACTTCATCGTAATGTATCAATATTGGCTCATTAATTATAACAAAGATACCATACTAATGTAGGATATTAGTGACATGGAAAAATGGGTGTGTCATATATGGGAATTCTCTATACTATCTTTTGTATTTTCTATAAATCCAAAACTATTCAAAATTTTTTTTTATTTATTAAAAAAATCTTCCAGGTAAAGTTCTTATTTCTCAGAATGAAGTCAGAGAACACTTGGGGAAAAACAATCACCAGTTTTCTGCTTCCAATGATAATAATTGATTCAAGTAATTATTGCCATCGGATGCTAAAAGTGTTGATGAAAAATTACTAGGGAAAAAGAATTTCACATGGTGTCAATGTACCACCCTACAGGTTAGATTTTCATAGCAAGGAAATAAGTTATCTTTATCATAGAGAGAGCTGATGGTACCACCTTAATGAAGCAATCAGTGAATGGCTTCAGTTAACAAGGCAAGCTAATGTGATAGGCCTCATGCTGAGAGAAGAAAAACAACACACTTGTGATTGATAAATTATTTAATTTAATCTAATCATGAGGAAATATCACCAAAAAATAGAGATGGTGAGTTATTTTATATGCTGTGACACAAATATTTAAAAATTTTAAATGTCATGAAAGGAAAAAAAGCAAGAAGTTTGTTCTAAATTACACAAGATTAAAGAATGATAATAAAGCAAATAGTGCCCTATAATTGAATTCTTCGTGAAAAAATAAATTGCTAAGAAGGACAATTTAGGGAAAATTGGGAAATTTTAGTGTGGAGATCATATTAGGTGATGGTAAATTTCTTGAGAATAATAATGATATGAGGGGGTGCCTGGGTGGCTCAGTCAGTTAAGTGGGCTTTCTGCTTAGGTCATGATTCTGGAGTCCTAGGATCAAACCTCAAACACCTAGGACTGCTGCTTCTCCCCCCATCATTTGTGTTCCTTCTCACTCTCAATTGCTCTCTCCTTCTCAAATAAATAAATAAATAAAATCTTTAAAAAATGATATGACAGTGTAGGATATGTCTTTGTTCTTTTGAGATATATGTGGAAGAATTTATGGGTAAACTGTCATAATCTCATATATATGTATAGTCACATATATATACATGGATTAAATATGTATATATACACTTGCAGATGGATTATTGGGCAAATGTGGTGCAATGTTAACAATTAATCATCTTCACTTAAAAAAATTCATGGGCATTTTCTCAACTTTTCTGTAGGTTTGAAATTTTTCAAAATAAATCTAGAGGAATATGTCATTGATTCACATTTTTCTTGACTCTCTGCCCTATTTCTGTATACACTTTACAGCTTAGTTTCTTGAAAGTTTTCCTCTCTTGCTACTTTCAATTCTCTATGTTGTGTACAATATGACTTAGTGGTTAAGAACATGGATTTTGGATTTGATCCCTAGATTTGATCCCTGAGCTCCACCTTAATATTTCTGTGGACCAAATATCAAAACTCTTTGTCCCCCATTTTTTCAGTGGCTATAGGAAATTAAAATATAGAAGTAAAAGTAAAAAATGTAATAGATGAGCTGAGTAGTTAAATGGATAACTGATGAAAAGTTATTTGCAAGCTGAAAGGGTGTGTGAGAATTAATTTAAAAGAAAGCAGAAAATGAGAGATGAGGCAAGAGACAAAAATGTATCTTTTAATATTTATTCAGTTGTAATAAAAGCGTTTTTTCAAACAAGGTTAACAATAAGAAGATCTACTGGATTTTAAGATCTGTTGGATTTTTAAATGAGAAGGGATGGTTAATTCCAGGGACCCTGGGTCTGCTTCTCTGTGATTCCCTCAGCTACGTCCTCTTTTGTGTGTTGACTTCATCTCCAGGCTGCTTTCTCTTTTGATGGAAAAATGGTTGTAGACTGCGCCAGATTTCACATCCACACAGCATGACATTCAGAGGAAAAAAGACTACCTTATTTGTGGATCTCTTTTAAGACAAAGGAAACATATTTCCCAGAATCTTCCACAAAATTACCTCTTTTGTCTTATTGGCCCCAAATAAGTCACAGACTCTTCCCTTAACAGACCTCTAGGTTTCAGTGTTGCTAAGGGTTGGAAGTGGGTAGTGCAGAAATACATACACAGAATTTGCAGTACTCCTGGAAAAGGGAAAGGGGTCAATGCATGTAAATCTGACAACTAAAAATATCCCCCAAAATAGAGAGTGGATACAAAGGAACAGCATTCAACAAACTCAGGTATCTGGACTCCTTTACTCTCTTGAGGAGTGTTTAGGACCCTGTAGAGCTTTATTTCTGTGGGTGATATCTAACAATGTTTACAATATTAAAGATTAAAACCAAGAAATTAAAATTATTTATTGACTTGTTTAAAGACAAGAATAACAAACTTATTATATATTAACCTAAATGATTATATTAAAATATATTAAAGAAATGACTAGTGAATGGCCAAATGTGTCAGGTAACTTTTTAAGTGTTAGTGATGGGAAACCAGTTATAACTAGGTTGGTACTCACAGGGAGAAGATAAGCCTTCATTTTATTATCCAGTAGTTATTAGTTTTCTTTCAAAATGTTGCTTATATCTGTGTACTCCTCTCCTTTTATCCTCCAGTTTCAGCTCTCATCATCTGATATATGAATTCTTGAAGTTAGCCTCATTGCTTCTAGCTTCATTCTGACCACCAGACTACTGTTCTGAAAAATACAATCATATTACCTGGTTCTAGGAAGTATTCAGTGTCTGCTGCCTCTGAGATAAACTCAGATTCTTAAGGGTGGCATTTAACAGTCTCAGCAACCTGAGCCCCTTCCACCCTTATTCCCATATTCCACAACAACTCTTAACAACTGTTTTGTCAGCTTTCTGGCTCTGTCCCTGGTTCACCTCCTTTGCCCCAGTTCCCAATAGGACACTGACTTCCATGAACATTCACTGTGGTCATACTCATTCCTTTTTTTCTCAAAACATCATATTTTAAAATCATTTTAAAGGCACATTTAACTTTTGAAGTTGCGTAAGAATTAAATACCCCAGGCAACAAGCATCTCCATTTCCTGAACTGCCAACCAGCATTGATACAAATTCTAGCTCAATCAACTGGATGAACTTGAGCAAGCTACTCAATGTTTCAAAGTATGAGGTTTTTACTGAGAACATGCATGAAAAATCACTTCTAACCAGTTGGTGGTTAATACACATGAAAGGTCTGGATTTGTGCCTAGCAGGTAACACATTCTCAGTAATATATGTTTTTCTTTCATATTTGCATATATAAATGATCAATAAATATATTTGTTTAGGCATTTAGAATTGTCACCATTTTGTGCCTCATTTATGCTTTATAGCAAGTCCACCTTTTTGTTAATGCTGTGAATGTGTCAGTAACTTACATTGGAGTAAGTACAGGTTAGTGGAATTCCTAGTAAAAAAGGAGATAAGTAATATCAGAGAGAAAAAAACCCTTCGTTTAGTTCAGTGTGTTCAAGATTACACTAAATTTTTGACGGACACCCTAATCAAACTATATGAAAACATCCAAATCTGTATAGGATATCCAATCCATAAATACCATTTATTTCAATGACAGACTGATAAATAACCAGTATACAGATACTCTATTTCAGAGATCTTGAGAGTAAAATTGACTAACACTAAAGATGAAAATAGTCTTTTTTTAATTATACATTTTTACTAGCATTCTTTTCTTGTTTTCAATATTTTTTAATTGTGGTAAAAGATATATAATGAAATTTTCCCTTTTAAGGGTGAAAATATTCTTGATTTGAGAATAGATATTTTGTGCAAATTAATATTCAAATATATTGTCGTGAATAAATGCAAAGAAAATTAAGAATCAAATATATACAATTTACTTCTGATAGTTGGTGTGGTTTAAGAAGGGATTAATTCTTGAGAATCTGCAATGTGCCAGAGATTTTATGACTATGCTTGGAATTCCAGAAATGTGTCGACAATATTAAATGGAGGTGATCTTTATCTAACTGACTTCTATTCCTGGTATTTGTTGTATTTGTTGAAAATTCTAACTCATTACCCTTTGAAACAAAAGCTAATAGTTTAGTTAATTTCTTTGTGACACAATGTGTGACCTGAAGAATAATTATTTAGTTCATTCTTGCTGAGCGATAGTAGCTTATTTTGGAATACATTGTACTAGAATTTCTCCTTGCTGAACTTATTTGACTCCTATACTATCATGTTTTAGTAACTGAATATTTCTTTGGAAAAAGTGGTCCTTTCCTATTTTCTCAATATTTCATAATTTTGAAAAACATTTTATCAAATTTTAGTTAATTTTCCACAAGAAATGATATTTCTTTTGGAACATTATAAAATTTTCTTTGTAACTTTTTTCATAGCATTTATTACTTCCTTATTTCTTAGACTATAAATAAAAGGGTTTAATAAAGGGATCACTAGAGTATAAAAAACAGCACCAGGTATATCTTTATCCTCTTCTTTAACTGAATGTGGTCGAATATACACAAAGAGAAGAGAACCATAGAATATTGAGACAGAGAGAAAGTGGGATGCACAAGTAGATAAGGCTTTGCCTCTTCCCTCTTTGGATTTCATTTTGAAAATAGTAAAGAGAATGTAGAAGTAAGATATTAAGACACTGCAGATGGTGAAGACTTGAATTGAGCCTGAAAAGATAAATATCATCAATTCATTGATGTAAGGGTCAACACAGGAGAGTCTGTATAATGGAAGAACATCACAAAAAAAGTGATCGATTTGATTGGACCTGCAGAAAGCTAACCTAAAGAGAAACCCTACATGAATTATGGAATGCAGGATTCCAACTATGTAGGCCCCTGTGGTCATCTGAATGCAGAGTTTCGTTGACATCATGGTGTGGTACTGCAGTGGGCTGCATATGGCCACATAGCGATCATAGGCCATTGCTGCCAAAAGAGAGCAGTCTGTAGTTTCAGCAAGGCAGAGAAAATAAAATTGTACCATGCATTCATAAAGGGAAATCATTCTGTCTTTAGAAAAGAAGTTCTCTAACATTTTGGGGGTAATGGCACAGGAACAACAGGAATCCATCAAAGCTAGGTTGCCCAGAAAGACATACATTGGTGTGTGAAGATGACGCTCCATGAAAATCAATGCCACCAGGCCAAGATTCCCCAACATAGTGATCACATAGACAGTGAGAAACACCACAAACAGGAGGCTCTTCAACTCTGGGTGATCTGTAAATCCTATGAGGATAAATTCAGTGGTCAAGGAGTAGTTATCCTCAGTCATATCCACCTTGTCTGTTGAGATAGGCATTCTGGAGATAGAAGATGCTCATTTAGAGTGTGTATACCTTTCCTTCCAAGTTTTTCTTTTTACAACAAAGACAGGAGCTTCTTCAAACTTCCCTTAGTATCTGTGGATACGGGCAAGCAAACCTCTAGGGGATATTCATTCCCCTAAAATGTCAGTTTTATAACCTCAACTCTGAAAATCAACATTCCCATGAATATTTTTAGACTTCCATGAAGAATGCTTACAGAGGAAAATGTTTGCCTTTATGAATTCATGCATGAATAGTGTACAAATCTAGCATTCCCACATTTTGTTCATTGTTGATAAAAGATTTCAGTGTCACTTTTTGTATTAAAGATCCTTAAACTAAATTTACCATCAATTTTCATATACACATATTTTTTTAACTGAGCAAAAAGCTTTCATGTACTCTCCCAGTGAAATGAATGCTTGAAAATAGCATACAACAGATATGTTAAACATATTTTAGGAATTGTATGAAGATCACAAAGATTTAAGAAAAGGACTTTTGCCTTTAAAGAAAATTACTTTGGATATCCAAGGAAATAAATATCTATATATTTTCATCTCTCTCATACTTGTTCCTGGTATTAGATCCACTTCCATAAAAACTGATTTTTGTCTGTGCCATAATTCCTGTTGATTTTTTGTCCAGATATCTAAATCATTTCCTTTATCTAAAGCATAGTTTACATGTAATGCTATGTAAGAAATTTTAACTAAATGTCCCAGACCACACTGATTTTCATTTCTTGCACCCTCAAGCACATCCCATTTACCTAACACAGTCTAGAGTTATTTGTGTATAATCTATCTGGCCTCTTTTATATATATATATATATACATACACACACACACACACACACACATATACACACACATATGTATGTATATACATCCGTATATATATATATGCATGTACAGTTTCTGTATTAGAATGTAGACATTTGAGTTCAGCTATGCCTTATACTTCTTATAAGAGTTGTTTAATGCTATAGAGAAAAAAAAAGTATTGATTCCAGTCCTAGCTTCAAAGACCTGAGATAGGTGAAGTTCTTGTCAGTATACTACCACTGATCCTTAGTGACCTCATTGATCTCCACAAATTGAGACTGCTAATTTTGAAGAACAGCCTACAAAGGGAATTCTTGGAAATTTATCATTAAAAACCTTATGTATCATTCTCTTATCTGAATTGACCCATCTACTATTTTGCTGCTTCCTAAGAAACATGGAATATTTTCTGAAGTACATCACAGTAGTTTGAAAGCTAATAAAAATAAGCTTGCCTGTATATTTTAGTTTTATAACACTTAGAAAAGAGAAAAATCTTAAATCTTAATATGATTTTTGAGATGAGCTACCTGGATGGCTATGATATTTAAGCATCTTCTTTTGGCTCAGGTCATGATCCTCCAGGTCCTAGAATTGAGCCCCATGTCTGAATTCCAGCTCAGTGGGAAGTCTCCTTGTTCCTCTCCTTCTGCCTCTTCCTCTGCTTGTGCTCTCTTTGTCTCTCTCTCTTTCAAATGAATAAATTTTTAAAAATCTTAAAATAAGTATGATTTTAATTTTTTTTATTATTTGCCCCAGGGGTACAGGAAGTACAGGAACAAATTTTGTTTTGCCTCAAAGGCTACCTTCTGTTATTAGCTAGGGATCCATTAGGATTTTTTGACCAATGTGTCTAATTATGTAAATTCTATGGTCAAAATGGGCTTATTTTTCCATAATCGAAACATCAAAATATAGGCACAGGTTGAACATTTAATTTTCTTGTTTTAAAATGTTAATTATAAGCCACTTAGTTATCAACTATTTTGGAAGTAACTTTCAGTGTGCTTGCCTGAATTATTTAATAGAATTATGCTGCATTCTTACCTGTATGTTTTGAAATTTTACCTTATACTAAGAAAAGGCCGACATGAACTGAGTTTAAATCTCACGCTAATTTACCATAGCCTTCAGTTGTGGGAAGACCTAGAAAGGTGAGAAGGTGAAATCTGAGAACAATGAAAAAATGCTACTAATTCAGATAAATAAATATTTATGGATCCTAATAGTAAGGTAAAGATAAATCTGAATACTTCCTTTACCTGAATGTTCTGAGAAGAGTTTTATAACATCACTTTCCTTTTTTGTGTGTGTGGTGTCAAGTCTCATAGAATTTCAGGATATAAATTCTGGTCTCAAAATCATTTGGATTAAAAGAATGAAAATCTGGGAGACTACTAATAGGTCAGTGTCAATAATTATGTTCCATACACTGCAAAATTAAACTTTCCATCAAATGCTTATGGGACTTCCCTATGATGACATCAGTGTATTGCTATGGGGAGATTCAGTACCCAAAACTCACTAACTCTGTGACATAAATTAAAGATGACCTGTGAGACAATGAGGTTAATTAAAGTAAATGACCTTCACTAAAGTCACTAAAGTCATTTGATGATCATCTTGATGATTCTTATGTAACTGACATCATTTTTAGACTTCTGTTCATTATCCTGTGCATAAAATGTAAAATGAGCAGAAGAGAGTCTCAGGTCAGTTTGGACAGTTACTGGAGAGATTAATAGGGCTTATGAAAGATGATTAGCATTTAGAGAGAAGAACAAAATTGTGGTAGTGTTAGCTAGTCTCATCAACTTCTTCACTCTGAGTTGAAGTTGTTCCCATATATTACAAAACCCTCATGAAAACTTTGCTGTTACCCTTTAACCACACATATGATTTACTGAGTTCTGTTACTCTGTTCTTCTCAGTTCACCCCAGTTCCTTTATCTTTCTTACCCTGTTTTCCCCGTTCACTCCACTAATCATATAAATATACTGTTTAATTTAATTTAATAAAAATACTACACATAGAGTATGTCTATAATCTATCACTTGTTGCCCACAGCTACCATTAGCTATAGATGTAAGAGGGAAGGGATTTCTCTTTTATGTTCCTTCCTTCATTTCTAACACCTTGAACAGTGGTACTTTGTACTCCTTAGCAAACATTTGTTGAATGATTTAAAAAAATGGTAGTCTACTGCTCAGGAATTTACAATGGTCTCTTATTAGTTTTCAAACCAAATCCATTTTTCATTTTTTTAAAGGGTTTTTTTGTTTTCTTTTGTTTTAGTTTTTGTTTTTTGGGTTTTTTTTTTGTTGTTGTTGGTGGTGGTGTTTGGTATTTTTTTGTTGTTGGTTTTTTTTTTTTAGATTTTAGTTATTTACTTCAAAGATAGTGACAGAAAGAGAAAGAGAGAGAAGGAGCATAAGGACAGGGAGAAGCAGACTCCCTGCTGAGCAGAGAGCTGGACATGGGGCTCTGGGGCTTAATCCCAGGACTGCAGGATCATGACCTGAAATGAAGGCAGACACTTAACTGACTGAGTACCCCCAAGCACCCCCAAATACATTTTTCTTATTTTGGTGTTCCAGTTGCTCCACAGTCAACCTGTGACTTATCTATCACTTTCCTTTCTTCCTCTTACGTCAGGGCACTTGGCCATGTGCATCCCTTCACTGCCTTCTGGGCAGTTGCTTCAGCTAATTCACTTACTATGTTTCCCTCATCTAAACCTCCTTCTCTCTTTTCTTCCATCTCAATACTACTCATCCTTGAGCTCAAATCAGATCTCCTCCACGAGGACTTTTCTAGGTCCTTTAAATAGAATTGATTCTTTCTTTTCCTGATTTACATGGTACTTTACTACTTTTATAATGCATTCACCACCATATCAAGTGTGGCTCATATGCGTCTTGACTGTAAAAGTCTTGACTAAATATTAAGTCACCAATCATGTCCTGCATCTTTTTGAGAAACTGACAACAAACTGAGCTAGATCCTGTTGCATTAACTGCAAAATTTCCATTCTGTTTAACTTTTATCAAGTACTTTTAATATGCAGGGTATTGGAAAAGACAATGGGGAGTGTGTGCACAATAGGTAAAAATGGTGGGGATAAGTTCCTAGTTTTTTATATATGGCTCCTGACAAGAAGGTCATCATCTAGTGGAGAGAAAGAAAAGCACTTACTTTGCTAACTAGTGGGCAATTCAGGCTGTAATATATATTTTAAAAAGTGTAAACTTGTTATATAAAAATATAGTGAGTGAAGTGAATGGTGACCTGGAGGAAGAAAGAAAGGTTTCCCAGTGGAAGTACAATTTCAGATAACTAAAGGATAAGCAGGATAATAATTGGTGAAGATCATGAGGAAAACAGTAATCAGAGGGAACCATGTATAAAAGCCTGGACTCCTAAAAGACTCAGACCTCAATTTTTAAAAGGGGATAGTAAACTAGAGTGGCTGAAGCTTACTCATACATGGTACAAGGAGGCACAAAAGGTAACATAAAAAGAAAAGGAAAATACATTGGAAATTGTCCTATTTGATTACTTCCCATTTATTTTTCTCTGCTCTGCCAATTCACTAAATATTTCTGTCTCCAAGGCCACAACCAACTTTAAATGCCTACCCTAAAGAATATTTAATTATTTTCCTAACCAAGTATAGTGTTTGGTACTATTAAAGTCTTCTCTGGCTTCTTATGGTAACCCTCTTTGCTTCTGTCTTCCTGACTGTTGCATCTCAGTGTTTCACACTAGGTCATGTCTCCCTCTTTGCCTTGAATGATGCTTCTTTCTGATTGTATCCTTGACCTTCCTCTTCTTTCATTCTAGAGTTTTCCCCATATTATCTCATCTATTCTTGTGTTTTCCACTATCTTTCATTTGCTGATATCTTCAGTAGATGAGATATTTCAAACCATTTTGATTTACACTCATATTAATAAGATCATTTGTAGTATTTTCTAAATATATATATTCTAACCTACAAATTAGATGGGTATACCACTATACTAAAATATTATATATTATAAAACACAAAAAGAGAAATTTAAAAAGAATTAGACTAAAGAAATGATATTAAAATTTTTAATTTTATGTATTAATATTAAAACACTGTTTACATCCCACTAACACAATTATTAATTAAATAATAATCCCTTTCAGAAAAAAATGAGGCATATGGTTTATTTTTTAAATTATAGCTTAGCACTGTGTGTTTCCAAACATCTCTTAATATCCTACAAAATTCAAAAGATATGCACACAGATAGATCTTCTCAAATGGGAGAATAATACATGCTTTCAGTGGGTCTCAGGACAAGAAAGTGCTCTTCAGCGGGTTCACACTGACTGGGCAGGCCGATAATATTAGAAATATCCAAGTTTGAGTTTATGGAAATAAATTGGGTTTAGAATGTCCAGGATTAGAGTTTATAGAAAACTCTAATTGGAAAATCATAATATATACCTTCTGGTTTTAGAGCAAGACTTTGTTTTCTACAGGAGAATAAATTATTCAAAAAACATCTTCCTGCTCTGCTATAAACTCTGCTAGAGGAAGATTTCCTAACCTTGGGACAATATGTGGCCAAGAGACCAGAACCTTTGTGAGCTGGAACTAGTCAGACTAACAAGTGTAAGATTGAGGGGGGAAAAGCAAGGGGGCAGTGAACAGACATTTCTGCAAAGAAGACATCCAAATGGCCAACAGAGCCATGAAAAATATTCAACATCACTTGGTATCAGTTAAATAGAAATCAAAACCACAGTGAGATACCACCTCACACCAGTCACAACGGCTAAAATTAACCAGTCAGAAAACAACAGGTGTTGGCGAGGATACGGAGAAAGGGGAATGTTCCTACACTGTTCGTGGGAATCCAAGCTAGTGAAGCCACTCTGGAAAACAGTATGGAGGTTCCTCAAAAAGTTGAAAATAGAACTACCCTATGACCGCAATTGCACCACTGCGTATTTACCCAAAGACATAAATGTAGTGATCCAAGGAGGCATGTGCATCCCAAAGTTCATAGTAACAATGTCCACAATAGCAAAACTATGGAAAGAACCTAGATGTCCATCAACAGATGAATGGATAAAGAATATTTGGTATACATATACAATGGAATATTGTGCAGCTATCAAAAAACACAAAATCTTGCCATTTGCAATGATGTGGGTGGAACTAGAGGCTATTATGCTAAGCAAAATAAGTAAATCAGAGAAAGACAATTATCATATGATCTCACTGATGTGAGGAGTTTGAGGAACAAGACAGAGGATCATAGGGTAAGGGAAGGAAAAATAAAACAAGATGAAACCAGAGAGGAAGACAAACCATAAAAGACTCTTAATCTCAGGAAATAAACTGAGGATTGCTGGAGGATAGGGGGGTGGGAGGGATGCGGTGACGTTGATGGACACTGAGGAGGGTATGTGCTATTATGAGGGCTATGAATTTTGTAAGACTGATGAATCACAGACCTGTAGCCCTGAAAAAAATAATACATGATATGTTAAATAAAAAAATAAAGATTGAGTGGTCCTAGGAGTAATTCATTGGGTAATGAAAGAGGCACATCCACGGATCTGGCATGAACAGAGTCTGAGAATAAAATAGGCTGCATAAGCAGGTAACTGAGACCTCCATGTCATTCTCCATCATTGCACTGACCTCTTGTCCTCATCTCACATGTCTGACCTCAAAGGCTGAGTTGGTTCTTATTCAGCTTGAAATGTTGAGGGAAGCCAAGATGTTTTGCTGCTAGTCTAGCTCCACCAGGGTGACTTGAAAAGGCAACAATAGGGATAAATCCTCCCTTAGAGTAGTGTCCTGATTACCAATATCCATTGTACAGGAATAAAAGTGGTCCACGGTGAGAATATATATATTCGTAGTAGAGGTGAACACCTTGGATGTTGGTCAACAGCCTAGAGGTAGATAGATTAATAGGTTGGTGACCAGAAAAATCTGAGAAAGAAGCTTACAAATGGATCTATTGGAATGGATATGAAGTTTGGAGTTATTCATATCACATGTGAAGATGTACCAGAGATCATCTACCATCAAAAAAAAAAATACTAAAAAAAAAAGAAAAAAAGAAAAAAGAAAAGAAACAAACAAAAAAAAACACACAAGTACACAGAATGACAGCCAGTGGAGGTCATCCAGTTTTGTTCACCTGCCGCCCCCAGTGCTGGCACAGTTGGCACATGAATGAAGTGCAATAATGACTGGGATGGAGGCATGCATGTGTGTAATAGCATAGGCTCCAAAGTTCAAGGCTAATCCGGCTACTGTTCCTGCCAGGTTCTAACTTGCCCAGGTTCTAACTTGAAAGGTGGATTAATTCATCTCCTTTGGAATCAACATGATCCAAATATGGTTCATCTTTCCAGTCTATAAGGGCTCAAGGAGAATTACTCTCTGAAGCTTGTAGAATGGGGCATAATACCAGGAAATCTAGTTTGCAGTAAAGGAGGTATGGTCCTAGGCAGTGCATGGCACAATGATTCTATTCTATTTCATACCACCTGGAAGCTGCTGACTAAATGAGTTGATGAAATGGCCTTTGAAAGGCATAATTAAGATATCAGGACTCTGTCCTCCAGGGTGCACTCTCCGTTGGAAGTCCGTGACCATTATCAGGTGCCATTTCTTCAGAAGTTTGAATAGCTCAATCCAGGAATTGTCAAGTGACCTGCTTGGGGAATTTTCAGTCTTTTGCCCACATCCCTGAGATATATGGGTTTAGAGGTCTTGGTACTCAGAGGGGATATGTTGTTGCCAGAAAATACAACAAGAATTCCATTATACAGAAAGCTACAGCTGCCAGCCAATCACTTTAGATCTTTTTTTCCAATAAACCAGCGGGCAAGGAAAGGAATCCATAAGGATTACAAGGGTAATTGACAGTTATCAAGAAGAGATAAGGCAGCTCTTATGCAAGGGGAGCAAGAAAATTTATGTTTGGCATTCAGGTGATCCATAGGCATCTGTTGGTACTCTCTTGCTCAACAGTAAATAGACAAATACAACCACTGGGACTGAAACAGGCATTGCAGTGAAAGGTTCAGATTCCCTGGGTGTCTCATTCCAGACCAGCCCCCTATTTTATTCATCTGGACCAGCAGAAGTATTAGGAAATGGTGAACGTAGTCAAAAGGAGGGAGAAAATGGATATTAGTGTAGTCACAAGATTAGTTGTAACAGTGGGAACTGTAGATGTCCGTTTAACCTTTACCTTGTAAGATTCTCCAGGTCAAGAAAAAGACCCAAATCATGGTAGAGCTGTCCCTAGAAATTATTATAAGTAATACATAGCTATGAACAGTATACAAGATGGCCAGTAATGAATATATGGTTCACAGACAAGATCTCAAGCAGTAAGAGGGAGAGTAGCTGATAGTTCTCAACTGAAATCCCTTATCAGGAATTATGTTATCTGAAGACCATTGTCTTATGAAGGCCATATTCCTTCCTTGGAAGCAGCCTACATTTAATGACTGTTTCACAGAAAATATAAATTTCAGGTCCCTGCCTTAGGCATGAACTTCGAAGGGACATCCCAAATCCCCACTTCTTCACCAGATTGGCTAAAGTCTATGCTGTGACTATAGTCAATTCATCCTTCTGCCTAATCTTGCTTCCTTCCCTCCATCAATAATTATTAAGACTCAGAGCATTCTCCAAAAAACTTCCTACATGCACTTCTCCATCTCAGAGGTTGTTTTTGTTTTTCTTATCTCAACCAACTTGGTACAGAAACAAAAGAAAATCACAAGAATGAACTATACAGCTAAACGTACCTCTCAGAGATAAACCATCTATTAAAGAAATAGTGTATCACTCTATCAACAGAGGAGACTATTCTCAAAGTAGTAACTTCTTAAACTAGACTATACCCTCATTCCTGCTAAATAGAATCATCTGTCATTCCTGATCCAGGAATAAAGAAAGCATTTAAAAATAGGAAGAAACATAATAGGCTACATGCCCATAAAACCAGTATATAAAGAAAATTAAAACATGAATAGAAATATTTCATTTGATGAAAATTCTTCCTAGAAAAACATAGAAAGAGAAAAATTCTAATACAATTTTTCAACCTGAACTCCTTATCCTTAAACAAGCATTTAGCAATATGAAAAAAGCACCTTTTATGGAAAATTAAAAAGAAAAATAGAGATGGAGAAAAAGAAATACTTAAAATGAAAGATGACTAGGGCACCTGGGTGGCTCAGTGCCTTTCACTCAGGTCATGATCTCAATGTCCTGGGATCTAGGCCTATGTTGGGCTCTCTGCTCAGCAGGGAGCCTGCTTCCTCCTCTCTCTCTGCCTGCCTCTCTGCCTACTTGTAATCTCTCTCTGTGTGTCAAACAAATAAATAAAATCTTTAAAATAAATAAATAAATAAATAAAACTCCACAAATACTCCAGAAAAACCCCAGAAACTCCAGAAATCTGAAACTCCTGAAATTCCAGAAAAAAAAACAAAAAAACTTTTGTTTTAAATACTTTCCTGTTTTGTATCTTTAACCAAACACGTAACTGAAGAGCTTCTCCCTGATGTTATGCTGTACTCTGTCTCCTCATGGTAAGAAGAATTAGAATAATTCACTTTAGGTGTATGATACTCATGATTGTCTTGGAAGAAATTTAAGGAGCTCAGCCAACCTGCTGCAGGCACTCCAGGCCTAATAATCACCCAAGACTCATTATAATATAGAAAATGAGCAATGCATTCTTACTTCATTTGAAGTATTTGCACTGTCAGTTTCATTTTAAATTTATATATGTTTTGTAAATACTTATTAAAGAACTCATGGGTTTGAGCCCCTGTGCTAAACACTGCAAAAGATTGGAAGAGTACTAGGACTTCTAAATTGTAATCTAAAGTTTATAAGCTAAAAATAAGTATTACACAAGACCATTTGTGGCCTAAAAGAATAAAGGAAATACACAATACCTCAAACAAGTGAGCATTCTTATCCTCTTTGAGGTAATCTGCAAATACACCAAGGAAGCTTTAACATTTAATATAGATCTTGAGGAAAGGACCCATTTCACTTATAAGTGAAGGCGGGTGCAATTGGGGAAACATTCTCTGTAGAAAGACCTGTATCAACAAAAGTGTGTGCCTAAGAAGAAAGAGTCCAGAAGGATTTCAGTAACTCATTTCAGCAATAACACAGACTCCATTAGGAGAATTTTAGGAGACTTCAGAATTAAATCAAGGTTTTGGGAGGATGAACCTCAAATAATGCCAGGGAGAACAAGAGTATATGTGTACAAACATATGCACATACTAAAGATGTGCATAAAATGACTTTATGACTAAAGTCATTAACACTAGGGCAACTATAATTGCAAAAATTTTTTAAGACTAGTCAACACAGGGTGCCAGAGTGGCTCAGTCAGATGATTGTCTGACTCTTGATCTCAGGGTCATGAGATCAGCCCTGTGTTCTGTCCCACACTAGGCATGGAGCCTACTTTAAGACAACAACAGTGGCACCTGGGTGGCTCAGTTGGTTAAGCTCAGTTGCTTTTGCCATTGGCTCAGGTCATGATCCCTGGGTCCTGGGATGTAGCCCCAAATTGAGCTCCCTGATGGGTGTAGAGTCCACGTCTCCCTCTGCCCATCTCCCCCACTCCTGTGTACTCTCTTTCTCAAATAAATAAATAAAATATTTAAAAATTATTTATAACAACAACAAAGTAATCAACACATAGCAAATATATAATCTGCCAGGGATATATACAATCTATATAATATGTATGTAGATATCTTTGTATACCATTCATTTTGTACATATACATATATGAATAAACATATGCATATGAATAGGTAGAGTTCTAGATACATATACCATATATAATAATCTGGTAGATATGACAATCCTTGAAAAGTTGCTAAAGTGGAATATTATTTAGTTAATGTTTGGGAAGTAAGAGAATATCAACAGGGTGTAGAAAAGGTAACAAGATTACAGCAAATGACAGAAGTGAGCAGACTTAGTGTGAGGACCTCAGTGATAACAGTAGAATGTTGTAGGTAATCAGTGGTGAGGGAGGAAAGGCAGAGGTGAACCTGAAATCTGCTCACTCATTATACTATTTGGTCTCTGTTCACTTAAACACAATCCTGACTCCAATATGGAATAAATGTAATGTGAGTCTTCAGGGTGCATAGCTGTAAGCCTGTCAAATATATCATATTCAAATTATTTTTAGAGAAAATACCCTACTTCAATACTTAATGCATTTATAAAGCCACATTGAAACATGCAAACATGTAAAATATTTTGTTTCCTTTTAAATTATTTTTATGTCATGAATGCTTGATTAAAAATCCCTCTGTGAAAAATAAAATAGAATAAAATTCCCTCTATGTGTTGATTACAGGTACATACATTTATTTTTTACTCTCATCTTAAGTCATTTAAACATTAGGACGATTATAACTGCAAGAACTGAACACTAATCAACACATAGCAAATATGTAATCTGTACAGGTTATCATTTTAGTGAATGGAGAACAGATATTAATGTGAGTTCTAAAAATTTCTCTTCAATATTTTTCTCAATGAATCTATGACTTTCTTATTTCTCAAACTATAGATAATTGGATTTAACAAAGGAATTATGATAGTGTAAAATACAGAGTCTATCATATCTTGGTCTTCTGATTGTGTAGATATGGGGCGCACATACATGAAGACAAGAGCACCATAGTATAAGGAGAGAGACAAGAGATGGGCTCCACAGGTAGAGAAGGCTTTCTTTATGCCTTGTAGAGACTTCTTTTTTAAGATTGTAAAGAGAACTAGTGTGTAGGAGACAAGAACTATTAGAATGGTGAACATCTGTATTGACCCAGCAAAAATAAATACTATCAGGTAATTGATAGAAGGGTCAGTACAAGAAATCTTAAGCAATGGTATAACGTCACAGTAAAAGTGATGTACTATGATGGAATTGCAGAAGGTTAATCTGAATAAAAAAGAAGTATGAATTATGGCATGAAGAAGGCCACCTAAAAGTGACAAAACTAACAAACGGATGCACAATGTATTGGACATAATAACTGGATAAAGTAATGGTTTGCATATGGCCACATAGCGATCATATGCCATTGCTGCCAGCAGAAAGCATTCCACTGTTATACTTATTATAAAGGAAAAAAATTGTATCATGCATTCTGAAAGAGTTAACATTTTGGTCTTGGCAAAAAAATTGACCAGCATCTTGGGGGATACTGTGGATGATATCCAAGCATCCACAAATGCCAAACTCCCAAGAAATAAGTACATGGGAATATGAAGCTGAGAGTCATTCCATATGAGAGCAATTAGACCAAGGTTCCCCACAATGGTGAGAACATAGACAACCAAGAACACCAGGAACAAGGGGATTTGCCACTGTGGTTCATATGTGAGTCCTGTGAGAATCAAATCTGTCAGCAATGTTGCATTTCCAATTCCTTTTCTGTGTTCCTTTTCCATATCCTCACTGAGTGTTGCCTGAAATGAAATTTAGTAAATGGGAAAAAAGTCACTCAACTTATAACATGAAAATAAGGGAAGGAAAGTTGAAATAAAATTATGTACATCAGAATACCCTCTAAATTTTGTGTTTTGCCTCTGTATTAATTGGAATCTATTTTGAGGGCTTTGAAATAAGTGCAATTATATCAATTTTTAAAATGTGCAGCAATAAACAAAATTGGAAAAATGAAAGACACTGTAGTATGTCCTAAATTTATGGGATAGGACCTGAGTAATTTGGAAATTTTATGTTTAGGATGTGGATGTAGGGTGAAGGGAACAGAAGCTTGAAGGGCGTCAGTAACAAAATGAGTTGAATGGCATGTGAAAGATCATGAACATTATTCATCAGGGAATAAGCATGCACTGAAACTTAAGAGACGGGAGTAGTACTGGTAGATTTATTTATTTATTTATTTATTTATTTATTTATTTATTTATTTATTTATTTATTTAACTTTATTTTTTCAGTGGTCCAAGATTTATTGTTTATGCACCACACCCAGTGCTCAATGCAATACGTGATCTCCTTAATACCCACCACAAGGCTCACCCATCTCCCCTCCCCACTCCTCTCCATAACCCTCAGATTGTTTCTCAGAATTCACAGTCTCTCATGGTTCATCTCTTCCTGTGATTTACCCCAATTAAGACTCAAATTAATAAAATTATGAGCGAAAGGGGAGCAATCACAACTAACACCAAGGAAATAGAAACAATCATCAGAAGCTATTATCAACAGTTATATGTCAATAAGTTACACAACCTAGAAGAAACGCATACATTCCTGAAAACCTACAAACTTCCAAGGCTGAAACAGGAAGAAATTGACAACCTGAATAGACCAATATCTAGTAACAAGATTGAAGCAGTGATCAAAAACCTCCCAAAAAACAAGAGCCCAGGACCTAACAGATTCCCTGGGGAATTCTACCAAACATTCAAAGAAGAAATAATACCTATTCTCCTGAAGCTGTTTCAAACAGTAGAAACAGAGGGAAAACTTCCAGACTCTTTCTATGAAGCCAGCATTACCTCAATCCCCAAACCAGGCAAAGACCCCATCAAAAAGGAGAATTTCAGACCAACATCCCTGATGAATATAGATGCCAAGATTCTCAACAAGATCCTAGTTAATAGGATCCAACAGTACATTAAAAAGATTATCCACCATGACCAGGTGGGATTCATCCCTGGGATGCAAGGGTGGTTCAACATTCACAAATCAATCAATGTGATAGAACAAATCAATAAGAGAAGACAGAAGAACCACATGGTCCTCTCAGTTGATGCAGAAAAAGCATTTGACAAAATATACCATCTGTTCCTGATTAAAACTCTTCAAAGTATAGGCTAGAGGGAACATTCCTCAACTTCATAAAATCTGTCTATGAAAAACACACAGCGAATATCATTCTCAATGGGGAAAAACTGACAGCCTTCCCGCTGATATCAGGAACACGACTAGGATGCCCACTCTCACCACTGTTTTTCAAGATAGTACTAAACATCCTAGCAATAGTGATCAGACAACAAAAAGAAATAAACGGTATTCAAATTGGCCAAGAAGAAGTCAAACTCTCTCTCTTTGCAGATGACATGATCCTTTATATGGAATACCCAAAAGACTCCACCCCCAAACTTGTAGATTCTTTTTTAAATGAATATATAGAGGTGTAGAAAATAGGCTGCAGAGAGCTTGAAATTAGGGGCAAGAATACTAGTAAAAAAGTTACTACTATTCAGTGCTCTCAAACCAGAACCTATAGTAAAACCTCAAATCTATATTTTACATAAAACCTTCCCCAAAATGGGTAATCTGGGGGAACGTTTTATGCAAAATATGGGTTTGAGGTTTTACTGTAGACGTTGACTTAGTGAATCAATTATTAAGGCTAATAATCTGTATTCTACTTGAACTCTAAGTGACCCAAACACATGTCACATGGCCAATCCATGTGTGAAATGACATTGAGATTGATAGGAAGATGAAGAGACAGATGGAAAATTGTTCAGAAGGTAGATGCAGTGCCTCTCTGACACATAGCTGGTGAAGGGTTAGTCAGTGAAGAATGGAGCCGTCAACTTGGCAGCTGAGTAGATTCTCATCAAAATTTGATTGAGAACTCAGATGTGGTGGCCAGTTTGTGGACATCCAGTGCATGTGTACTTTGTAGTTTGAATCTACTGCAAATCATGAATTGGAAATTATTGGGGTGGACTGAAGGCATAGTTATGTATGACCTATCTATAGGAGAATACACAAAATGAAGAGAATGGTGAATAAATAAACTGACAATGTGTATTAAAATGGAGTGAAGATACATGTCACTTTTAGATAGCCAAACTGATCCTTTTTTTTATCACATAATTTTGATGGGAGCAAACTCTACCACCCACTCTAGGAGCCAAAAGAGCTACAGTTGAATTTCCCGTCTCCCTAACAACTACAGTGAGGGGACATGATGTAGGTTTGGCAACTCTACATCACTCACACTACATTTGAAATTTGGAGTGAGGGAGAAAAAGGGACAAGGACAAAAGAGAATTTGAATTGCTAAGGAAGCTAAGGCACAATATGAACGTTCCAGCAAATGCACCCTGCACCCACACCAGTGACTATCCATGTCAACAGTGGCATTCCCACACAGCAGTGGTGACTGCAGCCCTCATGGAGCCTGTGTTGGAATATAATTTTGCTATTGACAGATTGCCAAGCTTGCTTCTGTTACTGCTCATTTTTTTCCAGCTGATTCCTCTAATTTCCAAGCATTTCTATGTTAGATTCCATTCTGAAAAATAATTTCTTGTTGAAACTAATAGTTCTGACTGACAGCAAATAAGGACAGGGAGAGACAAAGAAAGGATACTGAGGAGAATGATCAAGAAGAGAAGGAAAGAGAGTGTCATGAACACAAAGAGAGGAAGAGAGTCAGGAAGGGCAAAGAAAATTATGGTGCCAACTGCTAAAATAAATGCTATAGTAGGACAAGGAGTGAACAGGTGTGACTAAGCAAGGAAACTAAGAGATGGCTTTAGTAAGAGCAATTTCTGTCATGTGATGCAGTGGAGGCTGGAAAATAATGAGCATGAATCGGAAACAAGTTGCATAACAGTGAGAAGGGAAGCAAGATTGAATATTCCAAGAATGTGGACAACAGTTGATATATGTCTACTGTGGGTGTACAAATAGAACATTTTTCCTTGATATTGTTTTAATAAAAGTTCTCAAAAGAGAAAAATGGAGAGAAAGCCATGAAAAGAAGAAAGAAGAGAGCAGAAGATTGGGTGGGTGAAGATCACAAGATGCATGAACATAAATAGAGAATAAGACACATAGATAGATAAATGTGGGAAAGACAAGCGAAAAAGAAGGATTAAGAATATTATCAGGGGTGACTGGGTGGCTCAGTGGGCTAAGAAGCATACTTTTGATTTCAGCTCAAGTCATGATCTCAGAGTCCTGGGATTGAGCCACACATTGGACTAGGCACTCAGTGAGGAGTCTGCTTGAGGATTCTCTCTCTCACTCTACCCTTTTCCCCACTTTCTCATTCTCTGTTTCTCTCTAAAATAAGGGGAAAAAAATCTAAAAGAGAAAAGAATGTATCAGAGAAAGACTGTGGACAACAAAAAAGGAAAGACCCAGAGTTTAGGGATAAATGTTTATTTTAAAGTTGTCAACACTAGGAATGTTTTCTTTCTTTCTTTAATTCAAATTTACAAATTTATTTTTCTATGGAATAGGTGTATGCAACAGATTTTCTGGTTAAATTTTACTTCATAAACTTTGCTCATAAATATATTAGCAGTGCCTGAAAGGTTTTTCATATTTCAAAGTTACTTTACATTTGCTATTACAGTGATTAGGACTGACTTTTTCTAGAAATCCTTATGGTTTTACCTGAGAGCATCTTTTCTCTACCAGTGTTTTAGCAGAATAAAATTGAGGCAGAATGGAGTGGAATACAGGTAATATAAATAACAAAGCCAATAAATTCATGCGATAAATATATTTTTATTTGAAAAAGACTCCTTTCTAGCCAATCCCGAATCACTAAGTAATGAAAAAATCTCAAATTTAGTTTGCATGGGTACTTATTAAGCTATAAATGCTGGAAAGAAAAGTGAAGGAGTACTTAATGCCTATTTCCTGCTATGTGTATATAAATAGTCAGTGAAATTCTTGTCAGAAGTGGGAGATAGGATACATAATTACTTACCTTAAAAGTTAATATACAATTGACTTACCTTAAAAGTTTGAATCAGAAAACATAATGGAGTTAAACATAATGGAGCTTTAAATCATAATAAACTGAAAGATTTCTTATATAGGAATCATTATGAAATTATTTTTAAATGTACTTTAAATTGTTTAACACTCTAGTTCTTGAATACTTATAAAGATGTTATAGAAATGTTAAGAAATAATAAAACATTTTTAAAGGGAATAATTCAGTCTTACAGCTATTCTGGTTTAGTAGATGATAGTCATTAAAATTTAATATGTAAACTATTCACTATTTTTTTTCTATTACTCACCTGGCTTTTTGGTTCTTGTAAACCCAATGTAAAATTATTATAAATGTAATAGCATATCAACTTTATTTATAAAGAATAATGAATTTTATAGTAGTCATTTCTCTCTTACCCATATCTTATAAGAAATTGAGAAAATTCTTTCGAGGTGTTAGGTTTTCTAAAGTAGATAAGAAATACAGTAGCACTGAAATGACCATTACATGGGTAAAAACACCTTCCACACTGATTCACTTTGGAGGCTTCATTTAACAAGCTCAGAAGAATGTTATTTATATCAATTTGTTTCAAGCACAAGAGTCAACCAGTTGTACAATTGTGGGCTTTTTGCCAGAAGAAAGAATGAAGAACTAAAATTCTCCCAGTAGCTTCCCTTTAGGACAAAACTAAATTGTTCTTCTGGGCATTGTAAACTTGAACACGTGTGAAAAGTCCAAGTATCTCATAGGGCCTTACAGACTCTGAAATCATAAACATCAAGTCATCATAGATATTGTATTTTATGCCCCTATTTTCCACTATTAATGACACCTCTGACATATTTATGGAAATTTCAATGTATAAATGTTGATGTTCTGAGTGCTTTGATTAGTATGATCGTATCTGAGCTAATCATACATGATTTTAATGAGGCCAAAGTTCTACATTCCCTTCAGGAGCCAACCTCAAATACAGGTGTCCTTCTCATGCAAAGTGCAGCTCACATTCCAGACCTACACTGAACTTCACATTTAATTTGTAAACAGGTGAGAACTCTTACTTCACAGAGGTCAAGGGAAGATGAAAGGGAAAATAAAACAAAGGACCATAGTGGGAGGTGGCATAGATCAATACTTCTCAAACATTAATGCCTGTGAATCTCCTGGCAATTTTCTTAAAATGCAGATTCTCTTTTGATAGGTCAGAGAAGATGTCTGAGAGTCTTCATATCTAACAAGGTGATGACCTGGACATTTGCCACCGTTAGGGCCTTCCATCCTTGGAGGGTCTAAATGATCTCAGAGCTAGATCATTGGAGGAACAAACAAACAAAAAGTGGTAAATGTAGTTGGCATGCAAAGAAAAGTAAGAGGAGCCAGATGGGATAAGAAGGATCAACATGGTTGGGCTTATATGGGGTCTAGAGTCTAGGTCAGGCACTTTGTTCTTTACTCCACTATTTTTTAAAGATTTTATTTATTTATTTGACAGAGAGAGAGATCACAAGTAGGCAGAGAGAGGGGAGGAAGCAGGCTCTCCACCGAGCAGACAGCCCAATGTGGGGCATGATCCCAGGACTCTGGGATCATGACCTGAGCTGAAGGCAGAGGCTTAACCCACTGAGCCACCCAGGTGTCCCTCTTTACCTCAATTTTAAGGACAACTAGTGAGATATTTTGAATATGGTGGTAAAGTGTTCCTATTTACCTTTCAACATGAAGAGAGAAGTGACATAATGTTCATTCACAAAATGACGACATTATGGGTGTCAAAATAGTACAATGTAGAAACATCAACATTTTGATTTAGTATCTAAAGAGGAGGGAAAGTGCTTAACCTCCACATGGGACTTGATGGCAGCTAGGGGGAAAGGAAAGGGCCTATATTTTGATGGAGTCATTAATCAGTTATTCTGTGTCCCTAGACTTTGCTTGTGAAAGCCAAAGAAGAGGGGGAAATAAACTACATAGATAAAAGAGAAGCCCTGTGAAAATTCACCAGAAAGCTGAGTAGGCAATATGTAGACTGGAAATTTCAATGTAATACAAACTTGAGTTGAATTTAATTCTCCCCCTCAATTTTGTGTATTTATCTCTCACCTCATATTGTGGTCCATCTATGGGTATAAAAGTTTGGGTTGCTGCCTCCAATATGAGTGGTCTTCTCAATTTTAATTATTCTTTTAAAAACTTTATTCATTTAAGAGAGAGAAAGCACATTGGAAGACAGGGAGAAGCAGACTTTCCACTGAGCAGAGAGTTGGATGTGGGACTCTATCCCAGGACCCTGAGATCATGACCTGAGCCAAAGGCAGATGCTTAACCAACTGAGCCACTCAGATGCCCCTCAATTTTAGTTATTTTAAATGGTAAGTCAATGTATCTCACTATGGTCATTTGCATTTCCCCAAGGATGAATTATATTGAACATATTTTTGTGGCTCCATTTGACATCTGTGTATCTTGTTAACTGAAGTGTCTACTCAAATATTTTCTCTTTTTTTAAATTGAGTTATATATTTATTTTTTAGCTTTGAGATTCTTATATTCTGCTTATGAAACTCTTATCAGATACATGATTTGCAAATATTTACTCAAGGACCTTGATCTTCTTTCCCTGCCATAAGATATAACACTTACTCCTTATGCACCAACTACTATAGACCTATTGATAGAAATTTGTGTACCAGAAGTTGAGAAATATATTCAACAAAATTCAGAGCCCATTTATCTAGGTGAAATTTCTAGCAGTCCAGTGATGGGTCATGGGGAGACATCTCTTCTAAGGTAAAGGATAAGTTGTTGCAACTGGCCCTTCTACAGCCAAAAGAGAGGTACAACACCTATTGGGAGCCTGTGGATTTTGGAGGCAATCTCATCTTCATTTGGGTGTATTATTCCAACACATTTGCCAAGTGTCCAGAAAAGCTGGCAATTTTAAGTGTGACTGTGAACAGGAGAAGGATTTACAAAGGTGTAAGCAGCTGTAGAAGCTGGTCTTCTACTTGGATCACATGCTCCACCAAAATTAATGGTAGTCGAAAGCATAATGGGAGATAAGGATGCTTTTTGGAGACTTAGGCAGGTCTCTGTAGGTAAATCACAGCACAGGCCCTTAGGTTTATAGCTAAGTCATGCTATCATTACAGACAATTACACTCCATTTGAAAACCAGAAAGATGGAACTAGAAAGAAATAGGACTAGAAGGATGGAATTGTCATTAACTGTAATAGCTAAAAGTTTGGCAGAGAAAATCAGATTTCCTATTTATTTAAGTCTTTGTCTTCTCCTTCCTAGTCTTCTTCCATATCTAGTCTCATTCTTTTTACTGCGCCTACTTTTTTTTTCCTTCCTTGTGCCCATGTCTTAAACCTACTGCTGAAAACCACTGACATTCATTGGGCATCAGTGAATCCTGTGTGTCACTCAAGGCCAAAGAGGTTGCTGTCCTCTGAACATCTTTCTATATCACTTTTTATTTCAGAGAATAATTACAGAAAGGGATTTTTGTTAAATGTTTATAATTAAAACAATAAACAGTCGTTGTTATTCATGTTGCAGAGTGGTTTGATGTGGCCATAAAATGTATGATATTCATGCTAAATGAGCAGTTCATGGAGAAATTTGTTGATCTTAGAAACTACAATAGTCAGATTTATCTGCTTCAGACCTGTGAGTACATTGATATCAGCAGTACAGTTGGGGGGAAAAGGAAATAAATTTGCCATTTGTTGATCTCTGTTATTGACCCAAGAAGAGTCAGTACATTGCATCAACTTGGAATAAGGTATCCCAGTGAACTCTGTTCTGTTGATAATATATTTTAAAGTTAGATACATACTTATCAAATTGGAAATATGAAGTTGAGAGAAGCAGTGAATACATTGGATGACAGAATATGGACTTCCCCCAAAAGATGTTATTTGTGGGCTCTTTTAAAGAGTAAATTTAATAGGGATAAGTAATAAATTCCTATACTTGAGATAAGCATTTCAGTTACCTGAATTCAGATAGGGATATTGGAAAAAAGTTGACTATCAGTTTTATATGAGTCAAGGGTCAGGGCTATGAAAAATGTTAATCCATTCTTATGCAGTAGTAACAAAAGTATAGATATCAAAAACAAGAAAATATTTATTAGGAACATTCTATTCCTTGACAGTCAGACTACCTTGGAAATACTGTCTTCATATTTGGACCTGACATTCAGGCCATAGAGACTTACTGGAGCTTGCCCATGGAATGACCATGTCATGAGAGGAAGCACTGAATAAATGGCAAGTAGAGTTGACCCTTGAATAACATAGAGGTTAGGAGCACTGGTCCTTTCACACAGTCAAAAATCCACATGTAACTTTTGACTCTCCCAGAACATTACCACTAATAGCCTACAGTTGATCAGAAGCCTTACTAATAACATAGAACAGTCAATTGAGACATATTTTGTATATTATATGTGTTATATGCTGTACTCTTACATAAAGTAAGTTAAAAAAAGAGAATGTTACTAAGAAAATCATAAGGAAGAGAAAATACATTTATAATACTGTTCTATTAAAAATCTGCATGTATGTTAGCCTGTACAGTTAAACCCATGTTATTCAAGGTATTCAATTTTGTATTGAAAATATATAGGAAGAAGTTTATTACTGACAGAGATTGAAGGGAAGTAGGAGAAAGAGTTTTATGTAGTTCCAAAAAGTAAAACTAGCACTAGAGGGTAGAATTTGGTTTAGAGTTGATATTAAGACATTACTAACAATTAAAATATTGTAAAAATGGAAGGGGGTGCTTTGTAAAGTCATCAGCTATCTTCCCACATTGTTGAGGGAATTTATCATAATTAAAGCTGCCATTTATTTAGTGCTGAGATCCTCCGGTTTGTGCTTTATGTATATTCTTTCAGGAGGTCTTTTATAATCACCATTCATTTACTTCTTATGCCTGCCTTGAGATCCTATAAGGATGTAGATTCATTTACATGCAGAGCTGGCAGGTTTTGCTTCAAATGCTGGCTCTACCACTTACTGTGTTACCTTGTACAAGTTATTTATAACTCTTGCTCAGTTCCCTTATTTATAAAATGTATAATTTTATATTATATATGAAATATATATATAATTTTGGAGTTAATACACAAAGCATGTGTAGAACAGTATATGACCCATAGTGAGACCTCAGTAATTGTTAACTGTTAGCATCCTTTTACTTTTATCAGGTAGCATCTTTTTTAACAAAGTATTCCTTTCTCACTTTTTTAAAAAAGATTTTAAAATTTATTTTAGAGAGACAGAGAGAGGGAGAGAGATAACATGAGCGGGGGGGGGGAGAGGCAGAGGGAGAAAGAAAAGAATCTGAAGCAGACTCCCCGCTGAGCATGGAACCCAGCACAGGGCTTGATCTTAGGACTCTGAGATCACCACCTGAGCAGAAACCAAGAGTGGGATGCTCAACCAACTGCACCATCAAAGGGTCCCTCCTTTCTCACTTTTTGAGAAAAGATCTAATTGGTACATATAACTGCCAATGTGAAAAAACTGTCTGAAATCAGGGTAATGTATCTTTTTTTCTCTTTTTCAAAGTCAGATATGTGGCATTGCCAGTTCCTTCTACCTTTTGTTAGTCTAGGTTGGGTGTGCTTTGGGGCTGTGTTTGGGGCTGTGATTGGACTTTGTGCTTGCACTTGCTGGAGTTTGTATCCCACCATTGCCACAGGCATTCTCCGTTTCCTTGCAGGTGAGTCTTGTCATTATACTTAACTTGTATCTTCCTCTTGTTTCCATAGAGACAAAGAGTCCTAATCCTTAAACATTTACACATTGTTGCCCTGACATGTTGCCTGAAAAGTTCTTTTTTTTTTTTTGACAATTCAAATTACTTTATTTTTTTTTCAGTGATCCAAGAGTCATTGTTTATGCACCACACCCAGTGCTCCATGCAATACGTGCCCTCCTTAATACCCACCACCAGCCTCACACATCCCCCCATCTCCCTCCCTTCCATAACCCTCGGTTTGTTTCTCAGAGTCCACAGTCTCTTCATGGTTCATCTCCCCCTCCAATTTACCCCAGTTCCCTGTTTCTTTCCTTCTCCTAAAGTCCTCCATTTTATTCCTTATGTTCCACAAGTAAGTGAAACCATATGATAATTGACTTGCTCTGCTCTACTTATTTCATTCAGCATAATCTCCTCCAGACCCATCCATGTTGATACAAAAGTTGGGTATCCATCCTTTCTGATGGCTGAGTAATGTTCCATTGTATATATGGACCACATCTTCTTTGTCCATTCGTCTGTTGAAGGGCATCTTGGCTCTTTCAACAGTTTGGCGATTGTGGACATTGCTGCTATGAACATTGAGGTACATATGCCCCTTCTTTTCACTACATCTGTATCTTTGGGACAAATACGCAGTAATGCAATTGCAGGGTCAAAGGGTAGCTCCATTTTTAATTTTTTGAGGAAGCTCCACACTGTTTTCCAAAGTGGCTGCACCAATTTGCATTCGCACCAGCAGTGTGAGAGGGTTCCCCTTTCTACAGATCCTTTCCAACACTTGCTGTTTCCTGTCCTGTTGATTTTGGCCATTTTAGCTGTTGGAAGGTGGTATCTCAATGTGGCTTTGACTTGAGTTTCCCTGATGTCTAGTGAAGATGAACATTTTTTTATGTGTCTGTTAACCATTTTTATGTCTTCTTTGGAGAAGCATCTGTTCATGTCTTCTGTCCATTTTTTTACATGATTATCTGTTTTTTGGGTGTTGTGCTTGAGGAGCTCTTTATAGATCTTGGATATCAGCCCTTTGTCTGTAGTGCCATTTGCAAATATCTTCTCCCATTTCGTGGATTGCCTCTTTGTTTGTTGACTGTTTCCTTTGCTGTGCAGAAGCTTTTTATCTTGATGAGGTCCCAAAAGTTCATTTTTGCTTTTGTTTCCTTTGCCTTGGAGATGTGTCTTGAAAGAAGTTGCTGTGGTTGATGTCAAAGAGGTTACTGCCTATGTTCTCCTCTAGAATTTTGATAGATTCCTGCCTCACGTTGAGGTCTTTCATCCACTTTGATTTTATCTTTGTATATGGTGTGAGAGAATGGTTGAGTTTCATTCTTCTATACACAGCTGTCCAATTTTCCCAGCACCATTTATTGAAAAGACTGTCTTTTTTCCACTGGATATTTTTTTCCTGCTTTGTCGAAGACTATTTGACCATAAAGTTGAGGGTCCATATCTGGACTCTCCACTCTGTTCCATTGGTCTATGTGTCTGTTTTTGTGCCAGTACCATGCTGTCTTGGTCATCACAGATTTGTAGAAAAGTTTGAAATCAGGCAACATGATGTCCCCAGTTTTGTTTTTTTCTTTTTCAACATTTCCTTAACTGGATACAGTAGAACATATCAATGAAACTAGAAGCTGGTTCTTTGAAAGAATTAATAAGATCAATAAAGCACTGGCCACACTAATCCAAAAGAAAAGAGAGAGGACTGAAATTAATAAAATCATGAACAAAAGGGGAGAGAGCATGACTAACACCAAGGAAATAGAAACAATCATCAGAAACTATTATCAACAGTTACACAACCTAGAATAAATGCATACATTCCTGGAAACATATGAACTTCCAATACTGAAACAGGAAGAAATTGACAACCTGAATAGACCAATATTTAGTAACAAGATTGAAGCAGTGATCAAAAACCTCCCAAAAAACAAGAGCCCAAGACCTGACAGATTCCCTGGGGAATTCTACCAAACATTCAAAGAAGAAATAATACCTATTCTCCTGAAGCTGTTTCAAACAGTAGAAACAGAGGGAAAACTTCCAGACTCTTTCTATGAAGCCAGCATTACCTCAATCCCCAAACCAGGCAAAGACCCCATCAAAAAGGAGAATTTCAGACCAATGTCCCTGATGAATATGGATGCCAAGATTCTCAACAAGATCCTAGTTAATAGGATCCAACAGTACATTAAAAAGATTATCCACCATGACCAGGTGGGATTCATCCCTGGGATGCAAGGGTGGTTCAACATTCACAAATCAATCAATGTGATAGAACAAATCAATAAGAGAAGACAGAAGAACCACGTGGTCCTCTCAGTTGATGCAGAAAAAGCATTTGACAAAATATACCATCTGTTCCTGATTAAAACTCTTCAAAGTATAGGCTAGAGGGAACATTCCTCAACTTCATAAAATCTGTCTATGAAAAACACACAGCGGGTATCATTCTCAATGGGGAAAAACTGACAGCCTTCCCACTGATATCAGGAACACGACTAGGATGCCCACTCTCGCCACTGTTGTTCAACATAGTACTAGACATCCTAGCAACAGCAATCAGACAACAAAAACAAATAAAAGGTATTCAAATTGGCCAAGAAGAAGTCAAACTCTCTCTCTTTGCAGATGACATGATCCTTTATATGGAAAACCCAAAAGACTCCACCCCCAAACTACTAGAAGTCATACAGCAATTCAGTAATGTGGTAGGATACAAAATCAATGCACAGAAATCATTTGCTTTCTTATACACTAGCAATGAAAATATAGAAAGGGAAATTAGAGAATCCAGTCCATTTACTAAAGCACCAAGAACCATAAGATACCTTGGAGTAAACCTCACCAAAGAGGTAAAGGATCTGTACTCGAGGAACTACAGAACACTTATGAAAGAAATTGAAGAAGATACAAAAACATGGAAAAGCATTCCATGCTCGTGGATCGGAATAATAAACATTGTTAAAATGTCCATACTTCCCAGAGCAATCTATACTTTCAATGACATTCTGATCAAAATTCCAACGGCATTTTTTCAAAGTGCTGGAACAAATAATTATAAAATTTGTATGGGACCAGGAAAGACCCTGAATCACTAAGGAAATATTGACATGAAAAGCTCTGACTGTGCTCTTACTCAGATATGTTTTGTTTTCCTCCAAGTTCTGTGTACACTAGGCTCATTGAGTTGTTATGTTGCTGGAATTGAGCTACTCCACCAGAAGCTACAGCTGCCTGAGAATGTGTCTGGTGAATTTGGATGGTCCTTCTGCCTGGTTTGTGTCTCAGGTCCCTTACAGTTCACGGTCTTTGTTCTCTTCATCTGTTCTCTTCATCTGCTCATACCAACTGGAAAGAGTATACCTTAATGAAAGCATATTGTGTGGCATGAGTGGGAAGCTGCCTTCTTTGCAATTGCCTTTTTTTAAATTATTTTTCAATATTAATATTTCCCCTTGTCTCCCCCCAATTGTTTTTAATTTAATTTTTTTCCCTGTGTATATACCATTTTATCCTGAAAATCCATTTTATTTATACACAGAGACAGTCATTTCTTAATACCACTAAAATTTATATGGATTATTCTGAATGAGTCCATCTTTTAACAAACTAATCTAGGTTCAGAGTCCAGAGAGCACGAAATGAGTAGACACTTGGCACAAATTTATGAAAGAAAACTGATAATGGGAAATTGGCCCAAACACATCTAGAGAAGTCTGTTAGACTTTTCGTAAATAACTATCTGTTGAACTAGAAACTCTCCGGTGTCTATGAGAAACATCTCGTCGTTGTCAGAACTTATGGTCACTTTGCTATTGTAGATAGCCAGTCAGGCAGAGCATTAATGCTGTTTTCAAAGACTTAAGCTAAATAAAATAAGGAGATTATTTAAGACCCTTTTCCCCAAATATTGGCATATAGCTTTATTCAAGATGAAGTGTGGCAGCTGTTTAACCAAACTGTGTCTGTCTATAAGTAAGGAAGTGAAAAATAGTGTTTACTAGAAATTTTACCTTTGTAACTGCAAAAATTCCAATTCAGCCATATAAGAGGATTAACTTTATTCTACTTTACCTTTTTTTGTATTTTTTAAATCTCTCCTTAATATCAGTAGGACTTTCAGTACAACCAATCCATTTTGGATTTTTGATCTTTGCCTCCTCACACATCAGGCTTATTAAGAGCACTTTCTTTCTAACACTACTTTGGGGTCATGGGGTAGAATTTTCCAACTCCTATTTATTTATTCCAGTTCAGTGCCATGAAGAAGTGTCCTCCATAATGACCCTCCAGAAATAGAAAAACTATCACAAGACCTAAAGCTTTCACTGGTCCAACTATGGTCTTTATTTCTTGTGGTGAAATGATGTGCCTTTCCTAGCCTAAATCCCTTCCTGGTGTGTATCAACATTATTTAACATCTTCTAATTCAGTCATTTTTTAATAAATATGTCTATAAATATTGAACTTTAAAATTTTTAAAAATAAAAAGTGAGAAGAAACTCAATTGTGCGTGGTGTCTGAGTTGATTTAAATCTCAGTATTTTAGGATAAAGAAGTACAGTATTCTGAATGAGTATCTCTGTGGTTTTTTGGAATATGCTTTGTTTCTGGGGTCTCCATTTTATCTTCCAAAAAATATGGGAACTCCTTGCCTCCATTAGAAAAAAAGAGCCTCTTTATCCATTATGTTTCAGAGTTTTAAAAACATATTTTCTAAGTAGTTTCGTGATCTCTATGTGTCATATTTACTGTGGCTAGATTTTTTAAAAAGTCCTATAATGGCTGCGGGTGTTTGTGCTCTATAGACTTGATTATAGAAATAATCAAGTCTGCTGCTGACTTACCACAGAGCCAATAGTACTCTGCAGCTGATTATTGCCTATGCAGTTGCTGCTTACTCACCTCTTCCTCACTCTTGAAGTTTCATGCCTTTCAGCACCTTCTGTGGAAGGTAGAAAAGTTAAGTAAACATACAAAGCACTTGGACATGGAGTTTTAAAATTATTGACCAACATGACATTTTTGGGTTGGGAAGATATTTATTTTCGACAATGTCCCTGTCTCTTGTCACCCCAAAGTTGACTGTGAATGTCAATCCAACACCAGTCTTTAATATGCACTGTGGAAAGTCAGTCACTATTGGACCTTGTGAGTTACAGCCTCATTGGTAGCATCCTGAAGCATGGAGAGCCAGCACCATAAGCCCTCGTGTTGAATATATGTTGTGGTTGATATTTCAAGCACACTTCAAAATAGCTGAGGTCATCCTCTCTTGGGAAGACTTTATTCATTAGAACACATGGGCTGTGTTGTTTCATTTGATGTGAAAATTAGTTTTGCAGCTGTCTCCTGTTTCTAATCGGGTAGAAACATATGAAATTGCTGATATTTGACTATTTTTTATTAAAACTAATAGTAGAAAATCAGTGGCAAGCAAAGTTTTGTTAATCTCTTTTCACCTAATCTTTGAAAGCAACCCCCAAAGTTAAAACAGAATTTTCAGATTTTTCAAAACATGGATTTTATGGCAATTTAAGAAACATGTTTTAAAATCTTAATTTTATGGTTCCTAATATCATTAAATTATGTGAAAAAATATCTTTTATATCCTTTTAGAAAAAGATTCATTTCTTTTTTTAAAACTTTTTATGGGGTGCCTGGGTGGCTCAGTGGGTTAAAGCCGCTGCCTTCGGCTCAGGTCATGATCCCAGGGTCCTGGGATCGAGGCCCGCATCGGGCTCTCTGCTCAGCAAGGAGCCTGCTTCCTCCTCTCTCCTCTCTCTCTGCCTGCCTCTCTGCCTACTTGTAATCTCTCTCTCTGTGTCAAATGAATAAATAAAATCTTTAAAAAATAAATAAATAAATAAATAAAACTTTTTATGTTCAGGTAGCCAGCATATACTACATCATAGGTTATCATTGTAGTCTTCAATGATTCATTATTTGTGTATAGAGACCTCCAAAGTGTCCCAGAAAGAAAGTGACTTTATTGGAAAAAGATGATTAGGAGAAGATTAGTGGAACCATTTGTGAAACATCCTACTAGTTTGCCTGGAAAAATGCAGGATAGGAGAAAATAGGGAAGAGCTTGCCTCAAGTCAAAAAGAGTCTCAAACATTACCCTCAAAAAAGCATGTTTCAAAGAGGCCCAAATTTAATTGCTTATGAATGTGGAAAAACTTATTGCCCAAGGCATTTGAGAGAGAGAGAGAGAGAAAGAGAGAGAGAGTGCTCATGCTATTGCTAGGAGTTAATGGGGCTTAACAGCTAGATATGATCAAAGAAAGAGATAAGAGGACCTCTGATAAAGCCATGGTCATCCCAAATGTGCATGCTGCATCTTCTGGAGAGCAACATCAGAGTCTTTACACTGCAGAGGAAATGGACTTCTCTCTCTCTCTCTCTCACACACACACACACACACACACAATACCCACCCAGTTCCTAAACAAATAAACAAGGATATAACAAGACCCAAGGATGAATGAGTATCCAGAGTTCTACACTATATTATCTTAAATACCAAGTTCTCAACAACAAGAAAAAAGTCATGATAGGGAAAAAATGTAACCCCTGCACCATAAAATTAGCAGACAATACAAAGTGAGAGTAATAATATATTGGATTTAACAGAAAAACACTTAAGAATCATGAAGGGGCCCCTGGGTGGCTCAGTGGGTTAAAGCTTCTGCCTTCAGCTCAGGTCATGATCGCAGGGTCCTGGGATCGAGCCCCGCATCGGGCTCTCTGCTTGGCAGGGAGCCTGCTTCCTCCTCTTTCTATCTCTGCCTGCCTCTCTGCCTACTTGTGATCTCTCTCTCTCTCTCTCTGTCAAATAAATAAAAAAATCTAAAAAAAAAGAATCATGAAAAATGTGTTCATAGCACTAAAGGAAACCAGGATTAAATTTAAAAAAGGAGGGTACAAAGGCAATGTAATGTGAAATAAAGACTATCAATAAAGAGAAAGTATAAATAAACAATTAAATGGAAATTCTGTAATTGAAAGTACAACTGAAATAAAAAAAAAATCACTGAAGAAGCTCAACTGTAGATTTAAACTGACAGAAGGAAGATCAGTAAATTTGAAGTTATATCAACAGAGAGTATGCAATCCAAAGGACGAAGGAAAAAAAGAATGAGGACAAATGCACAGACCCTCAGAGAAATAAAGCCTACACTAAATGCATCATCAGCATGTGCTTTTGGGAGTACCAGGAAAATACATTGCTGATAAAAGATTTGTATAAAAAGATCCAAGTTGTTTGTTGTAAAAAAAAAAATGAACAGGAAGCACACAAACAATCTAATAAAAATTGGGCAAAAGTTCTGAACAAGCATTTTACCAAAGAAATACAGATGGTAAATAAGCATATGAAAACTACTCCACATTATTTGCCATAGGGAATTGATAATTAAAACAATATTGACATAACATAAAAACAACTAAAATAAAAAAATTAAATAATTACCAATTGCTGGTAAGAATATGGAATGATAGGAACACACACACATACCCTCACTCTGCCAGCTGTCAGGGCCCAGAAGCAATGACATTGCAGAAACAATTAGCATACCTATGGCCCAGTCAAAGGAATTAGATCTACTTGGAGAAAGAGCTGATTCTGTGACTAGGGCAGGAAATAAATACGCAAGATGAGCCTGGAGCACCTTGCAATGCCAGAAAGTTAAAAAGAGAGAGAGAGAGAGAGAGAGAGAGAGAGAGAGAGAGAGAAAGAAAAGATAAAGAACAAACACAAACCCACCATGCTTACACAGTGATGGATTTATGTCAAAGGGACACAGAAGCCAAAGGAAACAGCTCTCAGTGGCCTAAGTTAGAATGATTTAAGCAGCAAAATTTTTAAAAAGTAGTATTTAATTATATCAAAGTATAAAGTAAATATCCATGATTCTATACTGATCTAGAGGATTGAATATATAAATAAGTGAGATGAATAGACAAATCTTCCATGTAAAAGAATTCCAATTCATATAGATACTTTGCCAAGGGAGGTGGTCCATTTCTTTCCTCTCTGTACGTGTGGGCTGTGGATAGTGACTTCTTCACACAGAACACAGTAAGAGAAGGTCGAGAAAAAGCGGCTTCACCATGGAGAAACACTACCTCATGGCAAACACTACCTTGACCAATGGTCAAGGTCAACATTAAAAGAGTTACAAGTTATGAGGACAGTATTTGCCACTGATAGAGTGTGATGAAAATGGCTATTTACCTCCGTGGCCTTTCTCCTAAAAAGCTATCCCCCAAGTCTGACCATGAGAAAAATATCAGAAGAATCCCAATTGAGGGACATTCTACAAAATGCCTGATTAGTACTTCTCAAAACTTACCAAGGACCTCAAAAACAAGGAATGTTTGAAAAACTACCACAGACATCTGATGACTAAAGGGATGTGATGATTAAATATAAAGTGCTATGCTGAATGTGATGCTGGATGTAAGGACACTAGATTAAACTATGGAAGTCTGAATCAAGTATGAATTTCACTTCATCATAATGTATCAATATTGGCTCATTAATTATTAACAAAAGTACCATACTAATGTAGGGTATTAATAATATGGGAAATGGGTTTGTCATATATGGGAATTCTTATTCTTATCTTTATTATTTACTATAAATCCAAACTTGTTTGGAAAATTTTAAAAAATTTATTAAAATCTTTAAGGTAAATTTCTTATTTCTTTAAAGATTTTATTTATTTATTTTAGAGAGAGAGAGAGAGATTACAAGTAGGCAGAGAGGCAGGCAGAGAGAGAGGAGGAAGTAGGTTCCCCACTGAGCAGAAAGCCCAATGCGGGCCTTGATCCCAGGACCCCCAAGATCATGACCTGAGCTGAAAGCGGAGGCTTTAACCCACTGAGCCACCCAGGTGCTCCAAATTTCTTAGTTCTCGGAATGAACCCAGAGAACACTTGGGGAAAAACAATCACCAGTTTTCTGCTTCCAATGATAATAATTGATTGAAACAATTTTTGTCATCAGATACTAAAACTATTGATGAAAAATTATTAGGGAACAAGAAAGTCAATGTATCACCCTGCAGATTAGATTTTCATAGCAAGGAAATGTGTTATCTTTATCATAGAGAGAGCTGACAGTACCACCTTAATGAAGTAATCAATGAATGGGTTCAGTTAAAAAGACAAGTTACTGTGATAGGCCTCATGATGAGAGAAGAAAAAGAGCACACCAGTGATTGCTGAATTATTTAATTAAATCTAATCGTGAAGAAACATCACAAAAATAGAGATGGTGGGATATTTTACATGATGTCTGACACAAAAATTTAAAATTTTATATGTCATGAAAGGAAAAAAAAGCAAGAAGTTTGTTCTAAATTACAGGAGATTAAAGAATGATAACAAAGAAAATAGTGGTCCTTAATTGAACTCTTGCTGAAAAAATAAATTGCTAAGAAGGGCAATTTGGGGAAAATTGGGAACAAATTTTAATATGAACATTATATTAGGTGAGATAAATTTCTTGAGGATAATAATGATATGACAGTGGTGCCGGGTTGGCTCAGTCAGTTAAGTGTCTGCCTTCAGCTCAGGTCATGGTCCTGGAGTCCTGGGATCAAGCCCCAAGCACCTAGGGCTCCTGCTTCTCCCCCTCCCACTCGTGCTCCCACTCCCTCTCTCTCTCTCTCTCTCTCAAATAAATAAAATCCTTTAAAAAATGATATGACAGTGTAGGAAATGTCTTTGCTCTTTTGAGATATATGTTGAATAATTTATGGGTAACTGTCATAATCATCTATATGTATAGATATACATATATGTATTAAAATGTGTATATATACACATTTGCAGATGTTTTGGGCAAATGTGGTGCAATGTTAACAATTAATCATCTTGACTTAAAAAAATTCACGAGTCCGATCCTCCATCTGCAGTGGGACCGCCACCAGGATGCAGATTTTCGTGAAAACCCTAACGGGGAAGACCATCACTCTCGAGGTTGAACCCTCGGATACAATAGAAAATGTAAAGGCCAAGATTCAGGATAAGGAAGGAATTCCTCCTGATCAGCAGAGACTGATCTTTGCTGGCAAGCAACTGGAAGATGGACGTACTTTGTCTAACTACAACTTTCAAAAGGAGTCCACTCTTCATCTTGTGTTGAGACTCCGTGGTGGTGCTAAGAAAAGGAAGAAGTCTTATACCACTCCCAAGAAGAATAAGCATAAGAGAAAGAAGGTTAAACTGGCCGTCCTGAAATATTATAAGGTGGATGAGAATGGCAAAATCAGTCGCCTTCATCGGGAGTGCCCTTCAGATGAGTGTGGTGCTGGAGTTTTTATGGCTGGCCACTTCGACAGACATTACTGTGGCAAATGTTGTCTGACCTATTGCTTCAACAAACCAGAAGACAAGTGATTATATATGGATTAATAATAAGAGACATGAACTAAAAAAAAAAAAATTCACGGACATTCTCTCAAATTTTCTGTAGGTTTGAAATTTTTCAAAATGAATCTGGAGGAAAATGTCATTAATTCACATTTTTCCAGACCCTCTGCCCTATTTCTATGCCCACCTTACAGCTGAGTTTCCTGTCACGTTTGCCTCTCTTGCTACTCTCACTTCTCTATGTTGTGTAAAATATGACTTAGTGGATAAGAACATGGATTTTGGATTTGATCCCTAGATTTGATCCCTGAGCTCCACCTTAATATTTCTGTGGACACATTATGAAACCTCTTTGTCCCCCACTTTTTCAGTGGGGTTATAGGAAATTAAAATATAGAAATAAAGGTAAAAAAAAAGTAACAGATGTGCTGAGTAGTTAAATGGATACTGAGGAAAAGTTATTTATAAGCTAAAAGGTGTCTGAGAATTAATTTAAAATAAAGCAGAAAATGAGAGATGAGGCAAGAGACATGAATGTATCTGTTAATATTTATTTGGTTGCAATAAGAGCATTTTTTTTATTTTAAGGAGCTTAACAGTAAGATGAACTGTTGGATTTTAAAATGAGAAGGGATGGTTAATTCCAGGGACCCTGGGTCTGCTCCTGTGTGATTCCCTCACCTATGCCCTCTTTTGTGTGTTGATTCATCTCCAGAATCGTTTCTCTTTTGATGCCAAAATGATTGTAGACTGTGTCAGATTTCATAACCACACAGCATGACATTCAGAGGAAGAATTCTACCTTATTTTGTGGATCTCTTTTAAAACAAAGGAAACATATATCCCAGAAACTTCCACAAAATTACCTCTTTTGTCTCTCTGGCCCCAAATAAGTCACAGACTCTTCCCTAAACAGACATTTAGGCTTCATTTAGTGTTGCTAAGTGTTGGAAGTGGCTGTGCAGAAATACGTAAACTGAATTTGCAGTACCCCTGGAAAAGGGAAAGGGACCAATGCATGTGAATCTGACAACAAAAATATTCTCTAAAATAGAGAGTGGATACAAAGGAACAGCATTCATCAAACTCAGGTATCTGAACTCCTTTACTCTCTTGAGGAAAGTGTTTACGACCCTGTAGAACTTTGTGTTTATGGGTGATATCTAACAGTATTTACAATATTAGAAATTAAAACCAAGAAATTAAAAATATTTATTGACTTGCTTAAAAATAAAAATAACAAACTTATTATATATTAACTTACATGATTATATTAAAATATATTAAAGGAAATGGCTAGTGAATGGCCAAAAGTGTCAGGTACTTTTTCAAGTATTAGTGATAGGAAATCAGTCACAACTAGGTTGGTACTAACAGGAAGAAGATAGGCCTTCATTTTATTATCAGTAAATTAAATAGTTTACTGTTTTTTCTTTAAACTGTTGCTTATATCTGTGCACTCCTCTCCTTTTATCCTCCGGTTTCAGCTCTCATCATCTAATATATGAATTCTTGAAGTTAGCCTCATTGCTTCTAGCTTCATTCCAATCACCAGATTAATTTTCTGAAAAATACAATCATATTACCTGGTTCTAGGAAGTATTCAGTGTCTGATACCTCTGAGATAAATTCAGATTCCTTAGGGTGGCATTTAAGATTCTCAATAACCTGATCCCCTTCCACCCTTATTTCTCATATTCCACAATAGCTCTTATCAAGAGTTTTGTCAGCTTTCTGACTCTGTCCATGATTCAATTCACCTCCTTCGTCCCAATTCCCAGTGTCACACTTATTTCCATAAATATTGTCTGTGGTCACACTCATTCCTTTTTTCCTCCAAATATCATTTTTTAAAAAAAAGGCACTTCTTACTTCTGGTGCTGCGTAAAGACTAAATACCCCAGGCGACAAGCACCTCCATTTCCTGAACTCCCAAGCAGCATTGATAAAAATTCTAGCTCAATCTGAATCACCTGGATGAATTTGAGCAAGCTACTCCATGTTTCAAAGTATGAGTTTTTTTACTGAGAAAATTCGTGAAAAATCATATCTAAACATTTGATAGGTAATATGTGGGAAGTGTGTAGCTTTGTTCCTAGCAGATAACATGTTTTCAGTGAATTATTTTTTCTTTCATATTGATATATATAAGTGATCAATAAATATTTATGTTTAGGAATTTAGAATTTTCACTATTGTGTGCCTCATTTACAGCATCTCCAACTTTTTGTTAATGCTGTAAATGTATTAGTAATTTACATTGGAATCAGTACAGGTTGGTGAAATTCCTAGTGACAAACACAATAAGTAATTCAGACAGAAAAACCCCTTCATTTAGTTTAATATATTTAAAATTGCACTTCATTGTTGATGGACACCTAGTCAAACCACATGAAAATATCTAAATCCATATGGATTTTGGTATAAATACCATCTATTCCAACTACAAATTGATAAATCACGAGTATACAGATACCCTATTTCAGAAAACATGAGAGTAAAATTGACTAGCACTAAAGATGAAAATAGTCTTTATTATACATTCTTACTAGTATTCTTTTCTTGTTTTTAATATTTTTTAATTGTAGCAAATGATATATGAAAAAACTTCTCCTTTTAATGATGAAAAAATATTTTTTAAAGATTTTACTTATTTATTTGATGAGAGAGATTACAAGTAGGCAGAGAGGAGGAAGCAGGCTCCCTGCTGAGCAGGAAGCCCGACTCGGGGCTCAATTCCAGGACCCTGAGATCATGACCTGAGCTGAAAGCAGAGGCTTTAACCCACTGAGCCACCCAGGCACCCCCAAAATATTCTTGATTTAAGAATAGATATTCTGTGTGAATTAATATTTAAATATAGTCTCTTGAAAAAACTCAAAAAAAATTAAGAATTAAATATATACAGTTTACTTCTGACAGATGGTGTTGTTTAAGAAGGGATTAATTCTTGAGGTCCTGGAATGTACCCGAGTTTTTAGGATTATGCTTTGGAATTCCAGAAATTTGTCAACAATATTAAATGGAGGTGATCTTTATACATATTGACTTCTATTCCTAGTATTTGTTGTATTTGTTGAAAATTGTAACTCATTACCCTTTGAAACAATTAGTTAATAGCTAATTTCTTTGTGACACAGTTTGTGACCTCAAGAAAAATTATTTAATTCATTCTTAAAGGGAACTAGTAATTTAGATTTTGCAATACAGTGTAGCAGAATCTCTCCTTGCTGAACTCATTAATTTGACTTCTATACTATGAGTCAATGTTTTAGTAATTGAATATTTTATGTACAAAATGGTCATTTTCTACTTTCTCAATATTACATGGTTTTGAAAAACATTTTATCAAATTTAAGTTAATTTTCCACAGGGAATGATATTTCTTTTAGAATATTATAAAATTTGCTTTATAATTTTTTTCATACCACTTATTACTTCCTTATTTCTTAGACTATAAATAAAAGGGTTTAATAAAGGGATCACTAGAGTATAAAAAACAGCACCAGGTATATCTTTATCCTCTTCTTTAACTGAACGTGGTCGAATGTACACAAAGATAAGAGAACCATAGAATATTGAGACAGAGAGAAAATGGGATGCACAAGTAGATAAGGCTTTGCCTCTTCCCACTTTGGATTTCATTTTGAAAATCATGAAAAGGATGCAGAGATAAGAGATTAGGACTATGATAATAGAGAAGATTTGAACTGAACCTGCAAAGATAAATATCATCAATTCATTGATGTAAGGGTCAACACAGGAGAGTCTGTATAATGGAAAAACATCACAAAAAAAGTGATTGATTTGATTTGACCCACAGAAAGTTAACCTAAAGAGCAACCCTACATGAATCATGGAATGCAGGATTCCAGCTATGTAGGCCCCTGTGGTCATCTGAATGCAGAGTTTCTTTGACATCATGGTGTGGTAGTGCAGTGGGCTGCATATGGCCACATAGCGATCATAGGCCATTGCTGCCAAAAGAAAGCAGTCTGTAGTTTCAGCAAGGCAGAGAAAATAAAATTGTGCCATGCATTCATAAAGGGAAATCATTCTGTTTTTAGAAAAGAAGTTCTCTAACATTTTGGGAGTAATGGCACAAGAACAACAGGAATCCATCAAAGCCAGGTTGCCCAGAAAGATGTACATTGGTGTGTGAAGGCGACGCTCCATGAAAATCAATGCCACCAGGCCAAGATTCCCCACCATAGTGATCACATAGATAATGAAAAACACCACAAACAGGGGGCTCTTCAACTCTGGGTGATCTGTAAATCCTATGAGGATAAATTCAGTGGTCAAGGAGTAGTTATCCTCAGTCATATCCATGTTATCTGTTGAGATAGGAATTCTGGAGATAGAAGATGCTCATTTAGAGTGTGTATAACTTTCCTTCCAAATTTTCCTTTTTACAACAAAGAGAGGATCTTTTTCAAACTTCCCTTAGTATTTCTGGATACAGGCATGCAAACCTCTATGGGATATTTATTCCCCTAAAATGACAGTTTTATTACCTTAACTCTGAAAATCAGCATTCCCGTGAATATTTTTCTAATTCCAAGAAGAATGCTTACAGTGGAAAATATTTGTCTTCATAAATTCATATATGAATAGTATACAATCTAGCATACCTGTATTTCATTCATTGTTGACAAGAAATTTCAGTGTCAGTTTTTTTTTTAAGATTTTATTTATTCATTTGACACAGAGAGAGAGAGATTACAAGTAGGCAGAGAGGCAGGCAGAGAGAGAGGAGATAGGAGGAAGCAGGCTTCCTGCCGAGCAGAGAGCCCGATGTGGGCCTCGATCCCAGGACCCTGGGATCATGACCTGAGCCGAAGGCAGCGGCTTTAACCCACTGAGCCACCCAGGCGCCCTCAGTGTCAGTTTTTGTATTAAAGACCCTTAAAATAAATTTATCATCAATTTTCATATATACAAATTTTTTTAACTGAGCAAAAAGCTTTCACATACTCTCCCAGTGGAGTGAATGCTTGAAAACAGCATTCAACAGTTATTAAATTTACATATTAGGAATTGTATGAAGGTCTTTCAAGAAAATTACTTTGGATATCCAAGGAAATAAATATTTATATATTTTCATCTCTCTCATCCCTGTTCCTGGTATTAAATCCATTGCCATAAAAACTGATTTTGTCCATGCTGTCATTCCTGTTGATTTTTGCCCAGATTTCTAAATCCTTTTCTTCTTTTTGTAACGCATAGTTTACATATAATGCTACTTAAGAAAGTTTTAACTAAATGCCCCAGACCATACTGATTTTCACTTCCTGCATCTTTAAGCACATCCTATATACCCAACACAATCTAGAATTGCTTGTTTATAATCTACATGGGTTTTTTTTTATATGCATGCACAGTTTCCTTATTAGAATTGTAGACACTTGAGTTTAGCTGTGACTTATACTATGAGCTGTTTATGCTATAGAGAAAAAAAAGTCTTGATTCCATTCCCAACCTCAAGGACCTGAGATAGGTGAATTTGTCAGTGTACTACCACTGATCCTTAGTGACTTCTTTGGTTTCTGCAAATTGAGACAGTTAATTTTGAAGAACAGCCTACTAAAGGAAATTCTTGGAAGTCTATCACTAAAAAAATTATGTATCATTCTCCTATCTGAACTGACCCTTCTACTATTTTCCTGTTTCCTACGAAACTTATGTAAGATTTTCTGAAGTATATCACAGTAGTTTGAAAGCTAATAAAAATAAGCTTGCCTCTATATTTTAGTTTTATAACACTTAGAAAAAGAGAAAAAAATCTTACATCTTAATGTGATTTTTGAGATGGAGCTCCTGGGTGGTTCAGATTATTAAACGTCTGCCTTTGGATCAGGTCATGATCTCCAGGTCCTACAGTTGAGCGCCATGTTTGGCTCCCAGCTCAGTGGGGAGTCTGCTTCTCCCTCTCCCTCTACCTTTCCCCCAGCTTGTGCTCTGTCTGTCTCTTTCTCTCTCTCAAATGAATAAATTAAAAAAATAACTTAAAAATATGATTTTTGAGAACAAATTTTGTTTTTCCTCAAAGGCTATCTTCTATCATTACCTAATGATCCATTAGGCTATTTTGACCAATGTGTCTAGTTATGTAAATTATATGGTCAAAATGGGTTTATTTTTCCATAATCAAAACATCAAAATATAGGCACAGGCTGAACCTTTTTTTTTTCTTGTTTTAAAATGTTAACTGTAAGCCATTTAATTATCAGCTATTTTAGAAGTAACTTTCAATGTACTTGCCTGGATTATTTAACAGAATTAAGCTGTGTTCTTACCTGTATATTTTTAAAATTTACCTTATAATCAGAAAAGGTCCTCATGAACTGAGTTTAAATCTCATGCTAATTTGTAACAGCCTTCAGTTGTGAGAAGAGCTAGAAAGGTGAGAAGGTGAAGTCTGAGAACAATAAAAAGATGCTAACTAATCCATTTAAATAAATATTTATAGATGCTAATAATAAAAGTAAAAATAAATGTGAATATGTCCTTTACCAGAGTGCTCTGAGAAGAGTCTTACAACATCAGATTGTTTTGTTTTCTTTTTGTGGTGGTATATCTCGTAGAATTTCAGGATATAAATTTTGGTCTCAAAAACATTTGGGATTAAAAGAATGAAAATCCAGGAGACTACTATTAGGTCAGTATCAATAATTATGTTTCTTACAATGCAAAGTTAAACTTTTTCATCAAATGCTTATGGGAGTTCCCTACAAAGACATCAGTGTATGTCATTGGGGAGATTCAGTTCCCAAAACATATTAACTCTGTGACATAAACTAAAGATGACCTGTCAGACAGTGAGATTACAGTAAATGACCTTCACTAAAGTCACTAATGTCATTTGATGATCATCTTGCTGATTCTTATGTAACTGACATCATTTTTAGAATTCTGTTCATTATTCTGTGAATAAAATGTAAAATGAGCCATAGAGAATCTCAGGTCGGTTTGGACAGTTACTGGAGAGATTAATATGGTTTATGAAAGATGACTAGCATTTAGAGAGGAGAACAAAAGATGTGGTAGGCTCATCAACTCCTTCACTCTTAACTGAATTTGTTCCCATGTATTGCAAAATGCTATTGGGTATTGGAAATTTTGTTGCTACCATTTAGCCCAACATATGATTTACTGAGCTGTTCACTGTTCTTTTCAGTTCACCCCAATTCCTTTATCTTTCTTACCTGTTTTACCCATCTCCCACTAATATAAATATACTGTTCAATTAATAAAATTTAATTTAATAAAAATACTATACATTGAATATGTCTATAATCCATCACTTGTTGCCCACTGCTACCATTAGATATAGACTTAAGAGGAAGAGATTTCTCTGTTATGTTCATTCTTTCATTTCTAACACCTTGAACCATGGTACTTTGTCCTGCTTAACAAATATTTGTTGAATGAATAAAAAAAAATGGTTACTGCTCAGGAATTTGCAATGGTCTCTTTTAGTGTTCAAACCAGACCCATTTTTCTTCTTTTTAAGGTTCTTTGTTTGTTTGTTTTTATTTTAGATTTTACTTATTTACTTGTTGAGAGAGAGAGAGTGAGAGAGATAGAAGCCAAGGGAAGGATAGAAGAAGAGGGAGGGGCAGACTCCCCCACTGAGCAGAGAGCTACACATGGGGCTCTGGGGCTCAACCCCAGGACCCCAGGATCATGACCTGAGTTGAAGGCAGATGCTTAACTGACTGAGCCCCCCAGACGTCCCCAAATCCATTTTTCTTATTTTAGTTTTCCAGATGCTCCACAGTCAGCCTGCATCTTTTCTATCATTTTCTTTCTTCCTCTTCCCTCAGGTCACTTGGCCATATGCATCCCTTCACTCCCTCTCTGTGCAGTTGCTTCAGTGAATTCACTTATAATGTTTCCCTCATCTAAAACTCCTTCTCTTTCCTTCCATCTCAATACTATTCATCCTTGAGCTCAAATCAGATCTCCTCCCTGAGAAATTTCCTAGGTCCTTTAAACAGAATTGATTTTTTCTTTTTCTGATTTACATGATACTTAACAGCTTTTATAATGCATTCACCCCTGTATCAAGTGTGACTCATATGTGTCTTGACTGTAAGTCTTGACTAAATATTAAGTCACCTGTCATGTCATGCATCTTTTTGAGAAACTAACAACAAACTGAGCTAGATCCTCAATACCTGCTGCATTAACTGCTAAAATTTCCATTCTGTTTAACTTTTATCAAGTACTTTCAATATGCAGGGTATTGGAAAAGACAATGGGGAGTGTGTGCACAGGAGGTGAATATGGTGGGGATAAGTTCTTAGTTTTTATATATGGCTCCTGACAAGAAGGTCATCATCTAGTGGGGAGAAAGAAAAGCACTTATATTTCTAACTAGTGTGCAATTTAGGCTGCAAAATAAAAAAAAATGTACTCATGTTATATAAAAATATAGCAAGGGAAGGGAATGGTGATCTGGAAGAAGAAAGAAAGATTTCCCAGTGGAAGTGTAATTTCAGATAACTTTACAGGATAAGCAGGATAATAATTAGTGAAGAACATGAGGAAAAGCAGTAGACTGAGGGAACCATGCATAAAGGTCTGGACTCCTAAAAGAGCCAGACCTAATTAAAAAAAAAAAAGATGGTAAACTAGAGTGGTTGATGCTTAATCATACATGATACAAGGAGATGCAACAAGCAACATAAAAGAATGAGAAAATAGATGGGAAATTATCCTATTTGAGTCATTCCCATTTATTTTCTCTGCTCCATTTACTAAAACCCTTATTCCAAGGCCACAACCAACTTTAAATGCCAACCCCAAAGAATATTTAATTATTTTCCTAACCAACTGTAGTGTTTGGTACTAGTAAAGTCTTCTCTGACTTCTTATGGAAACCCTCTCTGGTTCTGTCTTCTTGATGGCTCCCTCTCAGTCTTTTATACTAGGTCATGTTTCCCTCTTTGCCCTGAATTATGCTTCTTTCTGATTTTATCTTCAACCTCCCCTTTCATTCATTCTAGAGTTTTTCCCATTATCTCATCTACTCTTGTGTTTTCAACTATCTTTCATCTGCTGATGGCTTTACTAGAGGAGACAGATCAGACTATTTGGTGTACATTCATATTGATAAGATCATTGGTAGTATGTTCTAAAGGTATATATTCTTATCTACATATTAGCTAGGTGTACCACTATACTAAAATATTATGTATTATAAAACATGAAAAGAGAAATTTAAAAAGAATTAGACTAAAAAATGATATTAAAATTTTTAATTTTATGTATTATTAAAACATTGTTTACTCCCCACTAACACTATTGTTAATTAAATAATAATTTTTCTCAGAAAAATTATAATATATGGCTTATTATTTAAATTGTAGCTTAGAGCTATGATACAGCAATTCAAGCACTTGCTTGAATTTATTTCCAAACATCTCTTAATATCCTACAAATTTGAAAAGATTCTACACACAGATAGATCTGCTGAAATGGGAGAAGACTTCAAGTTTTGAGTGGGCCTCAGAACAAGAAAGTGCTTTTCAGCTGGTCCACACTGGCAGAGCAGGCCAATAGTATTAGAAATATCTGAGTTAGAGTTAATGGAAATAAACTGAATATAGAATATCCAAAATTAGAGCTTATGGAAAACTTTAATAGGAAAATCATAATATATACCTTCTGGTTTTAGAGCAAGCCTTTGTTTTCTACAAGAGAATAAACTATTCAAAAAATAACTTCCTGCTCTGCTATAAACTCTGCTAGAGGAAGAGCTCCTAAACTTGGGACAATATGTGACTGAGAGGCCAGAATTTCCTTTGTGACCTAGAATTAATCAGACTAACAAGTATAAGTTTGAGTGAGCCTGGGAATAATTCACTGGAAGATGAAAGCAGCACATCCAAGGATCTGGCATGAGCAGAGTCTGAGAATAAAATAGGCTGCTCAAGCAGGTAATCTAGGTAACCTAAATGGTCTGCACCTCACTTCCAAAAAAGGAAATCAACTTGGTATCTCAACAGCAACATGCAAAACAAAACAACTATGACTCAGGACCTTCAATAAACTTGAGGAAAAAAGTGTGAGTCAAGGGTTTTCTATCTAGTTATAGTTTCTAATTAATACAAGTAGAAAGAATCAAGGACATAGAAAATCGCTGTGAGAACACACAGTAATAATTGCCACAGACATGGCCCATTGGTAGGCAAAACTTTGAGAAGTAGGATATTGTAGAGTCTCAAAATGTCTCCCCCAAATATTTATTACTTACTGGAATGCTGCTAACATGTTTTCACAGATTCTTTGCTTCTCTTCCCTCCAAGAGACAGAGCATAGGTTTTTTTCATTTTGAGTGTAGCCTATACCAAGTGACTGGTTTCTAATGAATGGGGTATGAGAAGGGAAAAATAGTTAGCTTTACAGTGGAGAAACCTAGCAGATTTCACCTTAATCAAGTGGTCAAGGTTAACATCACCAGTAATAAGTCATGTTGTTATCATGTATCCCCAACATGACACAATGAAAAGACTGCTTCTGTGACAGTCCTCTCCCAAATCTATAACACAACTACAATCATCAGCAAATATCAGACAAACCAAAATCTAGGCATAGCCTACAGAATATGATCAGTACTCTTCAATATTGTCAAGGTCACAAAAAAACAAGGAAAGACTGAGAAACTGTCACATTGGAGGAAACTAAGGAGACAGGAGAACTAACTGCAAACTGGCTTCCTGGAACAGAAAAATGACATTGCTGGGGAAAAAATGTTAAAATCCAAAATGAGGTCAGTAATTAATCTCTTAGTTTTAATATAAGTGCAATGATTATATAAGATGTTAACATTAGTAGAACTTGGGTGAAGTGAACCAGGGAACTCATATTTTCATTCTAACTCCCCTGAAAATCTAAAATACTTGTAAAATAAAAGGTTAATGATTTTTTTAAAAAATAAGCAGAGGAAGAGAGATAAATTTATACTAACCTCATTGCCACACAAATACTAGTCATATTGAAATAATATTAGTTATAGCTACTAAACCAAAAGTAGTATAAAAGATGTAGAAAAAGGGGATTGGATATGTATAAAGATATTAACATGAAGGTAACAATCCAAAGGAAAATATAAGCCATCTCAAATACAAAAGGAAACAGAAAAGCAAGAAAAAGAAGCCATATAAATAAACAATAAAAATAACATAGTTGTTATTTTTAAAAATAATATTATAGAGTTTGGACTAGTCATCAAAGTGAATATAAATTAATTAATTTACCTATTGCAATAAAAAGATTTTTAGATTTGCTCCAGAAAGAAAACACAGCTCTATACTTTGTACAATAGATACAACTAAAACAAAGTGATTCAAAAGTTACAAGTAAAATTATGAGTAGAGATGTATCAGATGAGTATGAGAAACAATCTAAAAACCAGTAAAAAACCAGTTCAATATTCACATAGCAGAGTCCTACTGTATGAAAAAGAAAAAAAGAAAGAAAGAAAAAGGAGTATCACTATATACTGATACAGAAAGATTTTCCTGTCATATTTAAAGTAAAGGAAAAAAATTAATGCCGTGTGTGTGTGTGCATACATGCATGCATGGGTTCCTTACCACCTGATTAAAGAAGAAGGAGAAATAAATTGTTTAGATATGTCTGCATATTTGCGTATTTGTTTTCTTGGTTTTTTAAAGAAACAGAAGACATATAGACCATAAATTAGGGAATATTACTGCTTATAGGGCATCTTTGGAAAAATATCTAATTAACATGCTGCGGTAGCAAGTACACACGTTTAGCTTAGACACCTCGTATAAGAGAGCAAGAAATCTGTCAGAGGCTACTGCAGTCTTATGAGAAAGACTAAGGAACTAACTTTAAGTTTTTGTGTTGGGTTTCTACTAGCCAAAGATGAGAAAAATTTGGTATCAAAAAGAATAATAATTATAATGTATTTAAGCTGATAAAACATATTCCAATCAACAAGTTCATAATGATAAATTTCAAAATGTTAATGATCTTCATCATAGGATATTAGGAAAACAACTTGATTATTTTGAAAACTGGCAAGTAGGTTTCTTTGCTTTCTCTTTGTGAATTGTATCTATTATGTATTCTCAGGTTGTCTTCGTTGAGGAAGTAAAGCTATGAGTCTGCAATCTGAAAAAAGAAGAGGGGAGGAGGCAGGAAGAAGAAGAGAGATGAGGGAAGGAAGGATGGAAAAAGAAAGGAATAAAAGGAAGAGCAGGGGGGAGGAGAAAAATGGAGGAGTAGTAGGAAACCGATTATCATCAGGTCCCAGGAGTTCAGCCAGATAGTTATCAAACCATTCTGAACACCTACAAATTCAACAGGAGATCTAAGAGAAGAGCAGCAATTCTAGGAACAGAAAATTGACCACTTTCTGGAAGGTAAGACTTGTGGAGAAATGAATCTGAAGTGATAGGAAAATAGACCCTGGAGGAAGGGGCTGGCTCCTGGCAAGTGGTAGAGCAGCGATGCACAAAATCAGAACTTTTAGAAGTTTGCTCCACTGATGGACATTGCTCCAGAGGCTACACAAGGGGTGGAGCTCTTGTGGGGACAGTGTGGTCTCAGGACCTGCGGGGACACAAAAAGACCAGGGGTGTCTGAACGTGACAGAGCACCCAGGTACCAGAGCGGGGAAGCCAGCTACAGAGAAAGAGTGGAGATGAGGAGGGGTCTCTCAGCTCGGGCTTACCTTAAGCTGTGATCCAAAGCACAGTCAGGACACTGCTCTTTGAGCATGGACCCCACAAGTGGCAGATCCAGAGAGACCCCCTCCTTCCTCTGCCAGGAAGAGCAGCGTAGGAGTGTGCTGTAGGAATCTCCTGGATTTGGAGACTCCAAATGGGGCCATGCACCAGAGATAGAAATGCTCCAGCATGGGCCGGGTGAACTCGAAGTCCTGCCGGAGACCAGGGAGACAGAGGGATTGACTGATTTTGTCTGAGGGTGCACTGAGAAGTGGGGCCCCTGAGCTCTCTGCTCCTCCAGGTTGGAGATTAGGAGGCCACCATTTTCATTCCTATCCTCCAAAGCTGTACAGAAAGCATTCAGGGAACAAAAGCAAACCCAAGCAGATTACTTAGCCTGGCCCCTGGCAAGAAGGTGCAGTTCCAACTCAGGCAGACATTTGAGACTCACTGCAAAAGGCCCCTCCCCCAGAAGATCAGCAAGAACATCCAATCAAGAACAAGTTAACTGATCACTGAAAACTATGGACCTCCAGAGCTAGAGGAAAGCAACACAGAGAATTCATGGATTGTTTCCCATGATCCTTTAGTCTTTTGAAATTAAATTCTTTGAATTTTATTTTTTCTTACTCTTTTTTAAAATTTTTTTCCTCTTTCCTATTTTAACGTTTTTTTATCTATTTTATTTTATCAATAACTTTTTAAAAATCTTTTTAAATTTTCATAGTTACAGTCATATTTTGTCCCTTCATTGTATTTAACCTTATTTTTTATATACATATAGGTTTTTCTTTTTCTTTAAAATTTTGGGATACAATTTCTTATAATAGATCAAATTACACCCTAAATCTAGCACATGGTTGCATTCTAGTTTCCAGTCTGATCACATTCATTCCTCTTTTTTTTCCTTCTTTTATCAACCAACTTATTATCACTTCCTTTTTTAAATCTTTTTTTTTATTTTCAGATTTATAATTGTGTTCCATCCCTTCATCGTGTTTAACCTTATTTGTGTATATATATGTTTTTCTTTCTTTAAAATTTTGGGATATAGTTTCTTCTAACAGACCAAAGTACACCCAAAACCAAATGTGTGGCTCTGTTTAATTCACCAGTCTAATAAATGATATAAATATAGATATTCTTCTTTTTTTCCTCCTCTTTCTTCTCCCCCAGCTTCGGGTCTCTTCTGATTTGGTTAGTGTATATTTTTCTGAGGTTGTTGCTACCCTTTTAGTATTTTGTTCTCTCATTCATCTCTTCTTATCTCCATAAAATGACAAGGCAGAAAAACTCACCACAAAAAAAAAAAAAAGAGAACAAGAGGTAATACCAATGGCTAGGATTCTAATCAATGTGGAAATTAGTAATATGTCAGAACTAGAATTCAGAATGACAATTATCAAGGTGCTAGCTGGGCTTGAAAAAAAAGCATGGAATGTATTAGAGGATCCCTCTCTGGACAAATAAAAACCCTTTCTGGAGAAATAAAAGAACTAAAATCTAACCAAGTTGAAATCAAAAAAGCTATTAATGAGGTGCAATAAAAAAATGGAGGCTCTTACTGCTAGGATAAATGAGGCAGAAGAGAGAATTAGTGATATAAAAGACCAAATGATAGAGAATAAAGAAGCTGAGGAAAAGAGAGACAACTACTCTACCATGAGGGGAGAATTCGAGAATTAAGTGATACTATAAGATCAAACAATATTAGAACAATTGGGATCCCAGAAGAAGAAGAAAGGGGGGGGCAGAAGGTATATAGGAGAAAATTATAGTACAGAATTTCTCTAATTTGCCAAAGGAACAAGCATCAAATCCAGGAGGCACAGAGAACGCCCCTCAAAATCAATAATAGGTCCACACCCCATTATCTAATAGTAAAACTTACAAGTCTTCGTGACAAAGAGAAAATCCTGAAAGCAGCTTGGGACAAGAGGTCTACAACATACAATGGTAGAAATATTAGACTGACAGCAGACCTATCCATAGAGACCTGGCAGGCCCGAAAGAACTGGCATGATATATTCAGAGCACTAAACGAGAAAAATATGCAGTCAGGAATACTATATCCAGCTAGTCTGTCATTGAAAATAGGAGAGATAAAAAGCTTCCAGAACAAACAAAAACTAAAGGAATTTGCAAACACTAAGCAAGCCCTACAGGAAATATTGAAAAGAGTCCTCTAAGCAAAGAGAATGCCTAAAAGTAACAGACCAGAAAGGAACAGAGACAACCTACAATAACAGTCACCTTATGGCAGTAAAATGGCACTAACCTCATATCTTTCAGTAGTTACCCTGAATTTAAATGGGCTAAAGGCCCCAATCAAAAGACACAGGGTATCAGAATGGATAAAAAAAAAAAAAAAAACAAGACCCATCGATATGCTGCCTACAAGAAACTCATTTTAGACCCAAAGACACCGCCAGATTTAACGTGAGGGGGTGGAAAACAATTTACCAAGCTAATGAACAGCAGAAGAAAGCTGGGGTGGCAATCCTTATATCAGATAAATTAGATTTTAAGCCAAAGACTATAATAAGAGATGAGGAAGGATACTATATCATACTTAAAGGGTCTGTCCAACAAGAAGATCTAACAATTTTAAATATCTATGCCCCTAACATGGGAGCAGCCAATTATATAAACCAATTAATAACAAAATCAAAGAAACACATCAATAATACAATAATAGTAGGGGACTTTAACATCCCCCTTATTGAAATGGACAGATCATCTAAACAAAAGATCAACAAGGAAATACAGGCTTTAAATGACACACTGGAACAGCTGGACATCACAGATCTATTTAGAACATTCCATCCCAAAACAACAGAATAAAAATTTTTCTCTAGTGCACAGGGGACATTGTCCAGAATTGATCATATCCTGGGTCACAAATCAGGTCTCAACTGGTACCAAAAGATTGGGATCATTCCCTGCATATTTTCAGGCCATAATGCTCTGAAACTAGAACTCAATCATAAGGGGAAAGTTGGAAAGAACTCAAATACATGGAGGCTAAAGAACATCCTACAAAAGTATGAATGGGTCAACCCAGTAAATTAAAGAAGAATTAAAAAATTCATGGAAACAAATGAAAATGAAAACACAACTGTTCAAAATCTTTGGGACACAGCAAAGGTGGTCCTGAGAGGAAAGTATATAGAAATACAAGCCTTTCTCAAGAAATAGGAAAGGTCTCAAGTACACAACCTAACCCTCCTCCTAAAGGAGCTGGAGAAAGATGAGCAAAGAAAGCCTAACCCAGTAGGAGAAGAGAAATAATAAAGATCAGAGCAGAAATCAATGAAATAGAAACCAAAAGAACAGTAGAACAAATCAATGAAACAAGGAGCTGATTCTTTGAAAGAAGTAATANATTCTTTGAAAGAATTAATAAAATTGATAAACCCCGGCCAGACTTATCCAAAAGAAAAGAGAAAGGACTCAAATTAATAAAATCATGAAAGAGGAGAGATCACAACTAACCCCAAGAAATACAATTATAAAAACATATTATGAGCAACTCTACACCAGCAAATTTGACAATCTGGAAGAAATGGATGCATTCCTAGAGAAATATAAATGACCAAAACTGAACCACGAAGAAATAGAAAACCTGAATAGACCCATAACCAGTAAGGAGATTGAAGCAGTCATCAAAAATCTCCCAACAAACAAGAGCCCAGGGCCAGACAGCTTCCCAGGGGAATTCTACCAAACATTTAAAGAAGAATTAATACCTTTTCTCCTGAAAGTGTTCCAAAAAATAGAAATGGAAGGAAAACTTCCAAAATCATCTTATGAGGCCAGCATTACCTTGACCCCCAAACCAGGCAAAGATCCCATCAAAAAGGAGAATTACAGACCAATATCCTTGATGAACATGGATGCAAAAATTCTCACCAAAATACTAGCCAATAAGATCCAACAGTACATTAAAAGGATTATTCACCATGACCAAGTGGGATTTATTCCTGGGCTGCAAGATTGATTCAACATCGGCAAATCAATCAATGTTATACAATACATTAATAAAAGAAATAACAGGAACCATGTGATCCTCTCAATAGATGCTGAAAAAGCATTTGACAAAGTACAGCATCCTTCCTTGATCAAAACTCTTCACTGTGTAGGCATAGAGGGTACATACCCCAATATCATCAAAGCCATCTATGAAAAACCCACAGCGATTATCATTCTCAATGGGGGAAAACTGAGAGCTTTTCCCCCTAAGGTCAGAAGCATGGCAGGGATCTCCACTATCACTACTGGTATTTAACATAGTACTAAAAGTCCTAGCCTCAGTAATCAGACAAAAAAAAGTAATAAAAGGCATCCAAATCAGCAAGGAAGAAGTCAAACTCTCACTCCTTGCAGATGGTATGATACTTTATGTGGAAAACCCAAAAGACTCCACTCCAAAAGTGCTAGAACTCATACAGGAATTCAGTCAAGTGTCAGAATATAAAATCAATGCACAGATATCAGTTGCATTTCTATATACCAACAACAAAACAGAAGAAAGAGAAATTAAGGAGTCAATCCCATTTACAATTCCACCCAAAACCATAAGATATCTAGGAATAAACCTAACCAAAAAAGCAAAGAATCTATACTCAGAAAATATAAAGTACTCATGAAAGAAATTGAGGAAGACACAAAGAAATAGAAAAACATTCCATGCTCATAGATGGGAAGAACAAATATTGTGAAAATGTTTATGCTACCTAAAGCAATCTACATATTTAATGCAATCCCCATCAAAATACCATCTTTTTTTCAAAGAAATGGAACAAATAATCCTAAAATTTGTATGGAACCAGAAAAGACCCCGAATAGCCAGAGGAATGTTGAAAAAGAAAACCAAAGTTGGTGGCATCACAATTCCAGACTTCAAGCTCTATTACAAAGCTGTAATCATCAAGACAGTATGATACTGGCACAAAAAAAGACACATAGATCAATGGAACAGGATAGAGAGCCCAGAAAATTACCCTCATCTCTATGGTCAACTAATCTTCGACAAAGCAGGAAAGAATGTCCAGTGGAAAAAAGACAGTCTCTTCAACAAAAGGTGTTGGTAAAATTGGACAGCCATATGCAGAAGAATGAAACTGGATCATTTCCTTACACCACACACAAAAATAGACTCAAAATGGATGAAAGACCTCAATGTGAGACAGGAATCCATCAAAATCCTTGAGGAGAACACAGGAAGCAACCTCTTTGACCTCAGCGGCAGCAACTTCTTCCTAGGAACATCACCAAAGGCAAGGGAAGCAAGGGCAAAAATGAACTATTGGGACTTCATCAAGATCAAAAGCTTTTGCACAGCAAAGGAAACAGTCAACAAAACCAAAAGACAACTGACAGAATGGGAGAAGATATTTGCAAATGGAATATAAAGGGCTTGTATCCAAAATCTATAAAGAACTTCTCAAATTCAACACCCATAGTACAAATAACCCAATCAAGAAATGGGCAGAAGACATAAACAGACATTTTTCCAAAGAAGACATCCAAATGGACAACAGACACATGAAAAAGTTCTGAACATCACTCGGCATCAGGGAAATACAAATCAAAACCACAGTGAGATACCACCTCACACCAGTCAGAGTAGCTAAAATTAACAAGTCAAGAAATGGCAGATGTTGGCGACGATGTAGAGAAAGTGTAATCCTCCTACATTATTGGTAGGAATGCAAGGCGGTGCAGCCACTCTGGAAAACAGTATGGAGGCTCCTCAAAAAGTTGAAAATAGAGCTACCCTACGACCCAGCAATCGCACTACTGGGTATTTACCCTAAAGATACAAATGTAGTAATCTGCAGGGGCACATGCACCCGAATGTTTATAGCAGCAATGTCCACAATATCCAAACTATGGAAAGAACCTAGATGTCCAACAACAGATGAATGGATAAAGAAGATGTGGTATATATATATATATATATATATATATATATATATATTTACACACACACAATGGAATACTATGCAGCTCTCAAAAGAAACAAAATCTTGCCTTTTGCAATGACATGGATGGAATTAGAGGGTATTATGCTAAGCAAAATAAGTCAATCAGAGAAAGACAATTATCATATGACCTCTCTGATATGAGGAATTTTATGGACAGGGCGGGGGGTCTGGGGGGTTAGGGAGGGGAAAAAATGAAATAAGATAAGATTGGGAAGGAGGCAAACCATAAGAGCCTCTTAATCTCATGAAACAAACTGAGGATTACTCGGGGGGTGGGAGGGTAGGGATAGGGTGGATGGATTATGGACATTGGGGAGGGTTTATGCTATGGTGAGTGCTGTGAAAGGTATAAGCCTGATGAATCACAGACCTGTACCCCTGGGACAAATAATAATAATAATAATAATAATAATAATAATAATAAAAAATATATCCACACACACATATACAATAAAAGGTAGAGAAGGGAAAGGAAGGCACGGCAAAAGAAAAAGAGAGCCAACCAGTCAAGGAAGAAAAGAAAATGTAATCTAACACTATGTAGAAAAATGAATTTTAAAAATGCCAAAGATATTCATTCTGAGATTTTATAAAGTCATTGACAAATAAAGCTGCTAAAGTTTCCAGAGAGACAACAGAGGAATATGAATCAGAATGATATGAAAAGGGGCGCTTAGGTGGCTCAGTGGGTTAAAGCCTCTGCCTTCGGCTCAGGTCATGATCTCAGGGTCCTGAGATTGAGCCCCGCATCTGGCTCTCTGTTTAGCAGGGATCCTGCTTCCTCCTTTCTCTGCCTGCCTCTCTGCCTACTTGTGATCTCTCTCCCTTTCTGTGTCAAATAAATAAATAAAATCTTTTTTAAAAAGAAGAATGACATGAAAATTTTCAGAAGCAACACAGCTTCCTAGAATATAAATGAAGGATGCCTTCAATGTTCAATAAAGAGGTTTATTTTAAACCTAGAATTTTGTAGATACCAAACTATTAATTACGTGTGTGGAAGAACAAAGATCATTTGCAACAGGTCTGGATTCCAAATGCTGACTGTGAAAGAAATTAGATTTCTTAGGAAAATGAGAGAATGGACCATGAAGGCAATAGAGAACTTAGAAACAGAGTATCTAACACAGGAGTTCAGCAAAGGGAAGTCTTAGCAGGACACCTGAGCATTGGGCCCAGTCTGGAACACGATGATGGAGTACTTCTGGAGAAGTCTCTGGGATAAAACAAACAAACAAACAAACAAAAAACAAACAAAACAAAAAACAAAACAAAGGATTACTTAATAGAGTTGACTTTTTAAGGGCTATATTTGATAAATACATGATGGATCTAATTGAAGAAATGGGAAAATAAAGTCTTTTAACATTTTAAAAATCCTACAAATTCATAGAGTGGAGAAAATAGAATCCTGGTACACTAGTTGTTCAGCAGTGAGAAATATATACATGTTCCTAATAAAGACTGGTGATTGAGTTATCAAAAATCATGATATACCATCAAGCATGAGAAAAATGGGGAAGTGTTAAATAAATACTTAAATAAATATTCATTTACCATAATTGGAAGTTATGTATGTTTACATTTGATATTAAGAAGTATAAAGGTCAGCATACCTGGGTGGCTTAGTGGGTTAAAGCCCCTGCCTTCATCTCAGTTTATGATCTCAGGGTCCTGGGATCGAGGCCCGCATCGGGCTCTCTGCTCAGTGGGGAGCCTACTTCCTCCTCTCTCTCTGCATGCCTCTTTGCCTACTTGTAATCTCTCTCTCTCTCTCTCTCTCTCTGTCAAATAAACAAATAAAATCCTTAAAAAAAAGTATAAAGGTAAATTTTCTGAGAAATGTTAAGAATAATTAGGAAGTTATTGTATCTGAATTCATAGGTCATGGTGGGCAGAAGACTATAGTCTTCAAAATGCATTTTTGATTGTAATTTTTAAATTGGTTCTTGAATGAAAATTAAAATGAAATAAAAGGACCAACAGCAGTGAGGCCAGTCTGAAACCACCGACATTATTCAGTGAGAGGAAATAAAAGCATAGTGTGTGAAAATTAGTATAAATGGAAGGATTTGAACACATTCCAAGTATATTTCAGAAGTATAATTGATAGGCCTTGTGAGAGGTCAGATGTGAAAACAGGAAGAGATGGAGGATTACCACTAATTTCTTCTTTACCCAACTGGTGGGAGGACGCTCTGTCAAGATGGAGACCAGGGATATCCATGCTTATAGGAAAATTAAGTGTTTTATTTGATCATGTTAAATTTGAGATGTCTTTGAAACATTCAAATAACTATGTCCTCCTTGGCAATTGGATACCTAAGTCTGGAGATCAGGAAAGATGTCAGAGCTGGATATATACATTCTGGGTCATCTTCATATTAATGATATCAAAAGCCATAAAAATAGATGAAGTCACATAAAAAGAAAGAATAAGAATAGAATAAAGAATCTTATAGCTGGACCTTATTGAATCGTGTCATTTCAACTGTGGGTAGAAGGAGAAGAGTTTTTTCCTGCTGCTTATTACTTTTTAGTTTAATTACTCTTTTTTTAAAATTTTATTTTTATTCTTTGCCCAAGGGGTACAGGTCTGTGAATCATCAGGCTTACATCTTTCACAGCATTCACCAAAGCACAAACCCTCCCCAATGTCCGTAACCCACCCACCCTATCCCTACCCTCCCACCCCCCAGTAACCCTCAGTTTGTTTTGTGAGACTAGGAGTCTCTTATGGTTTGTCTCTAGTTTAATTACTCTTAAGAAAAAAAATCTGTCTTCCCTAGCGGAATATAATATAGGGAACAGAGCTGTCCTGCTTTTTTGTGCAAACTAAGTAGACTAGAAATAGATTTGTCAATGTACACATGTGCATGTGAGTGTACAAGCAAAAAAGGAGGCAAAAAAACATCAGTGAGTAAGGAAGAGTTAGTTAATAAATGCTTTTAGAAGTACTGGTTAGCCATAAAAATCAAACTTTAATTCTCAGTTCACAATATTATGAAGTGAATCCCAGTTGATTAAAAGTGCTTTGTATAAAAAATTAAGATATGAAAAAAGAAAAAATTATACAAATTACCTTTGTAAAATATCTCTGAATGAGAAGGAACTTATTCATTAAACACAATGGAAATGATAAATGGTTAATCAATTGACCTAGGACCATTCATTAAATAATTTTCTTTATTGATTTATTATGTTCTTAATTGATTATTGATTTATTATGTTCTTAATTGATTTATTATGTTCTTATTTTATATGGGTATTTACTTTCAGATAATCTTTTTCCATTGATCTAGCTACTGATTCTTGATTTTAAATCAAATTCTTTTAATTATTGGAATTTCATCACATATTTTCATATATAATACATCAAGTCTGTGTTTATTGATTATTAGTTTTCTAGAAAAAATTCAGAATTATTTTGCCAGGTTTTTAAAGAAGTCCTCCTTGGATATTTATTAGAGAAATTTAATCTGTGGGTTATTTTTGAAGGGAGAAGCCAAATAAAGTTATATCCTCAATTCATGCCATGTATGAAACAAATTCCAGTAAGAATTAAGAGTCTAGTGCAAAAAATTTAACTATTAAAAAAATGAAAGATGAGGAGGAAAAGGAGGAAAAAGAGGAGTAGAAGTTAGAAGAAAAGATATTGGTTAATAGTAGATGTCAGATTAAGAAAAATTCTATTGCTATTTGCCTTCTCAACTAATTTTTAACAAAATACTCTTACCTTGGGACTTCTAACACTTATGTAAGCTCATAAAATCCATATGAACGATGGATACACTTACAAACACTTTGAGTAACCTAGTAGATTTAAAAATGTATGAAATAAGAATTTCTACCAACTGCATCTTTAGTGCTAGATTGAGTTGAGAGTCTATTTCCTTTATAGTAAAAGACAATAAATGTTGCTGGTATCTTTGCTTCTAATGGTGGTTAGAAACAAAACTTCTATCTTTCTAATAAATACAGCTATTACCCTATTACTGAGCCAAATCTAGACAAGATTAGATTCTGGCCAAAATTATGGTTAATCTCTGCAAACATCTCAAGAGCTTTCTAATGCTGTTTTAGGAAATCTCTAATTTTGTGACAGTATATAAAGGAAATAAGCCCCAGACAACTAACCTCTAAGCCAGAGGTAACAAGTCATAAATTATAAATGTTACAAGTCAGAAGGTAAGAGTATTCTGTTAAAAATTAGTTGAGAAGACCATGTGGTTCTTCTCTCTTCTCTTATTAAAACTCTTCAAAGTATAGGGATAGAGGGAATCTCCTCAACTTCATAAAATCTATCTATGAAAAATGCACAGCAAATATCATTTTTCAATGGGGGAAAACTGACAGCCTTCCCACTGAGAACAGGAACATGACAAGGATGCCCACTCTCACCACCGTTGTTCAACATAGTACTAGAAGTCCTAGCAACAGCAATCAGACAACAAAAAGAAATAAATGATATTCAAATTGGCCAAGAAGAAGTCAAACTCTCTCTCTTCACAGATGACATGATACTTTATATGGAAAACCCAAAAGACTCCAAACTACTAGAAGTCATAGAGCAATTCAGTAATGTGGCAGGATACAAAATCAATGCACAGAAATCAGTTGCTTTCTTATACACTAGCAATGAAAATATAGAAAGGGGAATTAGAGAATTGATTCCATTTACTATAGCACCAAGAACCAGAAGATACCTTGGAATAAACCTCACCAAAGAGGTAGAGGATCTGTACTCAAGGAACTACAGAACACTCACGAAAGAAATTGAAGAAGACACAAAAAGATGGAAAAGCATATCATGCTTGTGGATTGGAAGAATAAACATTGTTAAAATGTCTATACTGCGCAGAGCAATCTATACTTTCAATGCCATCCTGATCAAAATTCCAACAGCATTTTTCAAAGTGCTGGAACAAATAATCATAAAATTTGTATGGGACCAGGAAAGACCCCAAATCACTAAAGAAAGGTTGAAAAAGAAAAACAAAGCTGGGGGCATCACATTGCCTGATTTCAAACTTTACTACAAAGCTGTGATCACCAAGATAGCATGGTACTGGCACAAAAACAGACACATAGACCAATGGAACAGAGTGGAAAGTCCAGATATGGACCCTCAACTTTATGGTCAAATAATCTTCGACAAAGCAGGAAAAAATATCCGGTGGAAAAAAGACAGTCTCTTCAATAAATAGTGCTGGGAAAATTGGACAGCTATGCATAGAAGAATGAAACTTGACCATTCTCTCACACCATACACAAAGATAAACTCAAAATGGATGAAAGACCTCAATGTAAGGCAGGAATCTAACAAAATCCTAGAGGAGAACATAGACAGTAACCTCTGTGACATCGGCCACAGCAAGTTCTTTCAAGACACGTCTCCAAAGGCAAAGGAAACAAAAGCAAAAATGAACTTTTGGGACTTCATCAAGATAAAAAGCTTTTTCACAGCAAAGGAAACAGTCAACAAAACAAAGAGGCAACCCATGGAATGGGAGAAGATATTCGCAAATGACACTACAGACAAAGGGCTGATATCCAAGATCTATAAAGAACTTCTCAAGCTCAATGCCCAAACAACAGATAATCATGTCAAAAAATGAGCAGAACACATGAGCAGACACTTCTCCAAAGAAGACATTCAAATGGCTAACAGACACATAAAAAAGTGTTCATCTTTGCTAGCCATCAGGGAAACTCAAATCAAAGCCACATTGAAATACCATCTTACACCCGTTAGAATGGCCAAAATCAACAAGACAGGAAACAACAAGTGTTGGAGAGGATGTGGAGAAAGGGGAACCCTCTTTCACTGTTGGTAGGAATGTAAGTTGGTGCAGCCACTTTGGAAAACAGTGTGGAGATTCCTCAAAAAATTAAAAATGGAGCACCCTATGACCCTGCAATTGCACTACTGGGTATTTACCCCAAAGATACAGACATAGTGAAAAGAAGGGCCATATGTACCCCAATGTTCATAGCAGCAATGTCCACAATCGCCAAACTAGAAAGAGCCAAGATGCCCTTCAACAGATGAATGGATAAAGAAGATGTGGTCCATATATACAATGGAATATTACGCAGACATCAGAAAGGATGAATACCCAACTTTTGTATCAACATGGATGGGTCTGGAGGAGATTATGCTGAGTGAAATAAGTAGAGAAGAACAAGTCAATTATCATATGGTTTCACTTACTTGTGGAACATAAGGAATAAAATGGAGGACTCTAAGGGAAGGGAAGGAAAAATGAATTGGGGTAAATCAGATTTGGAGACGAACCATGAGAGACTGTGGACTCTGAGAAACAAAGTGAGGGTTATGGAGGGGAGAAAGGAGTGGGGATGGGTGAGCCTGGTGGTGGGTTTTAAGAAGGGTACATATTGCATGGAGCACTGGCGTGTTGTGCATAAACAATGAATCTTGGATCACTGAATAAATAAAATAAAATAAAAGTACTTAAAAAATATTAGTTGAGAAAGCAAATATCAATATAACAAACACATAAGTTAAACAGAAACAAGCCAATCCAAAGAAATTTCCAGGCAACTGTAACTTGATCCTACATATAGGCAACAATTGTTTTTACTAAGGTAGTTCAAAGAACAGCTGAAAACATCAGAAAGGAGACTCAGTGCTTTTGATTTCCCATGAAGTCTGTATCGATGCATGTAAAAGAAATTGGTTATGTTGAATCTGAGTAATGGATGTGTCATCAAATGTGTATTTGTTTTTCCTTTTGTGAAGTGAGATCTTCAAAGCTGATATCCTAATCATTTTCTTATGTTACTGTGCTGAGTTAACAAATGGTTGCTATAAATTAAGATCATGTTAACAACAGCAATTAAAAAAAGAAAAATTCTAAACAAAGCATGAAAGAGATCAAATAAGATAAAAATAAATGTGAGTATGTCAAATTATATTTATCAATTGTAAATAACACAAACATATTAAAACACTATTAACACAAGGAGAAATTATTAGACACAAATAGTTACAACATTTTAATATCTTCTGTCTGTAATGGGTGGTACAAATAAATGAGGGAACAGAAGACAAAGGAAAAATTATCAGAAAAGTGACAAAACACATAAAATATTAATATATTATACTGTTACTCAATAACATTAAAAAACACAACAGTACCTTTATTAAAATGTTTTAAATGCTTGTTGAGTATTAGGTTAAAGTAGAACTTAATCTACTATAGCCAACTTATTATAATTCATTGTTAATTATTCTATGAAATATATGTGCGACTATGTGTGTGCTCCTTCTCATTTCATTTTTTTCCCATTCTTGGAATCTTATATAGACCAGAATTCCTTATTTTAAATATAGATTATTGCAATTAGTTAGTTTGCTTCTAGCCTCTCTCCTCCCAAATTAACTGACATGTGTCTCCCAGGTCTGTTTTCTGAACGAAAATTATCATTTTATTCTCCTTCCAGGAAAGTTTAAATGTTTCAAATATTCCAATAGGATCAGATATAATGTCTTCCATTAAGTAGACAAGATAAATCAAGATGACACTTCTACAAATTTAAATTTGATGCTACATTGATTTCTTAAGGTTTCAAACAACAGCCTGACCCAATTCAATGTTATTAATACGAGTTGGTAATGAAAGTTACCATCGGGTTTTCTCCTGATTTGCTCTGGTAATTGTGGAGTTTTCAGTAAGATTTGCCAGACAATTTTCAAACTATATCATCTATCTTCTATCAAACACAGTCTAATGATTTAGAGATTAATATTTTATATAAAAGTTTTCTTTTCCTTTGTCCCTTATCTATAAAACATTTTTATAAATTAAAATCAGTTTTCCATAGAAAATGAAGATTATTAAGAATATTAAAATTCTCCATGCATTTTTTAAGAACAATTATCACCTCCTTATTTCTTAGACTATCAACAAAAGGGTTTAATAAAGGAACTACTATTGTATAAAAAATTGTCACTGGTATATCTTTATCCCCTTCTTCAAATGGTTGAATATACATGAGAAGACAAATGTAGAATATTGAAACAGAAAGTGGTATCCACAGGTAGAAAAAGCTTTACCTCTCCCTTCATTGGACTTCATTTTGAAAATGGTGGAAAGGATGCAGATATAAGAGACAAAGACAATGGCAATGGTGAAGATTTGAACTGGCATTGAAAAAATATAGATCATTAGTTCATTGATATAAGGGTCAGTACAGGAGAGTCTATAGAGTCGAAAAATATCACCAAAAAAGTGGTCAATTTGATTAGATCTGCAGAAAGTTAACCTTAATAGAAGCCCTACAAGGATCATGGAATGCAGGTTTCTAGCTATGAAGGTCCCTATAGCCATCTGAATGCAGAGTTTCTTTGACATCATGGTGTGGTACTGCAGTGGGCTGCATATGGACACATAGCGATCATAGGCCATTGCTGCCAGGAGAAAGCAACCTGCAGTTCCAGCAAAGCAGAGAAAATAAAATTGTGCCATGCATTTGTAAAGGGAAATCATTCTGTCTTTAGAAAAGAAGTTCTCTAACATTTTGGGAATAATGGCAGAGGAACAACAGGAATCCATCAAAGCCACGTTGCTCAGAAAGATGTACATTGGTGTGTGAAGACAACACTCCATAAAAATCAATGTCACCAGACCAAGATTTCCCACCATGGTGATCAGATAAAGGGCAACAAACACCAAAAACAGAAGAATCTTCACCACTGGATGATCTTTAAATCCTATGAGGATAAACTCTGTTGTCAAGGATTGATATTTCCTAGTCATTCCTGGCTTCTCAGCTGAGATAGAAATTATAGAGAAATGAAATTCTAAATTAGAGTTTGTTTATTCTCTTGTCTAATTTTCCCATGTACAAAAAGAAAGAAGCTCTTTTTAAATCATCCTATGCTGTCTCTACAAACCAGCTCTTGCACAGTAGGTCAAGTCTGTGAAAAGAAAAGTATCATAGATTGTATACACAAGGATTATATAAAAATAACTGTGTCGGGCGCCTGGGTGGCTCAGTGGGTTAAAGCCTCTGCTTTCGGCTCAGGTCATGATCTCAGGGTCCTGGGATCGAGGCCCGCATTGGGCTCCCTGCTCAGGGGGGAGCCTGCTTCTCCCCCCCCCGCCTGCCTCTCTGCCTCCTTGTGATCTCTCTCCCTCTGTGAAATAAATAAATAAAATCTTTAAAAATAAATAAATAAAAAAATAAAAATAACTGTGTGGATTTCCAGGAGAGAAAGGTGTTCTTTGCATAAATTATCCAATGTTAATGTACAAATTCCTGGTCAGTATATATAATTTGGCATTTCCAAAATTAAAAGACATTTTCTTATGGTGTTTTTTTTCTCCAAGAAAAGAAAATAATAAACACAGTTAAATTACTTACTATCCTATGGGATTTATGTAATGTTTGGAAACAAATCATTTAGACATAATACTGGAAGTCTTAGCCTCAGCAATCAGACAACAAAAAGAAATAAAAAGGAGGAGCGGCAAGATGGCGGAGGAGTAGGAGACCGATTATCATCAGGTCCCAGGA
>LNAC01000518.1:0-62842 GCA_002007465.1 Ailurus styani
TGATTCACAGACCTGTACCCCTTGGGCAAAGAATAAAAATAAAATTAAAAAAAAAAAGTAAGAAGATGTAGCAGATAGATAGCTAGATGATAGATATAGATGATAGATGACGATAGGTGAGATATGATAGATAATAAATATAGAGAAATATATACAATGTAATATTTCTCAGCCATGAAAAAGGATGAAATATTGCCATTTACAATGACATGGATGGAGCTAGAGACTATTACATTAAGCAAAATAAGTCTCTCAGAAAAATATGATTTCAACAAACAAAACAATCATGGGGGGAAAAAAGAGAGAAAACCAAGAAACAGACTTGACTATACAGAACAAACTGATTGTTACCAGAGGGGAGATGGATGTGGGGATGGGTTAAATTAACTCAAAATGGATTATAGATTTAAATGTAAAATGCAGGGGCACCTGGGTGGCTCAGTTGGTTAAGCAGCTGCCTTCGGCTCAAGTCATGATCCTGGAGTTCCCAGATTGAGTCCCACATCAGGTTTCCTGCTTGGCAGAGAGCCTGCTTCTCCCTCTGACCTCTTCCCTCTCATGTTCTCTCTCTCTCTCTCTCGTTCTTGCTCTCTCTCTCAAGTGAAGAAAATCTTTTAAAAATTTAAAAAAAAATAAATGTAAAATGCAAAAATAGAAAACTTCTAATAGATATAGGAGAAAATCTAGATTATATTAGGTTTGAAGATGATTTTTGGATTTGACAAAAAACAATACATGAAAGAAAATACTAATAATTTCAACTTCATTAAAATTAAAAATTTGCATTCAACAAAAGGTACCATTAAGAGAATGAAAAGAGAATCCACAGACTGAGAGAAAAATCTTTGCAATTATCTGACAAAGTGCTTATGTCCACAATATATAAAGAATACTTAAAACTCAACAGTGAGAAAGCAAATAGCCCAATTAAAAATGAGTAAAGTATCTGAACAAATACCTCACCAAAGATGGCAAAAAAATATGAAAAAATTCTCAACATCAGATATTACAAATTAAAACAATGTAATACTACTAAACTTTTAGAATGGCTAAAATCCAAAATTCTGACAACACCAAATGTTGACAAAGATATAGAGCAACAAGAATTCTCATTCTCATTGTTAGTAGGAATATGAAATGATACAGCCCCTTTGCAAAACAGTTTGGCTGTTTCTTACAAAACTAAACATACATTTAGGATATGATCCAGAAATTGCACTCCTTGGTATATACCCAAATCAGTTGAAAAACATGTCCACACTAAAAACCTAAGTTTGCAGCAGCTTTTCTGTAATTGCAGATAGCTAGAAGCCACCAAGATGTCTTTTAATAGATAAATTGATTAAACTATGATACATCCACACAATGGATTATTTATTAATAAAAAGAAATTAGCTACAAAACCACAAAAATCATTAAGCAGGAATCTTAAATGTATAATGCTAAGTAAAAGAAAGACTATATGAATCCAAATATATAACATTCTTGGAAGGGCAATAGTATAGAAATATCAAAAAGATCAATGATTGCCAAGGACTCGGATGGAGGGACAAATGAATAGGTAGAACATGGGATTCAAAACAGTGATACTGTTCCGTTATGACATTATAATGGTAGATACATGACATTATACATTTGTCAAAACCTATAGAACTCTCTAGCACAAAGACTGAACCCTATATAAACTACAGAGTTTACATAATAATATACCAATATTGGTTCATTGATTTTAACATAGGTAGCACATTAATGCAAAATGTTAATAAAACTTTGTGTAGGGAGTAGGAGGCAGAGGATGAATATATGGGAACTCTGTACTTTCTGCTCAATTTTTCTATAAGCCTAAAATGGCTGTAAAAAAAATTAATCCCATGGGTTGCTCAGTTAAGCATCTGCCTTTGGCTCAGGTCATGATCCCAGGGCCCTAGGATTGAGTCCCACAGTGGGCTCCTTGCTCAGTGGGGAGCCTGCTTCTCCCTCTGCCTGCCACTTCCCTCGATGGTGCAATCTCACTCTCTAATAAATAAATAAATCCTTTTTTCAGTTAATTCCATTAATTATGACTCAAACAACATCAAAATTAAATAGTGGTATAAAAACAGAGTGGAATACAAAGGTAGTTTTTATCTTGTTAATTAGGCTATGGTATCAAACAGAATTTAGAGAATGGGAAGAGAAGAGAATAAAGTTTGTCTAGATAAGATGAAAAGGGGTACTTTTAACAGAAAAGAAGTGTATACAAGTACAACTGAACAATACTGAGACAGTAGATCTACACGAAAGGAGCCCCGGAACTGAGGCAGCTGCCATGGAAAAAGATAGCTCATAGATACAGAGAACAGATTGGTGGCTCCCAGACATAGTGGGTGGGAGTGGGGTGGGCAAAATGGGTGAAGGAGGTCAAAAGATACAAACTCCGAGTTATAAAATAAGTAAGTCATGGAATGGAATGTATAGAAAGGCATCTATAGTTAATAATGCTATATTGCATATTTGGAAATTGCTAAGAGAGTAGTCTTAAAAGTTCTCATCACAAGAAAAAAAATTCTTGTAGGGTGTGGTGATAGATGTTAACTAGACTTACTGTGATGATCATTTTGCATTATATACAAATATCAGACACTTGAAATTAATGTAATATTGTATGTCAATTATACCTCAATTAAATGAATGAAGAGACAGAAAGCAATAGACAGACAAAAAGAGAATATTTTTAAATCATCACTAACATTTCTACTATTATATTTTATTCTTTTGGTTTGGTTGAAGGATATGATCCATCAGCCCACATGTGAACATAAAGACTTCTGGTTTCGTCCATGATAGAGCATCAGGGACTAGAATTCACCTTAAACCAACTAAAATCTGGACAAAAATATGGGAAAAAGAGATATTCAGACATTGGAAAACACTAAGTGCAAGGCAATAATCTCTGAAAGAAGGAAAACAAAGAGCCCTTTGATAACCCCATCTTACTTCCTGAGATTTCCAGGCTGCAGAATAAGGAAAGGGGACCCAAACAGATTCTATTATTCTCCTGGAGTTCAGAGACAAGGTTTAGAGTTTTGGAAGTCCAAAGCAGCTAGAATTCACAGGGCACAGTATTAGAGAGAAGACAACTGCACATATAGATAGAGAGCTCCATAGATGTGCAGAGGGTTTCCTTTGAGGTAGAAAGAAGCTTTCACCATCCACTCCACAACTCTAGATATCTTTCTATCCATCTAGTCATTCAGGACCCTCTTGGATAAAAGGTGTCAACAGAACTTGGAAGTGCTGTAGCATCAAGCGCCTTTGGCTTAAATATGGCAACATTACTTGAAAAGCAGAAGTTGAAAGAAGACAGGATTCCCATCAACCTTTTCCAACCAAATCTCATTTTCCACTTCTAAATTGTATTCTATACCATACATTACATGATTGCTTCAAAATTCTTTCCAGTACTAAGACATAAGCAAGGTAATTTCTCCTTTCTGTTGATAGTCAGAAGTTTAACATACTAGTTCTAGCAGCTCTTTATATTCATGAACTGACAGGTACTCAGCTGTTGTCAAGGAATTAGTCCATATGAGATAATCTATAATTCATAGAAACAAAATCTACAAGTGACCTCTTAAATTTATCACTGTTCATCTTAAAGGCCTAGCACTCCTGAAACATTTCAGTAGCATACTCCAGTCAAAACTAAAAATCCTTCAGTCCAAGTGATAGCAGGTATTTCTCAAAAATGAGTCTATTTTTTGTAGCATATAGCCTTAACTAGGAATTTCAATACTTGCTTGATAGCCAGCTCAACTGTATGGCTCAAACTCCAGGGAATCCATGGTATTACCATGATAATAACTTTATAGAAAATTATAGAAATTAATACACTCAACAGAAATTATTAACACAATAATGCTTAAACAAGTGGAAACTTACGTGGATCAGTTGCAGAAACATCTCTAAATTCTTCAGTTGAGTGAGTTTTTATAAATTCTGAAATAATAGTAAGTTTGTCATGTTTCAAATATCAATTATATGTATTGAGTTTAAATATCATAGTTTTTTTTAAATAACTCATTAAAAAGAAAGAAAACTCTAAGAAAAACAATAGAACTGCCAACACTGGAGATCCTCCCAGCCAGGCAACAAATGGCAATATATGAATGAATGTATATAACAACTAAGTGATATGAACTCATCATTTTCTCAACACTTGTTTTCCTCTACTATTCTTATTTAATGTTACCATGATTTAATCTCCCTTCCTTTCATATCCAACCACCAAGTTTTGCCCATTTTACCAGTAAATTTTCTCAAATCTGCCCCTTTTCTTCTTGTTCTAATATAAGCACTTAACATACACTTAAAACAAAACAATAACTTCCCTTTCCTTTCCTAGTCCCCAAATGTAGCTTTTACAAACGGCCAGAATAATCTGTATACAATTGAATCCAACAATGCCAATTCCCTACAAAAAGTCTTCAGTGATTCCCTATTACATATGGAAAAAAAAAATCCTTAGCACACCATCCAATCCCTCTGATTGGCTCTCTCTTACCTTATCCCTACTTACTGCTTCACATTCTAATACCATTCTACTTGCAATTCCCTATTCATGCTGTTTGTTCATGCTGCATCCTCTTTGTAAAATACCAGATATATCCCTTCTTCATTTGACTAAATCCTATTCATCCTTTAAGGTTGCATAAAATCTTCCCAATTTCCTTGAGTTGAACAAATTGGCTATCCGTGGACTCACTGCAAATTACATATAACCTTTATCATGTATTACATTATGCATTAAAGTGATGCATAATGTGCTTGTGTCCTTACTAAGTTATATATTTCAGGGTGGCTAATAACCAAGGTTTATTTTTTTCATACAACTCCCAGAATCTGAAATATGAGAACTCTTATTGAAAATATCAAACTCACTACTGAATATCTTTTTTAATTTGCTACTAATTTTATGGCCATAAATTTTTAAACTGTAAGTCTCAAAATGTTAATATAATGTAGAAAACCCTAGAAATGCTAAACATGTATAAAATATTATCACCTTCAATTATCTGTTGTACAACTTCTTGACTATGTACTGCTCCTGGTGAATTTTCACTATCCCTGTTAAAATTTTAATAAGTACAACATTTATTTATTACCAGAGAATAAGAGTTTAAATCACACTTAAGAAATAGAATATATCCTCTAGATATATGTAGTTTGTAAAATAAAATTTAACATAATCTTTAACCTTTATTCAGACACTAAGGTAAATTAGTATAATTGCAAGCAAACAAGTATAAAAGTCACACTGTGTAATTCTATGAGCTATATATTCCATGAATATAATTAAGTATTCCAACAATATTAACAACAAAAATAACAAAAGTAAATTGGGTAAAAGCATGAGATTTCTTTTAATATTGTAATTGTTAAGAGCACAAGTTCTAGAGTCAAACTGCTTGGCTCAAAACTTGTTTTACCCACTTACTAATTTATGACTTTGGTAAGTTACTTAACCCCTCTGACTTACAGTTTCTTCATCTATTAAAATTGGGGTATTAGAGTACATATCTCATAAACCAGTGGTAAGGATCCGATACATGGAAAGTTACAAGGAAAATGCCTGTACACATCAGACACTTCAATTTCAGGTATTACTATTAATATATGGTCTGAAACTAATTTTGTACTTTACAATAGATAGTTCAAGTGAGTCTATCTGAGCCTCTGAACTAAGGATCTAGTTAGGCAGCACCTACTAGAGCCAACTCAAGCACCACTCCTTTCATCCCTTTAAATCTAGTCATTGACAGAGATATAAATAAAGTAATTGCATAATAAATAGTAGTCCCTCCCAATTACTCTCTATTTTGACACTATAAAATAAAAGGGTTTTTGTATATATTTAATGGAAAAAAGTGGCTCTATATAAACTTTCACTTGGATAAGTTACTATACCAGATATAGTTGGCAATAACAGAATAATGGGAACAAATGAGTTGATTTATTCAGACACTCACAAAGTTACACATATTTATTTACTGTTTATATGTGATAGGAAATATTTCAATGTGTGTGACTAGTTCTGAACTTGAGGAAACAGTCTTTCCAGGAAGACTTACACAGAAATCATTAATTCATAATATAAAATTACTACGGGCATACATTATTTTGTGTTTCACTTAACTGCACTTCGAAGACTGCATTTTTTACAAATCAGTTTGTGGCAACCCTGCATACAGAAAGTCTATCAATGCCATTTTTCCAACAGTACCTGTTCACCTTGTGTCTCTGTCATATTTTGGTACTTCTCACTATATTTTAAGTTTTTTTCATTATTATTATATTTGTTATGGCTATCTGTGATCACTGATCTTTGATGTTACTATTGTAATTGTTTGGGGGTACCATAAATCATGTCCATATATGGCAGCAAACTTGATACCTGTTGTGTATGCTCTGACTGCTCCACAAACTAGCCTCCATCTCTTTCCCTCTCCTTGGACCTTCCTATTCCCTGAGACACAACAATACTGCAATTAGGCCAGTTAATAACTTTATATTGGCCTCTCAGTGTTCAAGCTAAAGGAAGAGTCTCAAGCCTCTCACTTTAAATTAAAAATTAGAAAGAAGTTAAGGTTAGTGAGGAAGATACATCAAAAACCAAGATAAGCTGAAAGCTAGACCTCTTGCATCAGTTATCCAAGTTCTTAATGCAAAGGAAAAGTTCTTTTTTTTTTTTTTTTTAAGATTTTATTTATTTGACACAGAGAGAGAGATCACAAGTAGGCAGAGAGGCAGGCAGAGAGACAGGGAGAGGAGGAAGCAGGCTCCCTGCTGAGCAGAGAGCCCGATGCGGGCCTTGATCCCAGGACGCTGAGATCATGACCTGAGCCGAAAGCAGAGGCTTTAACCCACTGAGCCACCCAGGCGCCCGCAAAGGAAAAGTTCTTGAAGGAAATTAAAAGTAATACTCCAGTGAATACAGAAATGATTAAGGAAGCAAAATGGTCTTATTTGCTGATCCGGAAAAATTTACTGGTCTGGATAGATCAAACCAGCCACATTATTCACTTAAGTCAAAGCATAATTCAGAGCAAAGTCCTAAATCTTCAATTCTATGAATGCTGAGAGGTGAGGAAGCTGCAGAAAAGCTAACAGAGGTTGGTTCACAAGGTTTAAGGAAAAGAAGCCATCTCCATAACATGAAACACAGGGTGAAGCAGCATATGCTAACACAGAAGCTGTGGCAACTTATCCAGATCTAGCTAAGATAATTAATGAGGGTGGCTACAGTAAATGACAGATTTTCAATGTAGACAAAACACTTTTTTACTGGAAGAAGATGGTGCCTAGGACTTTCATAGCTAGAGAGAAGTCAAAAGCTTCAAACAACAGGCTGATTCTCTTGTTAGGGGCTAATGCAGCTGGTGACTTTAAGCTAAACCAATGCTCATTTACCATTTTGAAAATCCTAGGGCCCCTAAGAATTATGCTAGAGAGCTTGGATGATGGAAGAGTAGGAGAACCCTAGGTTCCCCTGGTCCCATGAATACTAGATAACAATAAAATCATCCTAAATACCCCAGAAATCAACCAGAAGACTGGCAGAACAAACTCTATAGCTAAATGTAGAGAAGAGGCCACATCAAAGAAGGTAGGAAGTAAGGATATATGGTTTGGGAGAGAAACAGATTGTGGCCCTGTGGTGGGTAGGGAGCTGCAGTCATAAGAGTAGGGCAAGAGACAGACTAGAGCCCATATGGGGAAGATGAATCCCAATAGCAATTGCCTTGAAAAGCAAGAGGGAGTGAATTTCATGAATTCTTGCAACCAGTGGAGCTTGAAGCACAGAATTTTAAAGATCAATGGGCTTCACTGGGGGAGACCCTAGAGGGCACTGGGGGTTACTGTTGAAGAGAAGGCAAGGTAAACAGCCTGTGAACAAAACATTTCAGCAAAGAAGACATCCAAATGGCCAACAGACACATGAAAAAATGCTCAACATCACTTGGCATCAGGGAAATACAAATCAAAACCACAGTGAGATACCACCTCACACCAGTCAGAATGGCTAAAATTAACAAGTCGGGAAATGACAGATGTTGGTGAGGATGTGGAGAAAGGGGAACCCTCCTATACTGTTGGTGGGAATGCAAGCTGGTGCAATCACTCTGGAAAACAGTGTGGAGGTTCCTCAAAAAGCTGAAAATAGAGCTACCCTACGACCCAGCAATTACAATACTGGGTATTTACCCTAAAGATACAAATGTAGTGATCACCGAAGGGGCACGTGCACCCCAGTGTTTATAGCAGCAATGTCCACAATAGACAAACTATGTAAAGAACCTAGATGTCCATCAACAGATGAATGGATAAGGAAGATGTGGTATATATATACAATGGAATACTATGCAGCCATCAAAAGAAATGAAATCTTGCCATTTGCAAAGATGTGGATGGAACTGGAGGGTATTATACTAAGTGAAATAAGTCAGTCAGAGAAAGACAATTATCATATAATCTCTCTGATATGAGGAATTTGAGGAGCAGGGTGGGGGGGCTGTGGGGGGTAGGGAGGGAAAAAATGAAACAAGATGGGATCAGAAGGGAGACAATCATAGAGAATCTTAATCTCATGAAACAAACAGAGTTGCTGGGGGATGGGGTGTTAGGGATAGGGTGGCTGGGTTATGGACATTGGGGAGGGTATGTGCTATGGCGAGTGCTGTGAAATGTGTAAGCCTGATGATTCACAGACCTGTACCCCTGGGGCAAATAATACATTATGCATTATTTAAAAACAAAACAAACAAACAAAACCAGCCTGTGAATATACAGCATGGAAACAGTGATTTGAAGAGTGCCTGGGGCGCCCAGTGGGGAGGTTATTTGCTCATCATCTACCATGTCCCAGACAGGCAGTGCTCACAGACCCCTCCAGGAACAAAAGAACTGGCAGGTACCATGTCCAAAACCTTCCAGATACTACGAAAACAGTTCTAAGAGGAAAGTTTATAGCAATAATAAAGGCCTACCTCAACAACAAAAAAAATCTCAAATAAACAACCTAACCTTACATCTTACAGGAGCTAGAAAAAGAACAACAAAACCCCAAACCAGCAGGAGGAAGGAAATAATAAAAATTAGAGCAAAAGTAAATGATACCAAAACTTGAGTCTGTCTCTGAGGATTTAGACCCTGATGCTGAAGCTTGCTCCATCTCAGGACTGTGTGACCAGGATCTCTAAGATTTTGACCCCATATCTTCAAGTTTCCACCTTGACCAAGACATCACCAACCCTGTCCCTGTAGGGTTTGTTTTGTTTTTTTTTTAAGATTTTATTTATTTATTTAAGAGAGAGAGAACAGGACCCAGGATAGGGACTGAGGGAGAAGGAGAGGGGAGCTAACTCCCCTCCACACCTTGTGCATGGAGACCCAGCAGGGCTGATCCCAGGACCCTGAAATTATGACCTGAGCCAAGGTCAGACGCTTAACCAACTGAGTCAACCAAGCACCCCTGTTCCCCTGGTTCTTTTTTTTTTTTAAGGTTTTATTATGTATTTATATGAAAGAGAGAGATCACAAGCAGGCTGAGAGACAGGCAGAGAGACAAGCAGAAAGAGAGGAAGAAGCAGGCTCCTTGCCAAGCAGGGAGCCCAATGCGGGCCTCGATCTCAGGACCCTGAGATCATGACTTGAGCTGAAGGCAGAGGCTTTAACCCACTGAGCCACCCAGGCGCTCCTGTTCCCCTGGTTCTTGACCCAGTGTGCACCTCGACCCCACCAAAGCCCCAGACCTGAACTCCTCTCTCTCATCCAGACTCACTACTACACCCAAGGTCCTGACCACTAGCCCCATGGTGCTCCCTGCACCTGCCAGCACTCTCCCACCCTTCTCCTGCTCCAATTATGGTCAAGCCTTCTGCAACTGCTTTGGACTGAGCTAGCACTGCCACACCCATAGCAGCAAGAAGGCATACCACTGCCCAACTTGCAGTAAGTCATTCAGCCATGGCACCACACTAGCACAGCACCACGGCATCCACACTGGCAGGTGGCCCAACCGGAACACCCTCTGCAGCAAAGCCTTCAGTTGGCACTCCACACTGCTGAAGCACTGAGGCAGCCACAGTCACAAGAAGCCGCAGCACTGCCCCGTGAGTGTCAAGGCGTTCAGCACGACTTGCTGCTAGTACAGCACCTGCACATGCACAGCAGCCCTCAGCCCTGCAACTGCCCAGTGTGCACAAAGGGCTTCAGGCAGGGCTCAGCATTATTGATGCATCTGTGAGTACACACCAGCGAGCAAGGCCTTGAGCCAGAGCTTAGCACTGCCACACCAGTGCCTGTACACACACACGTGCACACACGCATACACACACACACACACACACACACACACACACACACACAGCAGATCACCCCTACTGTTGTCCTCACTGCTGCAAGGTCTTCGGCCAGAGCTCCAACTTACTGCAGCCCCTACAAATCCATGCCAGCAAACTGTCCAATGCCTGTCCCCACTCTCCAAGGCCTTGGGTGGGAGAGCTCCTCCCTGCTGCTATAACACCTTCATATGCATTCCAGAGTGTGCCCTCTATCAATGTCAGCTCTGTGGCAAGGCTTTTTGACAAGCCTCTAGCCTCACCAAGCACAAGTGAGTGTGTGAGGGTGTAGCTATAGCTGCCATCACAGACCAGGGCATCAACCCTGCTTCAGTGTTAAGACCAATTTGAATAACTTTTATTTCTTTTTGTTGTCTGATTGCTGTTACTAGGCCTTCTAGTACTATGTTGAACATCAGTAGCACAGTGGGCAACCTTGTCGTGTTCCTGATCTCAATGGGAAGGCTATCAGTTTTTCCCCATTGAGAATGATATTTGCTGTGGGTTTTTCATAGATATATTTTATGAAGTTGAGGAATGTTCCCTCTATCCCTATACTTTAGAGAGTTTTAATCAGGAAAGGACGCTGTATTTTCTCAAATTCTTTTTGTGCATCAACTGAGAGGACCATGTGGTTCTCTCTTTTCTTACTGATTTGTCCTATCACATTGATTGATTTGCAAATGTTGAACCACCCTTGCATCCGAGGGATAAATCCCACCTGGTCATGGTGGATGATCTTTTTAATGTACTGTTGTTGGATCCTATTAGCTAGGATCTTGTTGAGAATCTTGGCATCCATATTCATCAAGGATATTGGCCTGAATTCTCCCATTTGATGGGGTCTTTGCCTGGTTTGGGATCGAGGTTAATGGTGGCTTCATAGAGTTTCTGTGAAGTTTTCCTTCTGTTTCTATTTTTTCAACAGCTTCAGGAGAATAGGTATTATTTCTTCTTTGAATGTTTGGTAGAATTCCCTAGGGAATCCGTTAGGTCCTGGACTCTTGTTTTTTGGGAGGTTTTTTGATCACTGCTTCAATCTCATTATTAAATATTGGTCTACTCAGGTTGTCAATTTCTTCCTCTTTCAGTCTTGGAAGTTTACAGGTTTCCAAGAATGCATCCATTTCTTCTAGGTTGCTTAACTTACTGGCATATAACTGTTGATAATAATTTCTATGATTGTTTCTATTCCCTTGGTGTTAGTGGTGATCTCTCCCCTTTCATTCATAATTTTATTAATTTGGGTCCTCTTGCTTTTCTTTTGGATTAGTTTGGCCAGTGGTTTATCAATCTTATTAATTCTTTCAAAGAACCAGCTTTTAGTTTCATTGATGTGTTCTACTATATCTCTAGTTTCTAATTTATTGATATCTCCTCTAATCTTAATTATTTCCCTTCTCGTGCATGGGGTAGGCTTAATTTGTTGCTGATTCTCCAGTTCTTTAAGTTGTAAAGAGAGTTGGTGTATCTGGGATTTTTCAATTTTTTTTGAGTGAGGCTTGGATGGCTATGTATTTCCCCCTTAGGACCACCTTTGCCATATCCCATAGGTTTTAGACCAATGTGTCTTCATTCTCATTGATTTCCATGAATTGCTCTTCTTTGATTTCCTGGTTGACCCAAAATAAAAGGTATTCAAATTGGAAAAGAAGTCAAACTCTCTCTCTTCGCAGATGACATGATACTTTATAGGGAAAACCCAAAAGACTCCACAACCAAACTACTAGAACTCATACAGCAATTCAGTAATGTGTCAGGATATAAAATCAATCCACAGAAATCAGTTGCTTTCTTATACACTAACAATGAAAATATAGAAAGGGAAATTAGAGAATCGATTCCATTTACTATAGCACCAAGAACCATAAGATACCTTGGAATAAACCTAACCAAAGAGGTAAAGGATCTCTACTTGAAGAACTACAGAACACTCAATAAAGAAATTGAAGAAGACACAAAAAAATGAAAAAATATTCCAGGCTCTTGGATCAGAAGAATAAACATGGTTAAAATGTCTATACTGCCCAGAGCAATCTATACTTTTAATGCCATCCCCATCAAAATTCCACCAGCATTTTTCAAAGTGCTGGAACAAACAATCCTACAATTTTTATGGAACCAGAAAAGACCCCAAATAGCTAAGGAAATGTTGAAAAAGAAAAACAAAGCTGGGGGCATCACGTTGCCTGATTTCAACCTTTAATACAAAGCTATGACCACTAAGACAGCATGGTAGTGGCACAAAAACAGACACATAGACCAATGGAACAGAGTAAAAAGTCAAGATATGGACCCTCAACAATAAGGTCAAATAATCTTCAACAAAGGAGAAAAAAATATCTAGTGGGAAAAAGACAGTCTCTTCAATAAATGGTGCTGGGGAAACTGGACAGCTATGTATAGAAGAATGAAACTTGACCATTCTCTTATAACCATACACAAAGATAAACTTGAAATGGATGAAAGACCTCAACGTGAGGCAGGAATCTATCAAAATCCTAGAGGAGAACACAGGCAGTAACCTCTTCGACATTGGTCACAGCAACTTCTTTCAAGACACATCTCCAAACGCAAAGGAAACAAAAGCAAAAATGAACCTTTGGGACTTCATCAAGATAAAAAGCTTCTGCACAGCAAAGGAAACATGTTGTCAACAAAACAAAGAGGAAACCCACGGAATGGGAGAAGATATTCGCAAATGACACTACAGACAAAGGGCTGATATCCAAGATCTACAAAGAACCCCTCAAACTCAACACCCAAAAAAAATAGATAATCATGTCAAAAAAATGGGCAGAAGACATGAACAGACACTTCTCCAAAGAAGACATACAAATGGCTAACAGACACATGAAAAAATGTTCATCACCATTAGGCATCAGGGAAATTCAAATCAAAACCACACTGAGATACCACCTTACACCAGTTAGAATGGCCAAAATTAATAAGACAGGAAACAAGTGTTGGAGAGGATGTGGAGAAAGGGGAACCCTCTTACACTGTTGGTGGGAATGCAAGTTGGTGTAGCCACTTTGGAAAACAATGTGGAGAGTCCTCAAAAAATTAAAAATAGAGCTACCCTGTGACCCTGCAATTGCACTACTGGGTATTTGCCCCAAAGATACAGATGTAGTGAAAAGAAGGGCCATATGTACCCCAATGTTCATAGCAATAATGGCCACAATCACCGAACTGTGGAAAAAGCCAAGATGCCCTTCAACAGATGAATGGATAAAGAAGATATGGTCCATATATACAGTAGAATATTATTCAGCCAGAAAGGATGAATACCCAACTTTTGTATCAACATGGATGGGATTGGAGGAGATTATGCTGAGTGAAATAAGTCAACCAGAGAAAGCCAATTATCATATGGTTTCACTTACTTGTGGGGGCATAAGGAATAACATGGAGGACATTAGGAAAAGGAAAGGAAAAGTGAATTGGGGTAAATCAGAGGGGAGAGGAAGCATGAGAGACTGTGGACTCTGAGAAACAAACTGAGGGTTTTGGAGGGGAAAGGGGTTGGGGGGATGGGTAAGCCTGGTGGTGGGTATTAAGGAGGGCACATATTGCATGGAGTACTGGGTGTGGTGCATAAACAATGAATCTTGGAACACTGAGAAAAAAAATAAAGATATAAAATATATCCTATGATTAAGAAATAAACAAAATATTGAAGCCAGATCAGGTCTCCCTCCTGGGTCCTGATGCTCTCTGTTCTTAGCTCCGGCCTGGGTCTCGGCCCTGACACCAACTCTGGCTTTGGTCCTGACCCTAGATCTACACAGTGCTCCCTCCCTAATCCTACCCCAAAGCTATTTCTGGTTCTGCATCTACCCTCACCATTGATTCTGTCATATCGTCTGATCCTAAGCCTCATCACAAGGCCAATCCTGACTTGTGGCCAGCCTTGACCATGAATCTGGTCCAATCCCGATCAGGATCTTGTGCCCAGCCCCAACTCTAACTCTGAGTCTCACCCTAACCCCTGGTCTCCCACCCATGACACTGTTAGTGCAGCCCTCCCTACTGGCTAGAGTCCTGAGTGAGTGTAGGAGCAAGGGACTGACTCTATGGCTGAAGTGGATTCCCAACACTCAAGGGGGGCCTAGGGAAGTTGGGTGTCATGCAGTTTAGTAAAATCCTCACACTGCATCCTGAAAAGGAAGGAAAAGGAAAATGGGAAAGGAAAAGAAAAAGGGGGGGATATAGAATCTAAAAAACTAAAACCAACCAAACAAACAAACAAAACAGATAAATGGAGAATAGCTGGTTCTTTGAAAAAATAAATAAAATTCATAAGCCTCTAGCCAGACCCATCAAAAAACAAAAAGGACCCAAACAAAATTACAAGTGAAAGAGGACAAATAACAACCAACACCACAGAAATACCAACAACTGTAAGAGAATATTGTGAAAAACCACATGCCAACAAATTGGGCCACCTAGAAGAAATGGATAAATTCCTGGAAACATACAAACTACCAAAACTGAAGCAGAAGAAATAGAAAATTTGAATAGACCAATTACCAGCAAGTAGATTGAATCAGTAATCAAAACTCCCAAAGAACAGAAATCCAGGACCAGACAATGTCATAGGTGAATTCTACCAAACATTTAGAATTAATATGTACTCTTCTGAAAGTATTCCAAAAAATAGAAAAGGAAGTAAAACTTCCAAATCCATTCTATGAGGCCAGTATTACCCTGACACTAAAACAAAATAAAGACACCACTAAAAAAGAGAAATACAGGCCAATATCTTTGATGAACACAGAGCAAAAATCCTCAATGAAATACTAGCAAACCAAATCCAACAATACATTTTAAAAAATCATTCACTACAATCAAGTGGGATTTGTTCCTGGGTTGCACAAGTGGTTTAATATTTACAAATCAGTCAACATGATACATGACATCAGTAAGAGAAAGCATAAAGAAACCATATGATCCTTTCAATAGATGCAGAAAAAGCATTTAACGAAGTACAACATCCATTCATGACAAAAGCCCTCAACAAAGTAGGTTTAGAGGGAACATACCTCAATATAATAAAGGTCATATGTGAAAAACCCACAGCAAATATCATACTCAATGGGGAAAACTGAGAGCTTTCCCCCCAAGGTCAGGAACCAGACAGGGGTGTCTACTCTAACCAGTTTTATTCAACATAATACTAGAAGACCTAGCCACAGCAATCAGATGACAAAAAGAAATAAAAGGCATCAAAACTGGTAAGGAAGAAGTAAAACTTTCACAATTTGTAGATGACATGATACTCTAGAGAGAAAACCCTAAAGACTCCACCAAAAAAACCTGCTAGAACCAATAAATAATTCAGTAAACTCACAGGATACAAAATCACTATGCAGAAATTTGTTGCACTTCTATACCTTAATGATGAAGCAGCAGAAAAAGAATAATAAAACAATCCCATTTACAACTGCACCAAAAATAACAAGATACCTAAGAATAAATCTAACCAAAGAGGTGAAAGATCTATATTCTGAAAGCTGTGAAACACTAATGAAAGAAATTGAAGACAACCCAAAGAAATGAAAAGACGTTCAATGCCCATAGTTTGGAACAACAAATATTGTTAAAATGTCTATATTATCCAAAGCAATCTGCAGATTTAATGCAATCCCTAAAAAACACTATAACATTTTTCACAGCAGAACAAAAAATCCTAAAACTTATATGGAATGATCCTGAAATGATCCTGAATTTCCAAAGCAATTTTGAAAAAGTAAAGGTTCAGGTATCACAATTCACACTTGACATTATATTACAAATCTACAATAATCAAAAAGTAGATGCTGGCACAAAAATAGACATATAGATCAATAGAAAAGAATAGAAAACCCAGAAATGAACCCATATGATCAATTATATGATCAATTAATCTTCAACAAAGCAGAGAAGAATATCCAATGAGAAAGTCAGTCTCTTCAGCAAATGTTATTGGGGAAAATGGACAGCAATATGCAAAAAATTGAAAATGGACCACTTTTGTAAAGCCTACACAAAATAAATTCAAAATGGATTAAAGACCTATATATGAGACCTGAAACCACAAAAATCCTAGAAGAGAACATAGGCAGTAATGTCTCTGACATTGGCCATAGCAACTTCTTATTAAATGTATCTCCTGAGGTAAGTGAGACAAAAACAAAAATAAACTATCAAAATAAAAAGCTTTTGCACAGTGAAGGAAACAGTCAACAAAACTAAAAGGCAAGAGACATAATGAGAGAAGATATTTGCAAATAACATATCTGATAAAAGGTTACTATCCGAAATATATATAAAGAAATGATACAAATCAACACCAGAAAAAAAACCCAAATAATCCAATTTACAAAGGAGAAGACATGAATAGGCATTCTTCCAAAGAAGGCATCCAGATGGTCAACAGACACACGAAAAAATGCTCAACATTATTCTGCATCAGGGAAATACAAATCAAAACTACAATGAGATTTCACCTCACACATGTCAGAACAGCTAAAATTAACAACACAGGAAACAACAGGTATTGGCAAGGATAGAGAGAAATAGGAACCTTCTTGCACTGTTGGTGGGAATGCAAACTGGGTGCAGCCACTCTGGAAACCAGTAGGGAGATTCCTCAAAAAGTTAAAAATAGAACCATCCTATGATACAGTAATCCCAATACTGGATATTTACCCAAAAAATGTCAAAAAAATCAAAAGGATACATACACACCAAAATTTATAGAGCATTATTTACAATAACCAAATTATGGAAATGTGATGCACAAGTGTCCATCAACTGATAAATGGATAAAGAAGTGGTATATATAGATACATAATGAGAAAAAGAATGAAATCAAAAAGAATGAGATCTTGCTATTTGCAATGACATGGGTAGAGCTAGAGAGTATAATGCTAAGTGAAATAAATCACTTAGCAGAAAGACAAATACCATATGATTTCACTTACGTGGGGTTAAAGAAACAAACCGGGAAAAGTGGGAAAAAAAGAGAGAAAGAAACAAGAAACAGATTCTTAATTATAGAGAACAACCTGATGTTTACCAGAGGGGAGGAGGATGGGTGGTTGGGTAAAAAAGGTGATGGGGATTAAGGCAGGGACCTGTTTTGATAAGCACTGGGGGATGTATCAACAATTCTGTTGCATCACTCACTATATAAGCATTAAATAAAAAATAAAATAATAAAAGTTGCATAAATCAAAGATCTAATGAACAACATGGTGTTTACAGTTAACAATACTATTGGGTACTTAAAATTTGCTAGGAGAGTGTTCTCACCACACACAAAAAAAAGTAATTGTGTGAGGTGGAATAAAAGTCATGAAAAGTATTCTGTGATGATAATTTATTCTGTTTAGTTTTAAGACAGTTAAATCTCAAATATCAAAAGTAAGTGTCATAGTTAATAGGAGTCTCATTATAATCATTATTTGAATCTTCTTCCCATCTGTCAAAAAAAAAGGCTTTTCTCAACTAAAACATAGGAAATTATTCTTTGGAACATATCCCTGTCCCTTTGAAATTTTTAATAATGCTGTTCATAAATAATTAATTATTTAATTATATCCCAGTTTCCTATTTATTACAGCAGCTACATAATCAAACTGAGAGAAGACTTTAAACCTAGATATTCAAAGCCAGCCATGTCCAATAGAACTTTCTAACAACAACCACACTAGCTACTAGGCATTTGAAATGTGGCTTATGTGACAGCAGAACTGATTTTTTAATTAAATTCAATTCAATTTTAATTTTAGTAGCCACATGTGACTAGTGACCTCTGATTGGACAGTGCCACGTCAAACTATTAAAAATTTCAAATAGGAGCAAGCTGACTAAACTCTTTGATTTGATTTAGAAACTCTATGTACAATAATATCTGAACCATTATCTTACACACATTACTAATTATATACCCATCCATTGTTTCAAATTCTCTTAACTCTTATATTTTACTTACTTGGCTTTAGACAATGTGGCTCTCGAGGGGTATTTAGACTGTTGGTTAAGGCGGTTTTTCAGTTCTTCTAGTTTTTGCACTTGCTTTACTACTTGTGCAATGCTTAAAGTGACTGTTTTTTCAGGTGCTGGACACGCTGCCTCTAAAAAAGCTTGGTCTTTACTTATCTAAAATGATAAAATTAGCCAATTACTTGGGAAATACCCATTTTGCTCCTATACCTCAAAGAAATTTTATCATTTTATTTATTATATTTAAATGATTTTTATAATACCCTTATCTATAGCTACAACCAAATACTGATATTTCATAAATATAATTTTGAGTAATTACCCAGCAACAGAATTATAGCCAAGTGTTGACTTTTACATGTCAAACCTCAAATCCAATCTTCTGTTTATTATCTTAATATAAAAGGATTTTAAGCAAGTTCAATAACAATTGAAACAGGATCAGTTAAGGGCAATTCAAAATATTTACAAGAGAATTCTAAAGTAATTGCTTCCCCAAAATCCTTTCAAAGATTAGTCTTACCTATGACAAATATGAAAAGACAGTAATTTGCTCTCAAAAGCAATACCTTCTACTACTAACTCCCAGAAACTAATATATAACAGTCTATGAAACTGGCATTCCTTGGTCTGTCTGGGAAAAACTGAGACCCATTTGGGTGTCTCAAGACTTTTAGAATAGACCAACCTACAGAATAATTAGGAACCAGAAGAATCAGTAAGATCCACAGAATAATATGATAGACCATAACTGGTATTCTAGGTATTAACTCTGTTTAGGGGTGCCTGAGTGATTCAGTGGGTTAAGCCTCTGCCTTCAGCTCAGGTCATGATCTCAGGGTCCTGGGATCAAGCCCCACACCAGGCTCTCTGCTCAGCAAGGGGCCTGCTTCCTCCTATCTCTGTCTGCCTCTCTGCCTACTTGTGATGTCTCTCTCTCTGTCAAATAAATAAATGAAATCTTTTTTAAAAATTTTAAAAATCAAAAAAATCAAAAATCAAAATATAAAGCTGAGCAAGATGAGTGCCTCCCAGTTTAAAAAAAAAAAAGACAATAAAAAAACACAGAAACAGCCAATATGTGGAGACATAAACAAGCAGAGTAGCAAATGAGGTTAAAAAAAATTTTTTTTTACAAAATAGCAGAGATCCACCCATGTATATATATACTTCCAACTGTAATGATGGGAGTGGGGAGGAGGTGGAGAGGAGGAAGAGGGGGAGGAGGACGAGAGGGAGAAGGAGGGGGAGAAGAAAGAAGAAGAAAGGAGAAGAAGAAAAAGAAGAGGAAGAAGAAGAGGAGAATGAGGAGGAAGAAGAAGAAGAAAAAGTAGTAGTAGTAATACTAATAGTAGTAGTAGTCGTCGTCGTCGTCATCAAGGCATAGACCTAAAACCTAGCAAAGAGAAATTCTAGCAATGGGATTTAAAAGAGACTTCATTTTAGTAATGCCTACTTGTAATGGAATTAGGATATGAGAGCAGGAAGTATATACTGGGCAATGAACCAGAAGTCTGAAATTGAGGGATGCAGAACAGGTGGAAGGGAAATTGGAGATGTATGGAAACTCTATGGACAAAGACATGATCCCAAAAAAGAGGACATAATTTGGTGTATTAAATATATTGCCAAGTCATAAATGGAGTTTAAAACTGATGTAGCTATAGCCAGTTATCAATTTATTGCCTCTCATCTAAAAATCCATTCTTCATTGTCCTGCTTATAATAGTGGAACATTTCTCTCTTGACAGGTGTCATGTTAACCCTTATTGACGGAAGGTCCTAGACACTACAGAAAGAAGCAGCTTTCTTCCTAAGTCTGTCATCTTTCTCTGCCTAATCCTAGGACACTCCAAAGTATACCTACTAGAGCTCACTCCAAAAAGTTTCAACACCACCACCCCTATAGGTGTCTTCCTCACAAGGTCTCTAGTGACTCATTCCCTTGGGCAGCTTCTCCCAGAATTTCTTAGCAAAATCTACCAGTGCAAAACCTCCCTCTGGGAAGCATACCACCCTTGTAGACAGCAAGAGGTAACAGCAAGAGGTACAGGTACAGGGAAGATGGCTTTTCCCAGCACCAACGTACTGCCATCATGGGCAGCTTCCCAGTAAATCCCAGTGCCACCAACATGGCACCTCAGCAAACTTCTCTGCCACTCAGTGATAACAGATGCTCCTTCTTCATAAATTGTGGACCTTAACCCTGAGTTAGGGAGAGAGTAAGGATAGCGCTATTAAGATTTGTTCCTTTCGGGCACCTGGGTGGCTCAGTCGGTTAAAGCCTCTGCCTTCAGCTCAGGTCATGATCTCAGGGTCCTGGGATCGAGGCCCACACTGGGCTCTCTGCTCAGCAGGGAGCCTGTTTCCACCTCTCTCTCTGCCTGCCTCTCTGCCTACTTGTAATCTCTCTTCTCTGTCACATAAATAAATAAAATCTTTTAAAAAATAATAAATTAATTAAAAAATAAAAAAGATTTGTTCCTTTCTTAAGTGCTGTGCTTCTATCCTATCAGTAGAGGCTGCTCTTTATATCTTCTATCCCTGTATTTTTTAGAGTTGTCTTTATCACTTTATAGGTATTCTCCTGTTATAATTCTTTATGTTAAACTTTCCCTATTTAGATTACTGTGTGGTTTTCATCTTTTGATCAGCCTCTAACTAATACATTGTATTTCCCACTAGGAATTCAATTTAAATGTAAGTACTTTCTGGGAGAAGAAATGATGTCACAGAACTAAAGGAATATGGAATAAACGATGAGATTATAGGCTATAAGAGTTAATCAAAGAGACATACTGGGCACAGGTTCTAGCAGAAAAACTCTGAAGCTCATAGGCTGTATGCTTATCCTACATTTCTCTGCAATGGCTCACCACAAGTTTCCACATGTATCTTGTCAGTGCAACATGATGACAAACATATAAAACCTCACCAGCATGTACTAACAATAAAATGTGTCAGCAATAAATATGAGATTATTGCACAATTCTCAAATCTTAGTGTACATAATAATCCTCTAAAAAATCCTATTAAAAAGGCAGATTCCTAACCTATACACACACAAGAAAACTTTAATTCAGTAAGCTTGGAATTCTGAAATGTGCATTTGTAACAGGTATCTTGGGTGATATTTAAACATGATCCATCAAATATATTTAAGAAACTCAACAAAAGGCAGAAGATAATACAGATACTTTGGCAATGTATCTGATATATCAAATTAAGTAACTATTCAAAAGAATTAATTATGGATCTAAAAAACTGAAAAATTTAGATTTCCAGATCAGAAGTTTAGATGTATACTGAAGATACCCCTTGGTGAACATGAATGCATAAATCAGGATTTCAGGAATACCAGAAAAAACGGTAACTGGCACTAAGGTGTAGATAGTAGATACAGAGAAAAATACACACACATGACAGCTATTTAGGTTATAAAACCAAAAGGACTCAGGAATGTACTGAATATTAGGAAATTGAGTTGTCAAGATAAATCACCACACTTCTGGTTTACCAACTGGATAAATACTACTGTCGTTCACTAAGATAGGGAATACTGGAAGAGGTATAAGTTTAAGTGTAAAAAATTCTTGGTTTGGACTCATTGGGTTTGAAGTGAAATCCTCCAGAGGAGTTCAAGGGACTGTTTTGAGCAAGAAGTGTATATTTCTAAATTACCACTATAAAGGTAATACTTAAATGGAAAAACCGGTTGAGGTTGCCTAGGGGGGAGAAGTTTAGAGTAAAGGAAATTAAAAAATAAGGCATAGAATGAAATCTCGAAGCACTCCAATATTTACTATTTAGAAAAGGAAGGTGACTCTACAAAGGAAACAGCTACAGAGATAAAACAATAGCAAGGAAAGTGTGATTCACAAAATCCAAAGAAATAGTGTTTTAAAAATGAGGAAATGATTGACAATGTCAACTATGGCTGAATTAAAGAAAACTGCCTATTGAATTTAACAATACAAAAACTGCAGAGAACCACACAGAATGTTTTTTTGTTGTTGTTGTCATAGAGAGAGAATCGAGTCGGGGTAGACTGAGAATGCTTTGAAAGTAAGAAAAGTATATATAGCAAATTGATATCAAAAAAATTTACCTCTGAACCTGTAAAGTATGGCCCTTAGCTAAACTGCTAAGTTTTCATAGAAATCCATAGACAACTCCAATTGTTTTGATAGCCTTAGTTGGCTCTTTCAAGGAGAGAATCCCTGGATCAACCTCCTCACTAAGTGCCAATTTACCAGTTAACAATTTTTTTTTATAAAAAACTCAACTAGTTTCATGTTCCTAAACTACCTTCAAAGCTTTTCTCTCCTCTTTTTAAAAAAAAAAAGTTTGAAGATTTTATTTATTTATTTGAGAGAGAGAGAGGAAGGGCAAGGGGAGGGGCAGAGGGAGAGGGGGGAGAAACAGACTCCCAGCTGAGTGGGAATCCCAACACAAGGCTGAATCCCAGAACCCTGAGATCATGACCTGAGCCAAAAGCAGGCACTTACCTAACTGAGCCACCCAGGTGTCCCTTCTCTCCTCTCTTTTATAAATCTCAGATTTTGCCTTTATCCCCAATAATATCTAATAACTATTTCCCTCATGATCAAATTTACAAAGTAGTTTTTATTTATTTATTTATTTTTGGCTTTTATTTATTTTTTTCATAAATTTGTTTAATTTTATTTTTATTATTTCAGTGATCCAAGATTCATACATACAAAATAGTTTTTAAAAATTGGTTATGAATGGCAAAAGAGAAATAGGCCTGTAACTGAAGGGAATGTGGCATCAATTAGAGATATGACCATACTTAAAACCTGAAAGGAATGACATATTGATTAGGAAAAGTGTAATATATAAGTGATAATGGTTAACCAAATTTCTTAAGATTCAAAACAAGTAAAAGAATGAGCCTTATGTAGGAAGAGGAAAAATATGTTTAACAACAGCAAAGAAGGACAGAATGAACATGGATATAAAGAAATTTTTGTTTGGCAGCAAAAAATGAAGGAGTTCTAACCGATGGCTTGTATTTTCAAGCATTTTAAATGACTGGCTGACAGTGAAAATGAAAACAGGACAGAGGGAGTGTGGGCTTGAGATGATAGATGAAGAGGACTGAAACTCATTTTGGAAATGTAAAGGAATTGCCAGGCAGTATTTAGAATAATTGTCTGAATAACTGTGTCACTTTTTTCATCAGTGTTTCGCAGCTAAGCTAAAGACCCAAAGAGTAAATAATTGCATTTATTCAAGGTTAAATTTTGTTAGGCTAGTGAAATGAAAAAAGCAAGAGGTAAAGGAGAGTAGTAACTAAAGAAAATCACTGTTATTAAGGACATGTTCTCCAAACTGAAAAGCAAAATGTGTAAAAAAGACTGCAGGAACGTTAAGGAATGAATGAACTAATGGTCTTGACACAGTCAAAGAGTGGCCAGAACAGTATGTAAGTAATAACTGATAAGATAAAAATTTGCAGTTCAAGAATAAGTTTCCTGAATTAGTGGGGATTTTAAAATGAAGCAATTCAGTTAATGATAAGTACTAGAATATGACTAGAAGTGAGGGCCAAAGGTAAAGAAAGAGATTAGCTTTGAGGAGATGAGAAGTCAAGGAACTGAGAGGCCAGAATTTGGGGTGCATCTTCACATTGACAGGACTAAGTATAAAAAGAAGAAAGTGAGACAAATACATGAATAAAACAGAACAAAAAGAAGTTGCAAGATGAAAGAAAGAAGGCAGAAGGCCAGCCAGATTGTTCAAGTTGCAAAGTATGCATTTCATAAGAAGGGAGAACAGTGGACTTCACCTCAATCCTACATCTCTGGAAAGATAATAACTTTGAGGCGGAAAAGTCCAAAATGTCCACCTCACTGAGATGGGGAGCCCCCAGGGATGACTTGGCACTTCTCTACCAAGTCACTCCCACATAGACAAAGACCTGCCGTATGGCCCTGAGCCAATCAGCGGTGAGACCCAGCAAAAAATTCCTAGTTTGCCTACAAATACCCTCCCCAGTCATAACCGGGAGCTCAGCCTTGGTGAAATGATTCCGCTGGGCCCACCGGCATTAATAAAGCTGTGTTCTTCCAGCTCTCTGCATACCACTTGAGTTTCTCGGTCACCTCCGAACTTCCACATTTGGTTCCCTGACCAGGAAACCCAACCTCGCTGGCCCATTGTGCCACCAGTGTGGGACTGGAGATGAGCCGCAGAGGGCAACGGAGTTCCTACCCTGGGTTTAGGCATGCCCCACTGATTTCAGAGGACCTGGGGCTGAGTTCTCCTGGATAGCCATGGCTCACCTCCGCCCTGCTGGACCCACGAGAGGAGACCAGAAACAAGTGGCCGGATCCACCCATCAGACCAGGTAAGCCCCAGGGCCACTGTCCGAGTCAGACCCATCCAGAGAGGTGGAAGGGGAGTCTGATCACCTCCCATTAGCCAGGGATACCCAGAGGGGGTGTCCAACCTGCATGAATCTGAGGAGTGCCTGAATGTATGAATGTGTCTGTATGGCTCCACCAATTCAGCTACAGAGTCTGAGAGGGCTGCACCCTGAGTCTCGAGGAGCATCATACAGCATAACAGTCATCTACTCTATGGGGTAGCCTGGTCAGGGGCTTATATGGATAGACCTTAGCTAAGATGCTCCTAAGTTCCCTCGAGGGATGCAAGCAGGACAGCATTTGAAAGAACCCCACCCTTTGTTTGCAACACCATTCACGATGGGTGGGAAACCCAGTAAACCCACTGTCTTAGACTCTATGCTTAAAAACTTAGGAAAGGACTGAGCTCCTATAACACCGGGAACCCTTTCTCCGCCTTCTGGCAGCACTTTGTCTCTCCTGTCTCCCCCTTCTCGTGTTTCTGCACCAACTTGGGTGTGGCCTGCCTAACTGGATTCTAGACCATCCTCCGTGCCTCCTTCACCATGGCCCTTCCCCTCTTCACTATCAAGGAGCAAGAGGAGCACTCCCTGGACCTAACAGCTCCCACTCCAGATTCTCCCACCGGTGTCTCAGGTAAAAACTGAAAATGGGGTAGGCCCAGGTGGAACATAATTCAATATTTGAACTAAGTTAAGTCTGTTGCTTTAATGAAGATAGATATGTCTTTAACATTATCAGCACTAAATATAAAACTTATCTATGGAGGTTTGCTGAAGGTCGAATAAACTTGTATTTTCTCTGTTGCAATTTGGTAACAAAAAGATAACTAAACTTGATAGTTAACTGTCTTCGAAGTTTTCATGGGTAATTGTTAAGATAGCTTTCAAAGTCTTTGGTAACCTGAAACTTTAAAGTTTTGCTTGGATGATAAATGAAATTAAATTCATTGCATATCTAGGTCTTTTCCAAATAGGATAAAATGCTAAAGCACTGAATACTGGACATAGGTTTATGTTTTGACTTCTTATGCAACAAACTAAGGATATGTAAATCTGTTGGTAAACATGTTTTGTGCTTAACTGGTTCACAAAGTTGCCAACTAAAAATTCTGGTGTAACAGCAGTTTGCAGTTGGTTACTCCTTAGTCTTCCCTGGAGACTAAGGTTTCTAAGAGTGCAAAATTCTGCTAACTGTAACTAAGACTGACGGAAATAAGGAAAAAAAAACTCTGTATGTGGAAAAGGAGATACATAAGAAAGATAAGGAATGGGAATGCATTTTTGTTAAAGGTAGAAGAAGGTAATTTTGTCCTAAATGAGACTGGTTGTTTGGAAATTGTCCTAAATGAGACTGGTTGTTTGGAAAAAATGGCTCGGGACAAAATCAGAATGCAAAGGAAAGTTGTAGAAGGTTTGTGGAGAGAAAACTTTGGAAAGGAATTTCAGGTGTGGTCAGGACAAACTAAGATTGAAATAAATGAATTTTAAAGACACTGATGTAAGAGTGAAAATCTGCCTTCTCTCTGTGTCTGATCTTGATTAAGAAAATGTAAATAGTTGTTTTCTCTTTGCCTGCCCAGAAAACCAGTTTCTATGTTTGGTTTTATCACATCTCTAACATCCCTAATCCTATTTAGAAATGTGCTTTAAAACTTTGTAAGGTTTTAACAAGGGTTCAAGATTTAAGTTATAAATTAAGTCTCTTTAACTCCTTCGCCCTTTTCCTTCGTATGCTGAGTTATTCAGGAAGTACTACTAAACAATAAACCTTAGGTTACAGTTGGGTAAATCCTGTAACTATTCTGGAGGTTATACCAATTCCTAAAGTTTTAATGTTTTAATAAGGTCATACTTGATATTTTAATTATTAAAATGTTACAGAAGTAACCTGATTTCCTTGCCAGCTATATTGCAAACTCTCATCTCATCAGCTCTTTAACCATGTCCATTCTGAGTTTTTGTCATTTACAATTGCTCTAATTCTTAATTCTCTTGTAAAATGAGTTTCATCTTCAAGGAGGTTCATATAAAGGACTTTAGAACAAATATAGGTATTCAATATATTGAAAATCCTAAAACTGACATGGGTAAGAATTTCCAGAACTAACTAAAACTGCTTTCAACCTGAACTAGAATCAGTAACATGGGACTAAATGAACTAAAAGATATAATGCTATGACTCTTGTTTGAAACATTGCTGATCTTTAATGTTCGTTCTTCCAGACTAAACCTTTTTCTTAAGATACCTGTGACTTACAGAAATGTAAAAATACTCCTCTGTAAAACAAATCAAACCATTCAGCTTTTCTCTGTATCTGAACCTTCTGAAATGCAAAAGGTCTCAGTAAGTATTCCTTCTATGGCAATCCTAGTCATTTGCATAAGTTCCATAAGAATCTGTTCTCCTTATAACAGGACACCATTGGAAACATTGGTTATTTTACCAAGGCTTTGACTGGACTGGAATGTCATATTTGAGAAAGACATGCATAAACTCAGATGTGACCAAACAGTTTTAAGGAACTAAGGTTTGACTTAATGAAACCTAGAGCCATCAAGCCCTTTGGAACTGTTGGCCTACCACCTTGCTTACAGAGTTCCCAGCAGCCTCACCAGGTGAGTAAAGAATGTCACTCCCTGGCAGGTGCAGGAACCTCAGGATACTTTGGGGACCTCAGGGAGAGGAATTCGCCCAAATCTACAGGTATTGCAGGAATGTCTGATGGCAAGTACTTGGCTTGGCTTCTGGCCTGGAGAGGCTACTAAAAGTTCAACCTAGAGAGTTCAAACTAGAGAACAAGAAGTTCCAGCAAAGCAGATTCTAAAAAGATCTATACGATCACTCACTGTTCTTGCTGAGCTTATATAATTAGGCCAAGTTTGTTAAAACTGGACTTGTTTTTCAAATAAATTAGTCCTGATTTGGATATCTCTGGAAATGAGGGTTATTTTAGAGGGAAAAAAATTATGTTTCAATAACACACCATTGTGGATGCTAAACTCTAGATCTGATTGTCATTGTTTGTTTACCTAAGCTTGACAACTTGAGGTAAACTACAGAGAAATTACCACGGTAACTCAAACAATCTTCTTGCTTATTATTCTTTGTTGATAATAACAGAACCCCATGGGCACATGATTTTTTAAACAGCTGGAAAATGGGATTAATTCCCCAACAATTGTGTAACTTAACTATCACCTTGACCAAATTCTATGTGAGTGGGATAATTAAATTCTCCAAAAGCCAGAAGCATACCCCACTCCATAAGATTAACTATGGACTTGTGGAAATAATGAATGACCACACTTTCTTTATAATTGGATTGGATGATGCACTTGGGACTCCCCTTATCTCTTGACAAGTTTTCTCCCACTTGACAATGATCCTTTGTAATTAGGATATTGTTAAAGCTGGACCTCAAGAAGGACTTCTTAATGGTTGCATCTCTTAGTCATGTTTATTCTAGAAGCCACCTCTATTGAGGTACAATCGCAAACAAAGGCCTTAACTAAACATACAACAGCCCTCCTCATAAAAGAAGCCCCAACGCTCACTATGGGACAGTCCCTGACTGTAATGACTTCACATCAGGTCCAGAGTGTCTTAGAAACCAAAGGCCACCAATGGATGATGGAGGCCGACTTACTAAATACCACGTTTACAGATATGCCCAAAATAATACTTAATCTGTCAAACTTTAAACCTAGTTACCCTTATGCCTGGACCTGACCATTGTACTTCTCTATAGAGCCTAACTGTTCAGATGTTGTTGGGTAAGGTGCCCTGGCATCAGATGGCTAGCTCTAAGTGAAACCCACTAGATATGTGGAACTGACCTGTGGCCCTGGCTTCCCCCCTCCCTGGTGGATAGGTCACTGCACCTTAGGTTTGGTTTGGTTTCATGGATGCATCACCAAAACCATCACTACTCCAGCTAACTTCGCCAATTTAAAGCAGAGATGGACATGATCTGTTTTTAAATGGTATGATCACTTAACACCCATTTTTACTCCATCTGCAAGACTAGAGGATGTCAGTTGACATGTAGAAGCCCTTAATAATTCTACCATGAAGGCACTCAGTGATTCACTAAATAGCATCTCCTTACTTAATGTAAAAGTCACACAGATGTGCAAAGCTGTCCTACAAAACAGAATGGCCTTAGATGTCCTAACAGCTGCACAGGGCAGCACAGGTGCGATCATCAAAACAGACTGTTGTGTACATCCCAGATAATCACAAAAATGACACAGGACTAATACAAGATATGAATGCCCAAATGGGGCTCTACGAAGTCCTCCTCTCTCTCAATGATTGGTTTACTTCACATCGAGAGATGATCCTTACCACTCACATTCTTTACTGTCTTTACTGTCAGCATTGGATTCAGCTGCCTCCATCTCGTAACTCCCTATACATTCCCCAACTGACCAATATTGACCCATGGTAGGGAAGGCTCTATGCCCCTATTCAGCAGGAAGATGTTACAGAAGATGAGACTTTCCACCTTCAACAACCTTAAAGATTTAAGGGTCAAAATTGTTCAGGGGGAAATAATGAGGGAACAGAAGGCTAGTTGAAGACAAAGCAGAAGCTGACAACCTACACCCCCAGGGATTTTTCTCTCTTGTGAGGACAACCTCCTCTTCAGATGTCACAATGTTAAAGAATCTACTGACTGCATACATGTTTTCTTGTCCCCCTCTGTTTTACTTTACTCAGACCTACAGTTCCAGCCCCGAGTGACTCCTGGCATGCTAGGTCGTTGTGCTGCAATACTCCCCTTCCTATCAGGAGCCGGAATAATTGCAGAAGTTGCCACCGGGCCATCGGATCTTGGATTCCTTAACATCCTTGCAAACACAGCTCACGAGTTTGGCCGCGGTTACTCTGCAAAAACCTGGAAGCCCTAGATCTCCTCACTGCCAAAAATAGGGGAACCTACCTCTTCCTACAGGAAGAATGTTATTACTACTTCAACCAGTCCGGAATCATCACTGCCAAGGTGCAAGAACTCCGAGATCACACCCAGCAGCATCAAGAAGAACTTGCTACATGGGGTTTCGACCCCCCCGATGTGGACATGATGGTTACTTCCTCTTGCTGGCCCACTCCTGTCCCTATTTCTCCTGATACTCTGGGGCCTTGTATCCTCACTGGCCTCATTCACTTTATTAGGGAAAGGGTCTCTCACTCAGCACACGACCACTCATATCCTCACCCTCCAGGGATATCAGCCCCTAGATGTAAATGATGATCTCTAGGGGTATTCCTGTCGATCATCAAGTGGGGGGACATGAGGCAGAAAAGCCCAAAACGGCCACCTCACTGAAATGGGGAGCCCCAGGGATGACTTGGCACTTCTCTACCAAGTGACTCCCACATAGACAAAGACCTGCCGTATGGCCCTGAGCCAATCAGTGGTGAGACCCTGCGAAATACCTGCCGCATGGCCCCAAGCCAATCAGCGGTGAGACCCCACGAAAAATTCCTAGTTTGCCTATAAATACCCTCCCCAATCATAACTGGGTGCTCAGCCTTTGTGAAACAATTCCGCTGGGCCCACCAGCATTAATAAAGCTGTGTTCTCCCAGCTATCTGCGTGCCGCTTGAGTTTTTCCGTAGCCTCCAAACTTAAGCAACAACTTAGTCAAAGGAGAGCTACTAACACACTTCCAGTGTCAGCCATATCTATTCTAAAGCAAAAAGTATACAGACCATAAAAGTCTACTCTGGAGCCAAAGGTAAAATAAGAAGAGGGTGCTAGGAAACAATTACAATTTCTATCTTTACTTTTTAATTTACTATCCCAAATAAATGAACTTACTTAAAGTGCCTGGGATTCAAGAGTGTTTAATTGGACTAAACCAGAAGCACAACCAAGGGAGAACAAGAATCATTCTATAAATCACTAAGGCTACCCTAGAAATCATTCTCTTATATTAATAGCATAAAGTCTTTCCCAAAATAGAATTCAAAACCCTTAAGATTAGAGACCACTAGCTTTGAAAAGGTCATAAGACATCTGAAAATCTTAAAAAAAAAAAAAGCATTAAAATAACATTAAGTTTAGGGACGCCTGGGTGGTTCAGTGGGTTAAAGCCTCTGCCTTCAGCTCAGGTCATGATCCCAGAGGCCTGGGATCAAGCCCCGCACTGGGCTCCCTGCACAGTGGGGAGCCTGCTTCCTCCTCTCTCTCTGCCTGCCTCTCTGCCTACTTGTGATCTCTCTCTCGTCAAATAAATTAATAAAATCTTTAAAAATAATAATAATAAAATAACATTAAGTTTAAAGAAAACCAAATATAATTTTATAAGTAAATAGATTATCACATTATACATGCTTTTTTAAATACATGAGAAATGTTTAAGTTGACAAGTTTTCTCTTGTCACTTACTCTTTTAAGTAAATTAGTAAAAAATGATAATTAAATTTCCATTATTTAATTTTAGGAGAAAGGATGTGTCAAACAGAGCATTCCAGACACATGCAGGAATGTAGTATGTAATCACTGAGAAACATTTTGCTCTACACATTTGTTCCTTCTCTACCTAAATTAAAAGATTATAAATAATGATTATGCAAAATTCTTTTTATTTCAAATTGATTTTCAGATAAGAAAAATATCAATTTAATTTACGGTTAAGAAATGTTATACTTACCTCTTCCATCTGATTTACCTGTCGCTGAAACCACTTTAAAAAAAAAAAAGAAATACTTATTGACAAGTTATTCAAACATATGGGTATACATGAGTGCATTTGTGAGTGTGTTTGAGTGTGTGTGTGTGTGAGAGAGAGAAATCTATCAAATATTAGCCCTGAACCAAAATCATTATCATTTATTCTAGGCTTCAGAATGGGGCTAATACAACATACAACTCGAACATAACACTTTTAAATATATATAGTAGCAAGTTTGGGAGTTCTTTTTACTTCCTCAAAGAGGTTCCTTAGAAACCTCTTCTTCATTAATATGTATTTCTGTATTAAATGTTAGTAGGCTTAAACTGCAATATACTGAACATACCTTAAAAAGAGATTCCAAAATCTGGAAAATAAAGTTTTAATTAAAACATTTAAAAATAAAAATTCTACACAGTATATGATTTGATAAAATAAATCTCTATAATTCTCAATCAGAAAAATACACAAATTACTAAAACTATAAATCTATAATCCAAATTCATATGTTTTTAATTGTAGAAACAGGTTTTAGTATATCTGCATAGACAATTCTAGAAAATTTTCCATCATTATAGATCTATATTAGGATAGCCCAAAATAATTCACATATATGATTTCATATTTCTTTTTAAAGATTTTATTTATTTATTTCACAGAGGGAAAGAGATCACAAGGAGGCAGAGAGGCAGGCAGAGAGAGAGAGGGGGAAGCAGGCTCCCTGCTGAGCAGGGAGCCCAATGCGGGCCTCGATCCCAGGACCCTGAGATTATGACCTGAGCCGAAAGCAGAGGCTTTAACCCACTGAGCCACCCAGGCACCCATATTTTCTTAATATGGGTAAAAAAAAAAAAAAAGTATTCCTCTTGGAAGAGATTTTTTCATATAGCAGAAAGTATAGTAATGAAAAGCATTATCATAAGAACATTATCTCTTCAATATGACTTTACTCTGATAACGGGCCTAAAAATCAAGATATAAAATACTATACTACCTGATATTTTTAATGGAAAATGCAAAAGACTGGATTGGGAGATTGTGACAGAAACTGAGTATCCAAAATGAATCATACAATCCAAAATACCAATATTTAACACTTAGAAAATGTGATGTTAAAATGATGTTTGCCACATAAAATACAAGCCCATTCTATCACATCCAGGCAAAAGTTTTTAACTACTTTGTTAAAGAAAAATATTACTACATTCATTCAGGCAGTAAAAATAAATCACTTAACTAAAAAAATCAGGCTACTCTAAAATCTCTCTTCTTTCACACTAACTCTAAATCAATAGTTCAAGAAGTGTGGTCCCACAATCAAAAACATCAGCATCACCTAAACAAAGATATTCATTGACAATGTAAATTCTTAAGCCCCATTTAATCCATCCCTCTGCCCACCTCCCTTCCAGCAACCCTCAGTTTGTTCTCTACAGTTAAGAGGCTATTTTAGGGTTTACTTCTCTCTTTTTTCCCCCAATGTTCATCTGCTTCATTTCTTAAATTCCACATATGAGTGAAATCATATGGTACATCTTTCTGACTCACTTATTTCACTTAGCATAATACACCCAAGGTCCATCAATGTTGTTGCAAATGGCAAGATTTCATTATTTTTTATGGCTGAGTAATATGCCATTGTGTATATATACCACAAGTTCTTCATCCATTCATCAGTCAATGGACATTTGGGCTCTTTCCATAATGTGGCTATTATTGATAATGCTGCTGTAATATAAACATCAGGGTGCATGTCTTCCCTCTTTGAATTAATATTTTTTTATTCTTTGAATAAATACCTAGTAGTGCAATTCTAGATTGAAGGGTAGTTCTATTTTTAACTTTCTGAGGAACTTCCATACTGTTTTCCAGAGTGGCTGTACCAGTCTATATTCCCACCAACAGTGTAGAAGGGTTCCCCTTTCTTTGCATCCTCACCAATATCTGTTGTTTCCTGTATTGCTAATTTTAGCCATTCTGACAGATGTGAGGTGACATCTCATTGTAGTTTTTATTTGTATCTTCCTGATGATGAGTGATATTGAGCATCTTTTCATGCCAACTGAGTAAATACCCTACTCTTAAAAAAATTGTGGCCAATGGGGCTGGCACTCAATGCTGCTATCGTAAAAAGCTTCCTAATGAGAACATGGCATGATATTTTTTAAAGTAAAATAATAACCTGTAACTAAAATTCCAGATAGGCATATAAGGTCAGTGAAGCCAAGAGAAGTCCTGAAGGACTGGCAGCTTTTGCCTTTGTTTCATCTAGCTCAAAATTCTCTCAAGGCAAAAAGAAACAAAACAAATCAAAAACAAAAGAACAAAAGACCCAGCTAAGTGGAGGGCATTCCTCACCATTTAAAGTCAAATAAACAAATCACAGCTCCCTGGAGAAAAAGATTTGCAGTTGTGGCAAATAAAATACATGCCAACAACCTAGAAGAAAAAGCTGGGCAGAATTACTTTGGAAAATAAGGATTTTGAAAAGATCTCATATATAAGGGGGAATCTTAATAAGCCATGCATTTGCCCAAGCCAGGACTCATGCTCAGAAAATATCTGAGTGGACATTAAACTTTCACCTTTGGCTTATCTTTAGTTCAGAGCAAGCAGAAAAATGAAGGCTAACTCAAGATTTGTAAACAGCCTGGCTAATCTTTGAAGGAGTGCCCCAACACAGAGCCGACCTTGAAGGAACAAGAAAAAGTTTTTTCTCCTTTATTTTTTTTTCTTTTTGTAGCTCAAGGCATTTAAGGAAATCTTTCTCAAATCCACCAGCTGACCACAAGCAATAGGAACAGAGGCCTGAGAGACAAAATATTTAATCAAGGAATACAGAATTTCAAAATAAATAGTTTAGACTTTAGGTTTCCAATCCTGCATGCAAGGAGTCTGGATTAGTCACTCTGTCCTAATAAGTAAAGTTGAATGAACTGGAAATCAAAATTCTTCTTATATCTATCACAGAACTGAGGTCACTGAGCAAATCACAGCACCAAAAATTAAAGAGACAAACAGATGATAATGAGAATCAGAAATTATCAGAGCTGAAATCCATGAGAACAAACCTCCACAGGAACTAGCAGTGGGATAAGAAAACCCAAGCCTTGATGATTCACAGACCTGTACCCCTGGGGCAAATAATAAATAAATAAATAAATAAATAAATAAATAAATAAATAAATAAGAAAACCCAAGCTGTAAATGAATTGCTGCAAGCCCAGCACGGACAAGTTCAAGAGTTAAACTTCAGTGGCGGCAAGTTTTGAGGAGTTTCTTTGAAAACTAAGCACACTCTTGGTATACTAACTAGCAATCATTCTCTTTGGCATTTAACCAAATGAGTTGAAAACGTATGACTAGTCGGTGAAGCATTTGCCTTCAGCTCAGGTCATGATCCCAGGGTCCTGGGATGGAGTCCCACATCGGGCTCCTTGCTCAGCAGACAGCCTGCTTCTCCCTCTCCCTCTGCCTACCACTATGCCTACTTGTGCTCTCTATCCCTCTGTCAAATAAATAAACTCTTAAAAAAAAACGAAAGAAAAGAAAAGAAAACTTATGTCCATACAAAAACCTGCACACAGAAGTTTAGAGCAGCTTTATTCATAATTACCAATACTTGGAAGCAAACACGGTGTCATTCAGTAAGTGAATAGATAAACAAACTGGTACAACTATATGATAAGTTATTACTCTGCACCAAAAAAAAAAAAAAAAAAGAGAGAGCTGTCAATCCATGAGAAGACATGTAGGAATCTCAAATGCATATTACGAAGTCAAAGAAGCCAATCCAAAAAGGACTATACACGGTATGATTACAACTATATGACATTCTGGAAAAGGAAAACTAAAGACATAAAAAGATCAGTGGCTATCAGGGGTAGGATAGGGAAAAGAAGATGAATATGTGGAGCACACAGGATTTTTAGGGCAGTGAAACCATTCTGTATGATACTATAATTATGCATACATATCACTTTACATTAGTTAAAACCCATAGAATGCACAACACCAAGAGAAAACCTTATGTCAACTATGGACTTTGGGTGATGATGATGTATCAGTATAGCTTCATAGATCATACGAAGATACCACTCTGGTGTATGATGTTGACAATAGGGAAGGCCCATGCATGCATAGGAATAGCGGGTATGTAGAAACTCTCTACTATATGCAATTCTGCTGAGAACATAAAATTGCTCTAAAAATAAAGCCTATTTAAAAAATAATGGTTTAGAAAATTCACTAAAAAAAAAATAACAAAATTTGCAGAGAGGGGGAAAATCTGATATCCAAAATTATCACATAAAATATTCAAAATATCTTGTTTTCAACAAAAATTATGAAGCAAGCGTTCAATGAAACAAGAAATTGTGACTTATTTGAAGGAAAAAATTAATGGATACTGTCCCTAAGGAAGTTTATATGCTGGACTTAGTAGACAAAAACTTTTAATCTACTGTCTTAAATACACTCAGTGAGAAAAAAAAAGCCATAGTTAAATGTAAGAAAATTATGAATAAAAATATGTAAATATGACAGCATATACATAAACTGTGGAGGGAATAAAAGGAACAAAAAGAAGTTTTTTTTAGACTGTGTTTGAACTTAAATAACCAGCAACTTAATAGAGACCGTTATATGCTTAAGTTGTTATATATGAACTTAATGGTAACCACAAACCCAAAATCTATAAAAGATACAGAAAAATAAAGAAAAAGAAACCAAATATAACACTACAGAAATTCATCCATCACAAAGAAGGAGAGCAAAAGAAGAAAGAAGAACTACAAAAACAACCATAAAATAATTAACAAAGTAGCAATAAGTACATACTATCAGTAATTACTTTAAATGTAAATGGTCTAATTTCTTCAGTCAAAAGATATAGGGTGACATAATGGATCAAGAAATATAAGAACCATCTACATGCTGCTTATAAGAGACTCACGTCAGACCCAAAGATACATACAGTCTGAAAGTGAGGGAATGAAAAAATACTGACCCTTACAAATAGAAACAAAAAAAAGCCAGGTAACAATACCTATATCAACCATAATACTTTTAAATAACAATTAACAAAAGACAAAGAAAGGCATTACATAATAATAAAGGGGTCAATCCTGCAAGAGAATATAACAGTTGTAAACATCTATGCATCCAGTATTAGAGCAACTAAATATAAATAGCAAATATAAACAGACATAAAGGGAGAAATTGACTGTAATACAATAATAGTAGGAGAATACAACACCTCACTTATATCAATAGATAGATCATTCAAGGAGAAAATCAATAAGGAAATAAAAGTCTCTGAATGACACATTAGACCAGGTAGACATAACACATATATATAGAACATTCCATCCAAAATAACAGAATATACGTTCTTCTCAAGTGCACATGGAACATTCTCCAGAATAGATCATATGTTAGGTACAAAACAAGTCTCAATAAATTTAAAAAGTGAAATCATACTATGCATCTTTTTAAACTACAATGACATGAAACTAAAAGTCAGAAGAAAAAAATGAAAAAAACACACTTAGAGGCTAAACAACATGTTACTAAACAACTAAAGGGTCAATGAAGAAATCAAAGAAAAAATTGAAAAATATAGGGAGACAAATGAAAACACAACTGTCAAAAATCTCTGGGACACAGCAAAAGCAGTTTTAAGAGGGAGATACATAGCAACAGGCCTCACCAAGAAACAAGAAAAAGCTCAAACAAGCAATCTAACCTTACACCTAAATGAACCAGGAAAAGAACAAACAAAGCCCCAGGTGAATAGAAGGAACAAAACTAATGAAGATCAGAAGACAAATAAATAACAAGACTTTTTAAACTGTAAAAGATCAATAAATGAAACCAAGAGCTGGTTCTTTAAAAAGACAAACAAAATTAATAACCTTTAGCCAGACTCATCAAAAAAGAATAAAAACTCGAATAAATAAAATCAGAATCAAAAGACAAGAGTCAACTTATATCACAGAAATACAACAGAAAATAGGAGAATACTATGAAAAATTGTAGTCAGCAAACTAGACAACCTAGAAGAAATGTATAAAATCCTAGAAATATGCAATCTTCCAAAACTGATTCAGGAAGAGACAGAAAATCTGAAGACCAATTACTAGTAATGAAATTGAATTGGTAATCAAAAAACTGCCAAAAAATAAAAAGTCCAGGACCAGATGGATTCATAGGTGAATTCTGACATTTAAAGAAGAGTTAATATCTATTCTTAAACTATTCCAAAAAATCAGAAGAAAAAGGAAAGTTTCCAAATGCATTCTACAAGGCCAGCACTATCCTAATACCAAAATCAGACAAAGATACCACAAAAAAAGAAAACTATAGGCCAATATCACTGATGAACATAGAGGCAAAAATCCTCAACAAAATACAGGCAAGCCTCATTCAACAATACATTAAAAGGATCATTCACCACGATCAAGAGGGATTTATCCTGGGGAGCCTCAATGGCTCAATTGGTTAAATGTCTGACTTCAGCTCAGGTCATGATCACAGGGTCCTGGGATCAAGCCTAGTGTCAGGCTCCTTCCTCAACAGGGAGTCTGCTTGTCCTTCTCCCTCTGCCCCTCCCCCACTCGTGCATGCTCTCTCAAATGAATAAAAATCTTAAAAAAAAAAAAGAAAAAGAGGGATTTATTCTGGGGATGCAACATGGTTTAATATTCACAAATCAATGTGATACATCACGTTGACAAAAAGGATTAAAAACCATGTAATCATCTCAATAAATGCAGGAACAGCATTTGATAAAATTCAGCAGCGATTCATGATGAAAATTCTCAAGAAAGTGGGTTTAGGGGGCGCCTGGGTGGTTCAGTGGGTTAAAGCCTCTGTCTTCAGCTCAGTTTGTGATCTCAGGGTCCTGGGATCAAACCCCGCATTGGGCCCTCTGCTCAGCAGGGAGCCTGCTTCCTCCTCTCTCTGCCTGCCTCTCTGCCTACTTGTAATCTCTCTCTCTCTGTCAAATAAATAAAAAAAAAGTGGGTTTAGTAGAAACATTCATCAACATAACAAAGGCCATATTAAAAAAAAAACACAGCTAACATCATATCCAATGGGGAAAAAAAATAGAGCTTTTCCCCTAAGGTCAGGAAACAAGACAGGATGTCTACTCTCACCACTATTATTCAACATAATACTAGAAGTCCTAGCTACAGAAATCAGGCAAGAAAAATAAATAAAAAGCATCCATATTGTATACCACATATGATGGAATACTATGCAGTCATCAAAAGAAACAAAATCTTGCCATTTGCAACTATGTGGATGGAACTAGAAAGTATTATGCTAAGCAAAATAAGTCAATCAGAGAAAGAAAATTATCATATGATCTCTCATATGAGGAATTTGAGAGGTAGGGTGGGGGTCGTGGGGGGTAGGGAGGGAAAAAAATGAAACAAGATGGGATTGGGAAGGAGACAAACCATAAGAGACTCTTAATCTCATTAAACAGAGTTAATGGGGGGTGGGGGGTAGGGATAGGGTGGATGGGTTATGGACATTGGAGAGGGTTTGTGCTATGGTGAGTGCTGTGAAATGTGTAAGCCTAATGATTCAAAGACCTGTACCCCTGGGGCAAATAATACATTATATGTAATTTTTAAAAAAAGACCTATATATAATAAAGTGGACTAAAGCCCTTACTTAAAAAAAAAAAAGGCATCCATATTGGTAAGGAAGAAGTTAAACTATTGTTATTTGCAAATAGCATAATACTATACAGAGAAAACCCTGAACTATTAGAAACAATAAATGAATTCAGTAACATAAAGAATACAAAATAAATATTCAGAAATCCATTGCATTTCTATATACTAATAAAGTAGCAGAAGGAAAAATTAAGAGAACAATTCTATTTAAAATTATACCCAAAAAATTAAATACCTAGGAATAAATATAACAAAGGTGGTGAAAGATCTGTACTCTGTACCATAAGACACTGATGAAAGAAATGGAAGATGACACAAATAAATGGAAAGATATTTTATGCTCATGGATTGAAATAATTAATACTGCTAAAATGTCCATACTACCCAAGGCAATCTACAGATTTAATGTAATCCCTATCAAAATAGCAATGGCATTTTCACAGAACTAGGACAAACAATCCTAAAATATGTATGGAGCCACCAAAGATCCCAAATAGCCAAAGCAATCTTGAAAAAGAAAAACAAACCTGGAGGTAGCAGAATTCCAGATTTCAAGACATACTATAAAGCTGTAGTAATGAAAACAGTATGATACTGGCACAAAAATAGACTCATAGGTCAAGGGAACAAAATAGAAAATCTAGAAATAAACCCATGCTTGTATAGTCAATTAATCTTCAACAAAGAAGGAAGGCAAAAATATACAATGGGGAAAAGACACTCTTTTCAATAAATGATACTAGGAAAACTGGACAACTATATACAAAAGGATGAAACTGGACCACTTTCAATACCATACAAAAAATAAACTAAAAATAGAATAAATACCTAAATGTGAGACCTGAGACCATAAAAATCCTAGAAGACAACACTGTTGTTTTTTGTTTTTTGTTTTTTGACAATGACCATAGCAACATTTTTCTAGATAGGCCCCCTAAAGAAAGAAACAAAAGCAAAATAAACAATTAGGATTATATCAAAATAAAAAGCTTTTGCATAGCAAATGAACCATCGACAAAACAAAAAAGCAACATTCTCCGAATGAGAGAAGATATTTGTAAATAATCTCATATGGGGTTAATATCCAAAATATACAAAGAACTACATAACTCAAAACCAAATAAATAAATAAATAAATAAAGGATATGACAGAGGAACAATACAAAAAAAAAAAGCAAAACGGCAGTCTTATACCCAAACATGTTAATTATTACATTAAATGTGTATGATTAAAACACTCCAATTAAGGGCAGATATCATCAGACTGAAAAATTAAAAAAAAATATTTGTCCATAAGAAACACATTTTAAATTGAAAGATATAAACTGGTTAAGTGGAAGAAATACCATGACAACACTAATCATAAGAGTAACTATCAATATCAGACAAAGCAAACTACAGAATGAGAAATATTATCGTGGACATATGAAATACTATTTCATAATAACCAGATGGTCAGTTCATCTAAAAGGTGTAATAAATTATTAGATTCAACTAGCCATGTTTTGCTTAGGATTTTTACTTCTATTTACAAGTAAAATTATACTGTTATTTACCTTTATCTCAATGTCTACATAAGCTTTGGGTACCAGAATACGTTAGACTCTTATAACAAGTTGGGGAATGATCTCAGTTTGGTTTCCCCCAAAAGCAGATACTGAGACAAGAACTGCTTGTGTGCAAGCAGTTTGTAAGGCAATCCCAAAAAATATGGGAAGAAAGTGGAGAAATCGAACAAAGAATGGTGTATATAGACCCTAAACATGAGTTGTTACCAGGAGCAACTGAGGCTCAATCTCATGAGAAAACATTTTAGAGCACTGTGAATACACTTCATAAATGTCCACAAAGGATACTTACTCATCAATTCTGGGACTATTAACTCTGCAGCAATTCCAGTCTGCCAGTCAGGCAAAACCACATAATGTACTTCAGTTAGAAGCTAGCATGAATTTCTGAACTTGGATCAGGCGGTTGTTTGGGGTTCAATGGAACTATTATTGTACCCCTAGTAAACAATTCCACCCCTGTAAGATCACAACCTCCAAACCCATAGTACCTAGACTTGCAGGGACTGGAAATAAATATTCCCAAAGTAGATCACTGGGAGTGATGAGAAGAGGAGGCAAATCTACTTTGATTCCTGGACCTATATAACTCTAGTAACTGGAAACATAGCACCACAGTTGGTTCAACATGTATACCACAGCTTGCTGGACAACACCATACCCCCTCATGTGGTATTATTATTGAGTTGAGTTTAAGGAGTATTATATATTCCTGGTGAACCAAACTTTTGATCATTATATGGAGACTCATCCCTAATTTTATTTGCCTTAACTTCTAATTTGTCTAACAATATACTATACTAGATTTAAGTTACCACATAATTGTTTATCCTTTTACTTTCCTTTATTTTTTTAGTTTTTATTATGTTTTTTTGTAGTCACCATGCAGTGCATTATATACCTAGAACTTATCTTATGCTGGAAGCTTATACCTTTTGATCATCATCACCCATTTCTCCCACCTCTCACCACCACCACCAACACCCACCGCCACCCTGCAACCACCTCTGGCTACCACCAATCTATTCTCTGCTTCTATGAATTCAGTTTTTTAGATTCCATATATCAGTCAGATCATACTTTGTCTTTCCTTGTCTGACTTATTGCACTTAGCATAATATGCTCAAGGTCCATGCATATTGCTGCATATGGCAGGATTTCCCTCTCCTTTATGGAAGAGTAATATTCCTTTATACATATGTGTGTGTGTGTGTGTGTGTGTGTGTGTTTTGTGCATGATGTAAGATAGGGGTCCAGTTTTTCCAAAACCACTTATTGAAAAGACTATCCTTTCTCTACTACATATGCTTAGCTCTTGTGTCATATATTAATTAACCATATAAGTGTGGGTTTATTTCTGGGCTCTCTAATCTTTTCCATTAATCTGTGGTTTTACATGAATATCACACTATTTTGATTACTGTAGCTTTGTGATATAGTTTGAAATAGAAGACTGATGCCTCCAGCTTTGTTCTCTTTCTCAAGATTGCTTTGGCTCTTTGAGGTTTTTTGTCATTCCATACAAATTTTATGATTTTTTTCTATTTCTGTGAGAAAATATAATTGGAATCTTAATGCATGTTGCACTGAATTTACAGATCACTGTAGATAGTATGGACACTTTAATATTATTCTTCCAATCCATGAACACTAAGTATATTTCCATTGATTTGTGTTTTCTTCAATTTCTTTCATCAATGTCTTATAGTTCTTAGTTTACAGATATTTCACATCCTTAGTTAAATTTTTTCCCTAAGTATTCTATTAATATTTTACTTTCAACCTTTCTGTATTTTTATGCTTTACCATAGTTCTGGTAAACATATAGTTTAAATTTCTTTTTCATCAATTTTTCTCTTTTAATTGGTACATTTAATTGGTATACTTACTGATATATTTAGATTAATTTCTACTCTTACTTATGGATCAATTTTCCTGTTTTTTCTTCTTCTTTTTTAGAATCTTTTGGATTTTTTTTCTGTCACTCAATTTTCCTCTACTAGGGTAAAAATTCTACATACTACTTACATTATAAAAAAGAAATTTTTAACAGGAATACCTAACTTATTAAAGTTTACTATTCTCTTTACTATTAAAGTTTACTTTTTACTATTTAAAAGTAAATAGTTTACTATTTACTTTTAAAGTAAACTTATTAAAGTTTACTATCTCTTTACTATTCTCTGTACTATTCTCCAAACAATACAAGGGCCTTAGATTATACTTTAATTGCAACTCATTCCAAATCTAAGTTCTTTCCTAATGTACATGATAATTATCATGCATCTTGATTCTATTGAATTTTCTTATCCATAAGATTTAAATTATTAATATTTTTATATTACATGTATACACACACACACACACACACACACACACACACAGTATTTCAGTGTTTGTTACATTTATCATGTCGGTTGTTCTTTCTAGTAGCTTTTCAGACCTTCCCCCAGGATCATTTTCTCTCTCCAAAAAACACCTCTTAGTATTTCTTTTTGTCTGCTATTGAACTGTAATTGACACAATGTTACATTAGTTTCAAGTGTAAAACATAGTGATCTGACAACTTTATACATTACGCTATGTTCACCACAAGTGTAGCTACCACTATCTGTCACCATACAATGCTATTACAATACCACTAACTATATTCCCTATGCTGTACCTTTTATCCCTCTGACTTATTCATTATATAATTTAAAGCCTGCACCTGCCACTGCTCTTTAATCCTTTTTTCCTACTTCCATCCTCTCCAACATCCAAACTCTGTTTGTTCTCCATATTTATGGCTTTGTTTTTAATCTTTTGTTTGTACATTGGTTTTGTTCTCTAGATTCCACATACAAGTGATATCACATATTATTTATCTTTCTCTAACTTATTCACTTAGCATAAAAACACCCTAAGCCCATCCATGTTGTCACAAATGGCAAGATTGCATTCTTTTTATAACTTAATAATATTTCTGTGTGTGTGTTTGTGTACACCACATCTTCTTTATCTCTTCATCTATTGATGTATACTTGGGATGCTTCCATATCTTAGCTATTATAAATAATGCTGCAATTAACATGGGTGTATATATATTTCTTTGAGTTAGAGTTTTTGTTTTCAAACTTAAACAGGTGAAACTAGTAAAGGAAAAAGAAAAAAGAACTAGTCTAAGTAACTCATCAATACAGAATTTACATATACCTTACACTCAGTCTGGACAAGAATGATGCTAAGGGTGGGGGAGGGAGAGGAAGTTCAAAAGAAATCACAAAATCTTTTTAGTAGATCTGTTTTTGTAATGATATAGGAGAAGAAATTCTTAAATGATCTTGGAAGTATTATAAGATTGAGCAAAAGAGTAAATGTATTGATGTTAAGACTTAGAATTCTAACTGTGGGAAGAAGGACATATACATATAAAATGAAGGAAGGTAAGAATAAGCCCTGAGGTGAGAGACTGGAATTAAAGGTGTCTGTGAGGACTCCAGATTTCTAAATATGTTTATTCATTTATATATGCATATATATGTGCACTTTATTTGTAAATAGGAATATAAGTATATGAATTGTGTAAATGTATATGTGTGCTTACCTACATACATTTCCTAGTTCTTTCTGCTGAGATCGCATAAAAGCATTCATTCCAGGATCACTGGACACAATTAACTATCAGATCTTGGTTTCTAATACCATTCCTCGTTAAAGAAACAAGACTTTATTAGCAAAATGGTGAATATGAAAACTGAAACCCTCCTTCCCCCAGAAAAACAGGGACTTGACATCAAACAAGACAAATGCCTCTAAGAAATCCCAAAAACAGTTAAAAGTTTCCTGTATCTTAAGCAAGGACAAAACCAATCACATCAAAGTTCACTAAAAAAAAATTGATACTTTCAACATTAACTTGCCAGAGCCTCTCCTTATACTCGCACTGCAACACAATTAGGAAGAAATCCTCAACTCTTGTTTTCCCCGTGGGGATGGAAAGGAGTAGAACACACATCCAACATTCTGACATTTGAAGCAAGAGGTTGTCCAAGGGGCCAGTTTCCCTCTTGCCTCTATCCAACTACTGACACCAATAAGATGCCATATTGAGAATCTCTGAGAACTAAGACTAGAGTACATGATGCACTAGGGTTTGCAGTACCAAAAACAGACACTGGGTGGAGCTCCTGTACTGAAATTTATAGCAGCACCAGAGAAGCACTAGAGGGAGTACCTGAGTAGAAACCCACAAGCCTTTTCTAATAGATTACTTCCACAAGCCCAGAGGAACACTTACTCAAAAAAAGGCTTAAGAGGTCTCCAGAATCCAGACAGACTGCATGGAGAAAGACCTTCCTATAGGAAATCAGACATAGGGACACCCGGGTGGCTCAGCAGGGTAAAGCCTCTGCCTTTGGCTCGGGTCATGATCTCAGGGTCCTGGGATTGAGTCCCACGTTGGTCTCCCTGCTCAGCAGGGAGCCTGCTTCCTCCTCTCTCTGCCTGCCTCTCTGCCTACTTGTGATCTCTCTCTCTCTGTCAAATGAATGAATAAAATCTTTAAAAAAAAAAAAAAAGGAAATCAGACATAAAATCTAGAAGAGTTGGCTGATGCTTCAGATGCCAGATCTGAACAACAAAAAGTAACAAGACATACAAAGAAAAGGGGAACCATGGCACACTTAAAAGAACAAACTAAATTTCCAGAAACTAAAGAAGCAGAAATATACAAATTCCCAAAGAATTCAAAATTGTCATCATAAGGATCATCCTAAGGATACTTAATGAGCTAAAAGAGAGCACAAACAACCAAAGGAAATCAGGAAAATAATAGATGAGCATGAAAATATTGAGAAAAAAAATTAAAACTATGAAGAAAAACCACACAAAATTTCTGGAACTAAAGAATATGATAATTGAATTGAAAAAAAAAATCCATTACAGGAACTCAACAACAGACTTGACCAGGTAGAATAAAGAATATGCAAACTAGAAAACTAGACTTTCAAAATAATCAAGGTAGAAAAGGAAAAGAGGAGGAGGAGGAGGAGGGAGAGGGAGAAAAAGAAAAAGAAGAAGAAGAAGAAGAGGAAGAAGAGGAAGAAGAAGGAGGGGGAGGAGGAGGGGGAGGGGGAGGAGGAGGAGGAGGAAGAGTGATACTAAAGGACATATGGGATACCATGGAACAGAACAAAATATTATAGGAATTGAAGAAGAAAGAAAAAACAAAGGGGTGTGGAACTTATTTGAAGAAATAATGACTGAAAATTTCCCAAATCTGAGGAGAAAAATAGACATACAAATTCAAGGAACTTGAAGAACTCTAACTAGGAAAATATCTGAAGATACCTACCCTGAGATCAAACTGCCAAAAGTCACAGAGAATCTTGTCAACAGCAAGAGAAATACAGCTCATGGTAGAAAATTCTCATCAGATCATCAGCAGATTTCTAACCATTAAGATTATGGGCTACAAGGGAACAGGATGGTATAGTCAATGCACTGAAAGAAAAACTGCCAAACACTGTCTTTGGCAAAACTGTCCTTCAAATATGAAGGATAAATGAAGATTTTCCCAGATAAAAATAATTGCTGAAAGGAAATCATCACCACTAGACCTTCCTTAAAAGAAATCCTGAAGGGAGTCCTAAAAGTCCCAAAAGTTATAGAGAAAAAACAATAAACATCAACACAAAACTATATGAAAATATAAAATTCCCTGGTAAAAATAAACATATCAACAAATATCCTGTAGTCTTGTAAAATAGATGAATAAATTACTTATAAATCTGGCATAGAAATTCTGTAAGATAAAAACTAATTATAAGTTTAAATTAATGGCTATGCAATGTAAAAAGAGGTAATTTATGTCACAAGTAACATAAAATAGGAGGGGCAAAGGATGTAAATAGTTGAGGGTTGTTTTGGTTTTTTTTTTTATTTTATTTATTTATTTATTTTTTGGACAGACCGAGAGAGTACAAACAGGGGAAGCAGAAGAAGCAGAATCAGGCTTCCCGCTGAGCAGGGAGCCTGATGCAGAGCTTGATCCCAGAACCCTGGGATCACGACCTGAGCCAAAGGCAGTCGCCCAACCAACTGAGCCACCATGCGCCCCAATAGTAGAGTTATTATAGGCAATTGAAGTTATGTCAGTTTAAAATAGACTGCTTTAATGTTAGTAAGTTTTATGTAATTGCAATGGTAAACCACAAAGGAAATACCTATAGAATATTCACAAAGGGAAATGAAAAGGGAATCAAAATATGTCATTACAAAAAAATAATAACAAAAATTAAAAAAATAAATCAACAAAATACAAAAGAAGATACCAAGAGAGAAAAAGAGGAACCAAAAGCTACCAAAGAGAAAACATTAACAAAATGGCAATAGTAAGCACTTCTTACCCATAATTACATTAAATGTAAATGGATTAAACACACCAACAAAAGACACAGATTGAATTCATAATTTTTCTTGAATATAATGAAAAAATATCCAACTATACGCTGCCTATAACAAGCTCACTTTAAATCTTAGGACTCAAACAGGCTCAAAGTAAAGGGCAGAAGAAGACATTCCATAGAAAAAGGAACTTAAAGAAAGCAGGGGTGGCCATTCTTAGAAAAAATAGAGATTAAGAGAAAACTATCAAAAAAAAAGAAAAAGAAGGATACTATATAATGATAAACGGGTCAATTCACTAGAAATATGTAACAATTATAACTATACATGCACCTAATATTAAAGCACCCAAATATATGAAGCAAACGCTAACAGAACCTAAAGGGAGAAACTGTAACACAATAATAGTAGGAAATTTCAATAACCCCAATTTCAGTTATGGCAAGAACAATGAGACAGAATATCAATTAGAAACAAAGGACTAAACAATACTGTAAAATAGACAGACATAACAAACATAGAGAACACCCCACCCAACAACAGCAAAATACATGTGCTTCTCAAGCATACATAAAACATTCTCCAAGACAGACTACATGTTAGGACACAAAACAAGTATTACCAATTTAAGATTGAAGACACACAAAGCATCTTTTCAAATATGATGGTGTAAAACTAGAAATCAATAGCAGAAAGAAAACAAAAAAATCTACGAATATGTGAAAATTAAACAACATGCTCTTCAACAATCCATAGATCAAAGAAAAAATCAGGGCGCCTGGGTGGCTCAGTGGGTTAAAGCCTCTGCCTTCAGCTCAGGTCATGATCTCAGGGTCCTGGGATTGAGGCCCACATTGGGCTCTCTGCTCAGCAGGGAGCCTGTTTCCTCCTCTCTCTGCCTGCCTTTCAGTCTACTTGTGATCTCTCTCTCTGTCAAATAAATAAAACCCCCCCAAAAAAAAATCATAATAGAATTTAGAAAATAGCTGAAGGTAAATGAGAGCAAAAAGCAAAATACCAGAACTATGCTATTCAGCAAAATCAGTACAAAATGTTTATGGTAGTATATGTTTACATATATACATATACATATGTGTATACACATATATATACATACATATATACATATACATATGTTTATAAAAAAAATCACAAACCAACAATCTAACCTTTCACCTAAAGGAAAAACAACAGAAAAAAATTTAACCCAGAGTTTGCAGAAGAAAGGAGATAATACTAGAGCAGAGATTAATGAAATAGGGAATAGAAAAAAATCGAAGATACCAAGAGTAGTTTCTGAAAAGATTAACAAATGTCAACAAGCACGTGGCTATATTAAGTATTAAAAAAAAAAGAATACTCAATAGCTAAAATTAGAAATGAAAGAGGGGCGCCTGGACAGCTCAGTCATTAAATGTTGGCCTTTGGCTCAGGTCATGATTCCAGGGTCCTGAGATCAAGCCCTGCATTGGGCTCCGTGCTCAGCGGGAAGCCTGCTTCTCCCTCTCCCACTCCTCCTGCTTGTATTCCCTCTCTCTCTTTGTTTCTCTCTCTGTCAAATAAATAAACAAAATCTTAAAAAAAAAAAAAGGAAATGAAAGAGATATTACAGTGATGTCTATTCTACTCAAAGACAAAAGATCATAAAAGACTATTGGATAACCTAAAAGAAATGGATAAATTCCTAGAAACATACAATCTACCAAGGCCAAACCACAAAAAAAAATTTTTTTAAATCTGAACAGACCTGTAACTGGTAAGGAGATTGAGGCAGTAATCAAAAACTTCCCAACATAAGCTACCCTATGACCCAGCAATTGCACTACTGGGTATTTATCCTAAAGACACAAAGGTAGTGATCCTCAGGGGCACATGCACCCGAATGTTTATAGCAGCAATGTCCACAATAGCCAAACTATGGAAAGAACCTAGATGTCCATCAACAGATGAATGGATAAAGAAGATGTGGTATATATATACAATGGAATACTATGCAGCTATCAAAAGAAACGAAATCTTGCCATTCGCAACGACATGGATGGAACTGGAGGGTATTATGCTGAGCGAAATAAGTCAATCAGAGAAAGACAATTATCATATGATCTCTCTGATATGAGGAACTTGAGGGGCAGGGTGGGGGGTCGTGGGGGGTAGGGAGGGAAAAATAATGAAACAAGATGGGATGGGGAAGGAGACAAACCATAAGAGACTTCTAATCTCATAAAACAAACTGAGGGTTACTGGGGGGTGGGAGGGTAGGGATAGGGTGGATGGGTTATGGACATTGGGGAGGGTTTGTGCTTTGGTGAATGCTGTGAAAGATGTAAGCCTGATGATTCACAGACCTGTACCCCTTGGGCAAAGAATAAAAATAAAATTAAAAAAAAAACAAAAAAAAAACCTTCCCAACATAAAAAAATAATTAAAAAAAAAAAAAAACCTCCCAACAAAGAAAAGCCCAGAACCACATGGCTTCACTGGAGAATTCTATCATTTAAAAAAGAATTAACACCAACACTTCTCAAACTCTTCCAAAGAATCAAAAAGGAGGAAATTCCCAAACCAATTCCCTAAGGCCATTATTAACTGATATCAAAACCACACAAAGACACAAGAAAACTAGAGACCAGTATCCCTGATTAACAGAAATAAATGATTATTTTTTATATTTTTTATTTTTTATAATTTAATATATAAATATATTATATATAAATATAATTTGACATTTATAAATATATTTCTAATCAATTCATATTTATATAAATGTAAATTAATAATAGAAAAAATGATACAAAAATCCTATAAAATACTAGCAAAATGAATTCAAAAGCACATTAAGGGACACCTGGGTGGCTCAGTCGGTTAAGCATTCAGCTCAGGTCTTGGTCTTATGATTGTGAGTTCAAGTCTTATGTTGGGCTCCATGCTAAGCATGGAACCTACTTTAAAAAAAAAAAAAAACACATTAAAAGGGTCACATGATAAAACCAAAAAGGATTTATGTCTGGAACACAAGCCTGGCTCATTATTTGTAATAACATGAAATGATGTAATATACCACATAAGTAAAATGAAGGACAAGAAGCACAGGATCATCTCAACAGAGGGAGGAAAAGCTTTTGATAAAATTCAACACTCCTGCATGATTTTAAAAAACTCAATGAACTAAGAATAGAAGAAAACTAACTCAACATAAAAATCCATATAATAGACCACAGCAAAGAGCATATTCACTGGGAAAAGACTAGCAGATTTTTCTCTAGGATCAAGAACAAGGTAAATCTGCCCATCTCACCAGCACTATTCAACATGGTACTGAATGTTCCACAGAAATTTTAAAAGAAAAAAATTATAAAAGTCATACAAATTGGAAAAGAAAAAGAAAAATTATCCCTGTCTGCAAATGACATGAACTCATGTAGGAAATCCGAAAGATCACACACACAGACAAACACACACACATTAGAACTAATAAATTCAGCAAAACTGCAGGACACAAAATCAACACTCAAAAATCAGTTATATTTCTATATATTAGCAATGTCCAATCCAAAAAGAAAATTAAGAAAACAACCTCATGTACTATAACATCAAAAATATAAAAATATTTAGGAATAAACCTAACCAAGGGGGTGAAAGATTATACACAGAAAACTAGAAAACACTGCTAAAAGAAATCAAAGAAACAAATAAATGGAAAGACATCCCATGTTCATGGATTCAAAGACTTAATATTGTTAAAAACTTCATACTATCCAAAGTGATCTAGAGATTCAACGTAATCTCTATAGAAATCCCAAAGGAATATTTTGCAGAAATAGAAGAAAACATACTAAAATACACATGGAATCTCAAGACACTGTGAATACTAAAAACAATCTTGAAAAAGAAAAACAAAGCTAGAGACTTCAAACATCCTGATTTCAAAATATACTACAAAGCAACAGTAATTAAGAAAGTGCCTTATTGGCATAAAGATATATACACACCTACACCTAAAACTGATACAGTTTATTAAATCACAGCTCAATTATATCGATTTTCAAAAATTAAAAAAATAACCTGAAACACAAGTAACACTGTGTCAATTACACTTCAATAAAAAATAAAAAATTTTAAATATAAAGAGACAATAGAAAAAACTGAGAGACCAGAAATAAACATTTGAATATATGGCAAAATAATTTTTGGCAAGAGTACCAAGACAACACATGGGGAAAGAACAATCTCTTCAACAAATACCACTAGGGAAACTGGATATCTACATGCAAAAAATATAAAATAAAATTGGACCCTTACACCACTTACACCATTACAAAATTAACTCGGAATAAATTCATGATCTATATATAAGATCTAAACCTACTGTACTCCTAGAAGAAAACAGAATAAAACTTCAGGATATTGGATTTGGCAATGGTTTTGTGGACATGACATCAAAAGCAAAGGTTTAACAAAAGCAAAAATCAGTAAGTGGGACTACATCAAACTAAAAAGTTACTGCATAGTCAAGGAAACAATCAACAACATGAAAAGGGCAATCTATGGAAAGAGAAAATATTGGCAAAGCATATATTTGATAAGGGGTTAATATCCGATAGTGAAAAAAAAACAATTTAAAAATGGCCAAAAGACATTTTTTTTCAAAGGAAGACATACAAATGTCCAACAGATACATGAAAAGGTGCTCAACATCACTAATCAGGGAAGTGCAAATCAAAATCACAATGAAATACTACCTTACACCTGTTAGAATGGCTATTACCAAAAAGAGGAAACAACTGTTGACAAAGATTTGGAGAAAAGAGAATCCTGTGCACCATTGGTAGGAAGGGAAATTGGTACAGCAGCTATGGAAAACAGCATGGAGACTCTTCAAAAATTTAAAAGCAGGACTACCATATGATCTAGTGATCCCTCTTCCAGGCATATATCAAAAGAAAACAAAATTAGTATCTCAAAGAAATACCTGCACTCTCATGTTCACTGCAGCATTATTCACAATAACCAAGACAAGGAAAGAACCCAAGCATCTGTGGATAGATGAGTAGATAAAGAAATTGTAATACACACACACACACACACACACACACACACACACACACGCACACACACACGCTAAAATATTATTTGCCATAAAAAAGAAAGAAGTCCTGCAGTTGGTGACAACATGGGTGAATCTGGAAGACCTTATGCTAAGTGAAATAAGCCAGACACAAAAGACAAATATTGCATGATCTCTCTTACCTGTGGATCTAGGAAGGAAGGAAGGAAGGAAGGAAGGAAGGAAGGAAGGAAGGAAGGAAGGGAGGGAGGGAGGGAGGGAGGGGAGAGAGGGGGAAGAGAGAGAGAAAGAGAGAGAGACAGAAAGAGAGAGAGAGAAAGAAAAGAAAGAAAGAAAGAACCCACCAAACTCATAGTAACACAGTAGAACAGTGGTTACCAGGCGCTCTGGTAAGGGGTCATAAGGAGTTACTGTTTAATGCATACAGTTTCAGTTTTGGAAGATGAAAAGAGTTTTGAGATGGATAGAGGTGATCATTGCACAATATTATGTATTTAATACTACTGAACTGTACACTTAAAATGGTTAATACAGTGAGTTGTACAGTATGGGTATTTTGCCACAATAAAAAATTAGAAAAGATATATATCAATGTACATATAAATGAATGTGCATATACAGACATACACAGCATGTGTGTGCATATATATTTGTGTGCATATATGTGTATATATAAGTGCATATGTGTATATATACACAATCAGAGCACACTAGAAAACATGTTATAAAATGTTAATTGTGCATATATACTAGATTGAGATCACAGGTAACTTGTTTTCCTATATACTTTCCTCAATTTCAAATGTTCCACAATAATATGTTTACAATCAAGGGCGCCTGGGTGGCCCAGTTAGTTAAAAGTCCAACTCTTGGTTTTGGCTCAGGTCATAATCTCAGGGTTTTGATATCCAGCCCCCAAGTCAGGCTCTGTGCTCAGTGGGTATTCTGCTTAAGATTCTCTCTCCCTGTCCCTCTGTCCCTTCTCCTACTCATGCATTCGCTCGCTCAAAATAAACAAACCTTTAAAAAAAATTATGTTTATAATCAGATAAGACACAACGAAAACTATTTTCCAAAAATAATAAAAGTATATTACCAAATAGTATGTACAGTATTATTTCATTTTTTCTAAATCTTTATAACTTTGGAAAATCAGAAAGGGAAATAAAAATATGTTAACAACAGTTGGTTATCTTGGGGAAATGGGACTGTGGTAATTTTTGCATATCTTTATGCATGTCTTTTTTGAAATTTTCATTAATTTGACATATTACTTTTGTAATATAAATAACCTTATTTGGACGGAACTGGAGGCTAAGGGAAATAAGTTAGTCAGAGAAAGACAAATACCATATGATTTCACTCATACACAGAATTTAAGAAACAAACAGATGAATACAGGGGAAGGGAAAGAAAAATAAGATAAAAACAGAGAGGGAGGTAAACCCTAACAGACTCTTAACTGGAAACAAGCTGAAGGTTGCTGGAGGAGGGGTGAGTGGGGGGATGGAGCAACTGTGTGATGGGCATTAAGGAGGGCACCTGATGTAATGAGCACTGGGTTTTATATGTAACTGATGAATCATTAAATTCTACCCCTGAAACTAATAATAGACTATATGTTAACTAAATTGGATTTAAATAAAAAATGTTTAAAATCACTAAAATATAAATACTATTAATACTATAATATATTTTCACTTGTAAACATGAAAATACTAATGACCCAATCAATGCTGTACTTAAAGGAAAATTCACAGATCTAAATGTCTACATTTAAGAATAAAAAAATAAATAATACTTTATAATGCCTTTTATAACTTCTTCAGGCATGGTATCTATACTAATACTGCTAAATGGATGATCACATTCAAACAACCAATATAGCTTTAAATATTTTATTACTAAAATTGTTATTAATAACAATTAATTATCTTAATAAATTAATATAAAATGTATTAATACAAAATTATTAACATTACTAATTATTTAAATCATTAAAGTACTAAATATTTTATACTTGACATTTTATATAGAATACATACATTACGCTCTTCCTTAGCAGCTTCTTCTAACTGAGCTGCAAATTGTGAACAACATACCAAGAATGAATTCAGATCATCCCCAACCTTTTGAAAAGAATAACAAAACAAAGTTACTTTTATTTCGGAATCCATACACATCCCCATCTACTGATAGTATATTTTAATTATTTTGGAAAATATTTTTTGTCTATAACTTACGTCCTTTCAAACCTATAAGAAATCATGCTCCAAATGTTCTACTACCAAATTCTCCCAGAAAGTAGAAGACAGTATACATTCTGGGGAGTGGCCTATGAATGACATATATCCTGCAATGCCTCTTATATTCTCCCCTGCACCACTGCAGAAAATGAAGCATCCCAGATATAGGCTCCTGAAATTTATGAGTACCCAAAAAAAGGTAGCCACTCTGTATATACCTTAGAAATATCTCTTTGTGTTAGAAAATGAATGCTCACTATGACTTCTGAATATAAGTATACTTGCCAAGAGCTGTATGTAGTCTTTTACCCTCACTCAATAGGCAAATGAACACTTTGAGGAAAAAATAGTGACAGATGAAAATATCACAATGACTGAATCTTAGAGCAGTGATTTATAAATCAGAGACAACCTATAATAAGCAAATCTCAAATACTTATATACAGTTAGGATTCTCAAAGAAGGTTCTCTATAAGGAATATGTTCATTCAACATCACATTTTAAAACATACAGGCAGATACACTTTTTTTTTTTTGTCATGATAAAGACTTAAATCCATGAAGGGGAAAAACTGAGTTAGTCATTCAGGAGAGTGGGAAAATGAATGAACTAGGTTTACTAATAATAAATATAAAATGATACTATAAGCATACCTGGGGATTTTCTTCTACTCACATTCAGATGCCACAAATATAGAGAAGATGGTGACTGATTTGATCGGGGTTACAATTTAACAAAATAAAATCAATATAGCGTGGCAGGGGAAGAAAGTACATATGTATGGGAAGAATAATAATAATAATGGACCATGGAATTTAAGCTAGGTAAGACCACAAGGAGGATTTGGGACATTAAAAGGCAGTAAGACCAATGGATTATAGATCCAAATGGAATCAAAGGATTTTGGAGCCAGAATATTAAACAGATTAAGTGGGAAAGATAAGAGGTAGTGACAAGAGGTTAAGAAGACTGAAACTTAAATTATGGAAAAGTTAAAGTTATTGGTTATTACAAAGAATAGAGGATATCATCTTGTCAATTGCTAAAATAGCTTAGAAGACAAGATCACTGGAGGAAAGAATTTCAACAAACTGAGATGCTGGATTATTTGCAAAGATCATCTGCATGGATATCAAAATCATCAAAAATTATGACAACAGTGTTGTGAGACAAGTATATAATAGTCTTATATTAGTATCATTTATACTATTACAGTAGTATGATAATGGTCATTATAATAGAGACTATTAGTTGCCTACTAACAGGACCTCAATTTTACTGGGGATGTAAATGTGCATAACTAATAACACTAATAATAATAATAGGCATCTGGGTGGCTCTGTCAGTTAAGTGTCTGCCTTCAGGTCATGATCCCAGGGTCCTGGGATCAAGCCCTGTGTTAAGCTCCCTGCTCAAAGGGGAGCTTCTCCCTCTCCTTCTGCTTCTTCCTCTCTGTCTGCCCCTCTCCACACTATTCATATTCTCTCTCTCAAATAAATAAATAAAATCTTTAAAAAATAACAATAACAATAAATTTTCCAGCCTCCTTTACCAATAAGGGTAGCCATGTGTCCCAATCAGGCCAATGAGACAAAAAAAATTCTTGGGCAGCACTTCTAAAAAGATCTTTAAAAGGGAAGCTGTAATGCCTCTTATGATTATGATGTAAAAAGTTATGAGAGGTGTTCATTTTGGTTTTAACATCCAGAAAGAGCAGGGCACCTCAGTGGCTTAGTCAGTTAAATGTCTGCCTCTGGCTCAGGTCATGGTCCCAGAGTCCCAGGATCAAGCCCCACTGTTCAGTGGGGGAGTCTCTTCTCCTTCTCCCTTTGCTCCTCCCCCTGCTTGTGCTCTCTCTTGCTCTCTCAAATTAAAAAAAAAAATCTTAAAAACTAAAAGGAAAATTAAACATCCGGAAAGGAAAAATACATAAAATTATATCCCTTTCCTTGAGGATACTGAAAAGAAGAGAATAGAATAAAAATTGGATGAACTGAATTCCACAGGGGTGGGGGGATGGGGTAACTGGGTGATGGAATTAAGGAGGCCATGTGATGTGATGAGCACTGGGTGTTATATACAACTGATAATCTGCTGAACACTACATCTGAAACTGATGATGTGCTATGTGTTGGCTAATTGAACTTAAATTGGAAAAAAAAAAAAAAGAAACTTCATGCATAATAGCCAAAATAGCTACTGGATCCAGTGACCTAAATGTTTGTTAACTGATAAATGGATAAACAAACTGTAGTATAGCCATACAATGGGATATTCTTCACAATTAAAAAAAAAACTACTGATACATAGAACAACATGGATGAATCTCAAAAACATTATAATGAAGAAGGGAAGGTTAGATATATAAGGCTACATATAATATGATTTTATTTATAAGACATTCTAGAAGAGGCATAAATATAGTGATAGATCAGTGGTTGTCTGGAGCCAGGGTAGGAGAGAATTGACTATAAATGGTGATACAAGGAGGCTTTGGGGGATAATGAAAATGTTTTAAGGTCTGATAGGCATTTACACAACTATAAAAAGCAGGAACTAAGAAACAGAGGAATCTCATCCTGCATGTTTTTGTGGTAATTGTATTTTGAAGCTCTGCCAGGATTAAATCAAGATGTGAACCAAAACTATTTGAAATCAGAGTTCAAACTCTTGCCAGCTAAAATACTGGCAATATCAAAGAAATCAGCCCCTCAGGGAAAGTGTCAATAGGAGAGATTATGGATTAGACAAATCAGACAAAAACTTAATTAAAATATGGACCAGTTCCTGTTCAAATCAATTCTTGTAGAAATGAGAATTATTAGCTGTTCATCCTAAATGCCAGAAAGGAAACAGTAAGCATTCTCTAAAAAATAAACATTGTATGACAGTTTCCAATGTTTTTCTAAATCTAATGCCTGGGATCCAATAAAAAAAATTACAAATAATATGAAGAACAAGGAAAAATACAATCCATACTCAAAAGAAAAAAAAGAAGTAAACACACTGATAACCCAGATATTGGAAATTAGCATACAAAAACTTAAAACTCTGTGACTGATAAAAGAATTTGCAGGAAAAGAAGGTAGACTAGGTGAAGAGGTGGATAATAGCAGAAGAAATATAAAATCCCCTAAAAAGTAATCAAAAGATAATCCTAAATGTGAAAATTATATTTGAAATAAAAATTTCATTGGATAGAACTTAACAGCAGATCAGACACCACAGAAAGGACTGGTGAAAATAAAGATAGGATAATATATATTGCCCAAACTGAAGCACAGAAAGAGAAAACATTGAAATAAATTAAGAGAGTGTGAGTGACTTCTTACACAGTATCAAGCAGTCTAATATATGTGTAATTAGACTCTCATGAAAAAAGGAGCAGAGAGGCAGTAAAATATCTAAAGAAATAATGAATGAAAATTTCCAAATTTGTTGAAAAACATCAACTAACAGAATCAGCTTGATGGACTATGAACAGAATAAATATACAGAGAGGCTCAGCTAGGTATATCTTATATCAAACTGCTGAAACCCAAAGATAAAATCTTTAAAACAGAAAAAAAATAATAATAGGGGAACAATAATATAACAATAGCACAAAAAAATAAGTGAGATAAATGTTATACTGTTATAAAGTTCTTACATGAGAAATGAAGTGTATATTAATTAAAGATAGACTGTGATAAGTTTAAGTACATAATGAATCCCTAGAACAAGCACACACAAAAAATTGCTTAAAACCAAGAAAATAAAATGAAATGCTAAAAAATACATAATTAACCCAAAATAAAACAGAAAAGAGTTAAGGAGCAAATAAGATACGGGACAAAAAGAAAGCAAATACCAGGAAAGTAGACTTAATTCACATTATTTCATCAACGTTTCATGGCAATACATTTAATTGTATCAATTAAACATAAATGAACTAAACCCATTAAAAGACAGACATTGTCAGACTGGATAAAAAACAAGGGGGCCTGGGTGGCTCAGTTGGTTAAGCGACTGCCTTTGGCTTGGGTCATGATCCAGGAGTCCCGGGATCAAGTCCCGCATTGGGCTCCCAGCTCCACAGGGAGTCTGCTTCTTTCTCCCTCTGACCTTCTCCCCTCTCATGCTCTCTCTCACTATCTCTCTCTCAAATAAATAAATAAAATCTTAAAAAAAAATTCATCTATATGCTATTTCAAAGAGGTACAGTAAATAAACATACTTTGAAAATAAAGTTGGAAAGAAGATACAACACACAATGACTAATCATAAGAAAGCTGATATCAGATAAAAGAGACATCAGAATACAGAACTGTATCAAAAACAAAAAAATAAATTTTGACTTCCAGTTCTGGCCATGATGGACTAGGCCCATTCCTCTTATCCTCCCTCCTACAATTAAAATACCATAGACAACACAACACGGGAAAATTCTGAAACGTAGAAAGAGAGAAGCAGAGTTCTCAAAACTTGAAGAATACATGAATTCCTTAGGTTTTCTTTTTACCTACATTTAAAAATCTGGAACCTGAAACTTCCAATAAGCACAGACTTAAAAAAAAAAATGACTTAAGAAAACTGAAAGTGGGCACCTGGGTGGATCAGTCAGTTAAGCATCTACCTTCAGCTCAGGTCATGATCCCAGAGTTCTGGGATCAAGCCCCACATTGGCCTCCCTACTCATCAGGGAGTCTACTTCTCTCTCTCCCTCTGCCCTACTCGTGCTCTCTCTCTCTCTCTCAAATAAATAAATAAAATCTTTTTAAAAAGAAAAGAAAAGCCAAAGGACTGTGAAAGGGGGTCTTTAGCATAATCCAAAAATTTTTTGACAATACCTATCCTTCTTGAGCCAAACACTAAGAAAAAAATTGCAGCACTACCCATATGTGTCAGTGGAGCTGAAAAATAATGTGGCAGTGAAAACTGGCCCTCCAAATCCCACACCAGAGTTGTGCTGCTGAAACCAAGCAGGGAAGTGAACTTCCATTCCTATCCGGAAGTAGTAATCATTATGAGTCAAGGATATCTGCTCTTATCACTATTATTAAATATAATACTGGAAGCCAGAGCCGCCACAAGAGAAGTAAATAAAAAGCATTCACATGGACAGGAAGAAGTAAAATTGTCTCTATTTGAGGATGGTATAATTGTCTATGTAAAAAATCCCAAAAAATCTATAAAAAAACTAGAATGAAAAAGTACATTGAGGGAAGCGGCAAGATGGCGGAGTAGGAGACCAATTATCATCAGGTCCCAGGAATTCACCCAGATAGCTATCAAACTATTCTGAAAACCTACAAATTCTACAAAAGATTGAAGAGAAGAAGAGTGATTCTAGGAACAGAAAATTGACCACTCTCCAGAAGGTAGGATGTGCGGAGAAGTGAATCTGAGGCGATGGGAAGATACACCCTGGGGGGAGGGGCCAGCTCCTGGCAAGGGAGTGAGCAGCAGAGCACAAACTCAGAACTGTTAGAAGTCAGCTCCACTGAGGGACGTTGCCCCAGAGGCCAAGAGGGGGGTGAAGCCCCCACAGGGACAGTGTGGTCTCAGGACCCACAGGGATACAAGAAGACCAGGGGTGTCTGAGGGCGACTGAGCTCCCAGGTATCAGAGAGAAGCCAACGAAAGAGAGGGAGCCGAGCTGAGAAGGGGTCTCTCATCTCGGTGATACCTTGGGCTGTGATCTGAAGCACAGCCGGGCCACTGCTCTGTGAGTGGGAACCCCACGGGTGGCAGACCCAGAGAGACCCCCTCCTTCCTCCTCCAGGAGGAGTGGCGTGGGACCAGCTGCAGGAATCTGCCAGGTTTGGAGATTCTAAACGGGGCCGCTCCAGAGAGAGAGACACCTGGTCACAGGCTAGGTGAGCTCAGAGAGTGGCTGGAGACCAGGAGACAGTAGGGACCGCTTTTCTCTGAGGCGCACTGAGGAGTGAGGCCCCGAGCTCTCAGCTCGTCCTGGTCGGAGACTGGGAGCTGCCATTTTCAGTCCAGTCCTATAAAGCCCTACAGAAAACATTCAGGGAACAAAAGCTCCCAAGAGCGAACCCAAGCTGATTACTCAGCTTGGCCCCTGGCGAGGGCGGTGCAATTCTGCCTTGGGCAGAGACACTTGAGAATCACAGCAACAGGCCCCTCCCCCAGAAGACCAAAAAAACATCCAGCAAAAGTCAAGTTCGAGATCGCTGAGAATTGAGGAACTCCGGAGGCTAGAGGAAAGCAACACAGAGAATTCATGTCTTTTTCCCCATGATTCTTCAGTCGTTAAAAGCTAAATTCATTGAATTTTTTTCTTTGAATTTTTTTCCTATTTTCTTTTAAATTTTTTCCCTCTTCCTATTTTAACATTCTTAACTCATATCTTATCATCACTTTTTAATCTTTTTTAAATTTTCATTGTTATAATCATACTTTATCCCTTCATTGTATTTAACCTTATTTTTTGTATACTTATAGGGTCTGTTCAATTCACCAGTCTAACAGAGATAGAGATAGAGTCATATACAGACACAGACATAGACACAGAAATAGATAATATAGATATAGATATAGGATTTTTTTTTTATTTTAGTTTTGTTTTGTTTTTGTATGATTTTGGTTTTTTGGTTTTTTGGTTTTTTCCCTCTTTCTTTTGTCCCCAGTTCCAGGTCTCTTATGAGTAGGTTAGTGTATATTTCTCTGGGGTCATTGCTACCCTTTAGTATTTTGTTCTCTCATCCATCTATTCTTATCTGCATAAAATGACAAGGCGGAAAAAAAATCAACAAAAAAAGAACAAGAGACAGTAATGACGGCTAGGGACCTAATCAATGCGGACATTGGTAATATAACAGAACTAGAGTTCAGAATGACGATTCTTAAGGTGCTGGCTGGGGTCGAAAAAACCACAGAAGATAATAGAGAAGCCCTCTCTAAAGAAATAAAAATCCTTTCTGGAGAAATAAAAGAAATAAAATCTAACCAAGCTGAAATCAAAACAGCTATTAATGAGGTGCAATTGAAAATGCAGGCTCTTACTGCTAGGATAAATGAGGCAGAAGACAGAATTAGTGATTTAGAAGACAAAATGTCAGAGAATAAAGAAGAGGATGAAAAGAGAGACAAACAACTACTGGACCATGAGGAGAGAATTCGAGAGATAAGTGATACCATAAGACAAAACAATATTAGAATAATTGGGATCCCAGAAGACGAAGAGAGAGGGGGAGGGGCAGAAGGNTATTAGAATAATTGGGATCCCAGAAGAGGACGAGATTGAGAGAGGGCCAGAAGGTATATTGGAGCAGATCTTAATACAGAATTTCCCTAATCTGGCAAAGGGAACAAGCATCAAAATCCAGGAGGCACAGAGAAGCCCCCCCAAAATTAATAAAAATAGGTCCACACCCCATCATCTAATAGTAAAACTTACAAGTCTCAGTGACAAAGAGAAATTCCTGAAAGCAGCTCGGGACAAGAGGTCTATAACATACAATGGTAGAAATATTAGATTGACAGCAGACCTATCCACAGAGACCTGGCAGGCCAGAAAGAGCTGGCATGATATATTGAGAGCACTAAATGAGAAAAATATGCAGCCAAGAATACTATATCTAGCTAGGCTGTCATTGAAAATACAAGGACAGATAAAAAGCTTCCAGGACAAACAAAAACTAAAGGAATTTGCAAACACCAATCCAGACCTACAGGAAATATTGAAAGGGGTCCTCTAATCAAAGAGAGCCTAAAAGAAACATAAACAAGAAAGGAAGAAACACAATATACAGTAACAGTCACCTTACAGGCAATACAATGGCCTTAAATTCATATCTCTCAATAGTTACTCTGAATGTAAATGCACTAAATGCCCCAACTAAAAGACACAGGGTATCAGAATGGATAAAAAAACAAGACCCATCGATATGCTGCCTACAAGAAACTCATCTTACATGCAAAGACACCTCCAGATTTAAAGTGAGGGGATGGAAAACAATTTACCATGCCAATGGACAGCAAAAGAAAGCTGGAGTGGCAATCCTTATATCAGATAAACTAGACTTTAAGGCAAAGAATATCATAAGAGATGAAGAAGGACACTATATCATACTAAAAGGATCTGTCCAACAAGAAGATCTAACAATCATAAATATCTATGCCCCTAACATGGGAGCATCCAATTACATAAACCAATTAATAACAAAATCAAAGAAACACTTTGACAATAATACAATATAGTAGGGGATTTTAACACCCCCCTTACTGAAATGGACAGGTCATCAAAGCAAAATATCAACAAGGAAATAAAGGCTTTAAATGAGACCCTGGACCAGTTGGACTTCACAGATATATTCAGAACATTCCATCCCAAAACAACAGAATACACATTCTTCTCCAGTGCACATGGAACATTCTCCAGAATAGACCATATTCTGGGTCACAAATCAGGTCTCAACAGGTAC
>LNAC01000518.1:63731-95690 GCA_002007465.1 Ailurus styani
GTCATCATCAAGACAGTATGGTACTGGCACAAAAACAGACACATAGATCAGTGGAACAGAATAGAGAGCCCAGAAATGGACCCTCAACTCTATGGTCAACTAACCTTCGACAAAGCAGGAAAGAACGTCCAGTGGGAAAAAGACAGTCTCTTCAAGAAATGGTGTTGGGAAAACTGGTCAGCCACATGCAGAACAATGAAACTGGATCATTTCCTGACACCACACACAAAAATAGACTCAAAATGGATAAAAGACCTCAATGTGAGAAAGGAATCCATCAAAATCCTCGAGGAGAACACAGGCAGCAACCTCTTCGACCTCAACCGCAGCAACTTCTTCCTAGGAACCTCACCAAAGGCAAGGGAAGCAAGGGCAAAAATGAACTATTGGGACTTCATCAAGATTAAAAGCTTTTGCACAGCAAAGGAAACAGTCAACAAAACCAAAAGACAACTGACAGAATGGGAGAAGATATTTGCAAATGACATATCAGATAAAGGGCTAGTATCCAAAATCTATAAAGAGCTTCTCAAACTCAACACCCATAAAACAAATAACCCAGTCAAGAAATGGGCAGAAGACATGAACAGACATTTCTCCAAAGAAGACATCCAAATGGCCAACAGACACATGAGAAAGTGCTCAACATCACTCGGCATCAGAGAAATACAAATCAAAACCACAGCGAGATACCACCTTACACCAGTCAGAATGGCTAAAATCAACAAGTCAGGAAACGACAGATGTTGGCGAGGTTGCAGAGAAAGGGGAACCCTCCTACACTGTTGGTGGGAGTGCAAGCTGGTGCAGCCACTCTGGAAAACAGTATGGAGGTTCCTCAAATAGTTGAAAATGGAGCTACCCTATGACCCAGCAATCGCACTGCTGGGTATTTATCCTAAAGACACAAAGGTAGTGATCCTCAGGGGCACATGCACCCAAATGTTTATAGCAGCAATGTCCACAATAGCCAAACTATGGAAAGAACCTAGATGTCCATCAACAGATGGATAAAGATGACATGGTGTATATATATACAATGGAATACTATGCAGCTATCAAAAGAAACGAAATCTTGCCATTTGCAACAATGTGGATGGAACTAGAGGGTATTATGCTGAACGAAATAAGTCAATCAGAGAAAGACAATTATCACATGATCTCTCTGATATGAGGAACTTGAGGGGCAGGGTGGAGGGTCGTGGGGGGTAGGGAGGAAAAAATAATGAAACAAGATGGGATGGGGAAGGAGACAAACCATAAGAGACTCCTAATCTCACAAAACAAACTGAGGGTTCTGGGGGGTGGGAGGGTAGGGATAGGGTGGATGGGTTATGGACATTGGGGAGGGTTTGTGCTTTGGTGAATGCTGTGAAAGATGTAATCCTGATGACTCACAGACCTTCACCCCTGGGACAAAGAATAAAAAATAAAAATGATAAATAAAAATAAAAATTAAAAAAAGAAAAAGCACATTGAACAAGATTGCAAAATATTAGATCAACATATAAAAATCATATATCTATATACTAGTAATAAACAAGTAGAAACTAAAATTAAAAACAATGCCATTAAAAATCATTCCAAAAAACATGAAATATAAATGCATAAATCTAACAAACCATGTATAGAATCTATATGATGAAATTATAAAATGGTGATAAAAGAAATCAAACAAGATAGAAATAAATGGAGGGACATACCATGTTCATGAATTGAAAGACACAACATAGGTATTTTATTACATGGAGCCAAACTCAATCCCTAACTAAGAAAAGTAATTATAAAATAGAAAGATAATACTCTACAAGTAAAGTTTTAAAGTACAGTTGATTATGAAATGTGTAAAAAAATTCATCTTCTAATAGATTAAAGGAAATCCACATACTTAATCCCCTTAATAGTTACATAACTTCTATACCAGACATTTGCTAAAACTCAATAACTTATTTTTTAGCAAAATAGAATACTTTAACACAATAAAGAACATACATCTCAAACCAACAAGTAACCAAATATTTAAAAATTAAATAGAATAGGTATTAACAATAAAAGTAGGTTTAAAATATAAATATGTCTTGGGTGGCTCAGTTGGTTAAGAGACTGCCTTTGGCTCAGGTCATGATCCTGGACTCCCGGGATCAAGTCCCACATCAGACTCCCAGCTCCATGGGGAGTCTGCTTCTCCCTCTGACCTTCTCCTCTCTCACTCTCTCTCTCAAATAAATAAATAAAATCTTTAAATAAATATCAAAATATAAATATGTCTTAATTAAAGTGTTGGCAGATGATAGAAAAATAAGTACTCTACTTTCAAGTTCCCTAACTGAATCATTTTCCTGGATGGGGAATTCATTCTGAGAATATAAATTGAATCCAAAAGAAATCTTAACCCTTTTCAGTGTTAATGTCTCTACATTAGGGTTACATATACTTACCAAAAAAGTTAATTCTTCATGTTCAGGCTTCTCAAATGATTTTTCTCCATTTTGAATGTCAAATCCATAGGTTTCTTCCAAAGTAGAAACAATCTGTGAGTGGATCAAAGTTATGTATTTTTATAATTTAAAATTATTATCGGAAGTGTAAAAAGACATTTCATCAAACATGTCAGGACCTTCTTAGCAGTAAGACTTATTTCTGCCAGTTCCATTTTTCATCTCACACCCCATCTCATGTCACCATAAAGAAATGATGAGAAACAGTCCTCAACTCTACTCCCTAGCAATGGAGAGTTCCTATGACTCCCACTTCTATGTTGACAGGCATGTAAAAGACTATAGGTGAAGCATCAACTGCACTTACCACCAAAGTATTCCTCAAAATCTGATTAACTCAACATTCTTTTTTGAAGAGAAGTGGGCAAAACAGAAATGGAAACCAGAGAGCAATAACCTTTTAAAGGAAATTCTCTGAGCTAATGTTTCAAACTTTGAAGAAACTTATATTTTGGAAATTTGACAAACTATATTCTTTTTATACTTGTACTACTCCTCATTGTTCTCATTTGGTATTTGGTTAATCCACAATTCAATTCTAGATCATTGTACAAAGAGAAAGTCAGAGAAAAGGAAATTTTTTCCCCCAACACTAACAGCTAAAGTTTCTAAAGTGCTGAAAAGAGTTAGCATAGCAGGAATGAGACTTAGAAAGGCCTAGCATTAGAAAGATCTACTTGCGAGGCTGGCGTTGAACTGGTGTCTCAGTTCTTGGATTTTAGCAGTGTTCCCTTCATTCACAGATAACAGTGGCTCACTATTCCTAAACTTGTGTGCACAAACAATGTGGTTCATGCTAAACATCTACTTTCCTTCAGGGAGTCTGGAATTTTTATACATGCTAGGTGAAGTACCTACATGAGCAAACCCAATAAAACTCTGGGCACTGAGCCTCTAATGAGCTTCTCCAACAGACATTTCACATATGTTGTCATAATATGTTTGTTTGGAGGAATTAAGCACATACTGTGTGACTTTAAAGGAAGAGGAATCTTGGACCTAGTTTCCTCCAGACTTCACCCCATAAGCCTTTCCTTTCACTGATTTTGCTTTGTATCCTTTCACAGTAATAAATCTTAGCCATCAATAGGACTATATTTTGAGTTTAGTGCACCTTCCTAACAAATCATTAAGCCTGGCACTGGTCATGGGGACCCCAAACACAGGGACCAACAACTGTCTTACCATCTTCAGATGCTTTGTAATTTTCCTGATCAATTCATCTTCTGCTATTAACTCCTTTGTCTTACTTGACGGGATGGGCAAAGCATACCTTACGATGGATTCCCCTGTTGGTGGAGATCCTAAGACCATTGGTTCAAATTTATCACGTACTAATTTTGCACTATGTTTTTCCTTCAGTTTAGGTGACAATGGTAAATTAAATAGTCCTTTTTGGTAAGTGAATTCTGGAACATTTGCCAATTTCTTACTAGAGGTTAGCAGATGTTGTGCTGGCTTCATTTTGTTATTTTACTTCACTTCCAAATTATAGATGAAAAAATCGTATTCTTCCCTGTGGATAAAACATTAAGATTTCAGATTAAAAATTCTGGCAGGATTGGGACACCTGGGTGGCTCTGTCGGTTAGCGTCTGCCTTCAGCTCAGGTCCTGATCCCAGGGTCGTAGGATCAAGTCCCATCTACATGGGACTTGTTCTTCAGCAGGGAGCCTGCTTCTGCCTCTGCCTCTGCCTGCTGTTCTCCCTGCTTGTGCTCGCTCTCTTCTCTCTTTCTCTGACAAATAAATAGATAAAATCTTTTAAAAAAATAAATTCTGGCCGGATTATCAATTGCCATGAAGACGGTGAGTCCCAAAATCAGCTCTACGGAAATTACAAAATGGAGAATAACATTCCTAACAATTACCAACAAAAAAATTAAAAAAAAGCAAATTTAAAAAAAAACTGTAAGAAATCCCTACAGGTAGCTGAAGGTTGATTTAGGTATGGGCATTCAGGATGGGGACAGAAGAGAGAGACAGTGGCAGGAATGAGAAATTTTCTTTAGAAAAGTTTAAAATTTTGTTTTTACCTTTCCCCCATTTTTTGAGGTAATATACACCCTTATCATTATTTCTACAGGAATAATAGCCTAGGCCCAGGGTATCAACAGAGTAATATCAAGGCAGCACCAAAGTCAGGCTGAGATAAAAAGTACAGACAGGACAGGTCTTAGGCTTTCATTCTTCTACTCCTCTCTCCCTCAAAAAGCTGATTAAAATGCAGGACAATGCCTTCTCCCAAAGAGTTTTAAAATATATGCTTGACCATGGGAGTTGTCACATAAACTGACAAAATTAATATAGAATAGCATTGGTTCTCTGTTATCTGAAGTTCTCTACACTTAGACATCTCATTGTTGTAGGTTGAACTGTATCCCCTAAAAAAAATGTTCAAGTTCTAACCCCAGGCACCTGTGACTATGACCACATTTGAAAATACAGTCTTTGTGGATGTAACCAAGTTAAGACGAGGTCATACTAGATTACAAAGAGCCCTAAATCCAATGACTGGTGTCATTAATAAGAAAGCCATATAAGGGCATCTGTGTGGTGCATCTGACTCTTGGTTTTGGCTCAGTTTCTGATCTCAAGGTCATGAGATCGAGCCCCATGTTATGTTCTGCACTCAGCTTGGAATCTGCTGGGGACTCTCCCTCTGACCCTCCCCCTGCAGTATCTCTCTCTCTCTCTCTCTCTCTCTCTCTCCAAAATAAATAAATCTTTTTGAAAAAAAAGGAATCATGTAAAGACACCATAGATACACGGTGGTAGAGGTCATGTAATGAAAGAGGCAGAGACTAGAGTAATGCAACTATAACCTAAGGAATGTTAAAAGTTGCCAACATCCTAGCTAGGAAGAAGCAAGGGAAATTCTTCCCTAGAATCTTTAGTAGGAGCACAGCACTGCAAACACCTTGATTTCAGACTCCTAGACTCCTAAACTATGAGAGAATAAATTACTCTTGTTTTATGCCATTGTTACTATTGTTTTAAGCTAAGCTATTATTTGTGGTATTTTGTAATGGCAGACCTGGGAAACAAAGACGCATGTATAATTCCCCTAAACTTGATGGGAGGGTCATAGACTGGGGCAAGGCTTTTGAGCATTTCATAATAGATTACCAGATAAGAGTAGCTGACACTCCCAAGGGCATATGAGCTCACAGGTGAAACTAACTTGACACCTGAAAAATATAAGCTTTGCAAAAGAAAAACAACAAATTGGAGGGGGAAAAAAAAGTCCAGAGGCACCCGGATGGTTTAGTCAGAAGAGCATGCAACTCTTGATCTCAGGGTTGTTAAGTTCCAGCCCCACGTTGTGTGTAGAGATTACTTAAATAAATACATACATACAAACTTAAAGAGGAAACAAAATACACAAACACACTAACACAGAGAATACTAGCAATATAAAACAGGTACACAGGGTATTTTTTTAAAGACTTGAGTAGAAATACTACAAATGAAATATGTAAAAAACAACATAACTGATCACAGAATAATAGTGCAAAAGAATAAATTAGGAAAATGGAAGATCCAATTGAGGTTTTCTGCCAGAAAGAAGCAGAAAAGGATAAGAAATAGAAATGAAAAATAAGAGATATGTAGAATTATATAAATGCTAAAAATCACATAATAGAAGATCCAGTGAGAAAGAAAATATGGACAGTAGGAAATATTTCAAGAAATAATATAAATTTCTCAGATTTAAGAATAGTGGAAACCACAGATCAAAAGTGTTCACAAAATACCAAAAAGTAACAGATAACAAAATGAAATGTAAGAACCTCAAAGAGAAAAATCTGAAAGATTTCAAAAAGAGCATAAAACCAAAAAAAAAAAGAGGAAGAACTGAATTTCCACCAGGTTTTAGTAACATCTCTCCTCAAAGAATTCTAGACCTTATCTAAATTGCAAACTCTCTGGATGCAGAGGTTAGCTGAAGAATAAAAATGATGTAAATATTAGCAGCATTTTTCATACATTCTTGAACATGAATAAAGTGAAATGCACAACATCATAAGTATTAGGAGTTAATATCAGATTTTTTGTTAAAGATTTTATTTATTTGACAGAGAGATACACAGCGAGAGAGGGAACATAAGCAGAAGGAGTGGGAAAGGCAGAAGCAGGCTTCCAGCCCAGCAGAGAGCCTGATGCGGGGCTCGAGGCGGGGCATGATCCCAGGACTCGTGGATCATGACCTGAGCCGAAGGCAGACGCTTAATGACTAAGCCACCCAGGCACCCCTTAAAGAATTAAAAAATTAACAACCCTATGAAAAATGGGAAAATATAGGCCTGCATTTGTTGACAACATAATTAACATGATTAAATTTTTAGAGTAGTACGTACTCTAGTGTAGAGAGGGTCATCTAATAAATTTTAAGAGCCTGATAATAAGCAGGTTTTTTATTTACCAGAAACTATGGCAAAAGTCAATGGCATCCTGTTAGCATGTTTCTGCAAAATACAAATATTAACACCAAATAATAGACTACTTAGGAAGTAAAATACAAAGCCAAATAATAAATATTACAGGGTACATAATGAATAAAATCAGTTTGAATAAGGTTTTTAAAAACTGATTATTTCTCAAATATTTTGGACACAATCCCTAATGTAAACAACAGAAGGCACAGAACAATTATTAATAATTGTGGATTTCCAACTCTATGTGAACATGTATTAGGATTTTAACCAATACATGACACAGCTGCAGAAGAATCATACACATTTTTAAGAGCTTACCAAAAAAATTAAAAAATATACAATATATATATAAGTATATATAACAGGGATATAATAGCTCAAATACATATGAGAAAAACAAACAGAAAATCCTCAAAAACAAAAATTCTATGACATTTTGCATAACTTGTCAAGACATTTTTTAATTTGGTCATGAATGATAGAGCAAAAGTATCTTCTGACAACACTGAAAATTTTTATTTCATTCACAAACTATACAACTGATTTATTGTTTTAGAAACACTGCAGTTAATTAAAAACACAGTTGCCAAACATAATTTTTAAATCAGAGTCAAATAAGTATTGGGAAACATTATTTGATGCCATGTCACTAAAAATTCATTTTGAAGAATACAATGCTCTTGTGGAAACTGTTGATAATAAAAATAAATATATACATTATAGAACATAAGCCAAAGTCCCCTGTTGGAAAATATTCCCTTTTATATTTTTCTCATATTAATTGTGGAATAATGTTTTAAAGTAAAGTTAATGTAGTGATACAGAGACCAAAATCCAATTCACAAAACTTTTTGAAAAGCATCAAAAGAATTTCAATGAAATTCTATTGCCAAAGGCATCCCATCTAAAGTGTAAGGTTTGAGAGAGAAGGACCAGCAAACAAGACTTAAGAATGAGTGACCAATGGGCCAGAAGGTAAAGCCAAGAAGGGATATACTGAAAATACAGTGAGAAAAATGTATATCTTGAGTGATGATCCACGTTCAAATGCTGGTCAGGTAAGAGAAGAACTAAGAACCAAAGGATTTAGCAATATGGAGGTATTTGTGACCTAAAGTACAGTAACAATTTCAAGAGTGATGGAAGTGAATGCCTGACTGATCTAAGTTCAAAATAGAATTGTCAAAAAAGAAGTGGAGATATTGAATATGAATGTAAGCACTTGAGAAATTGTGCTACAAAAAGGAGTAAAATATGGGAAAGAGGAAGATTTTTCTAATGAGAAAAGTAACATGTTTGCATGCTGTCATAGGTTGAATTATGTATGTCCTCTCCACAAAAATATGTTCAAGTCCTAACCCCAGAACCGGTGAATGTGACCTTATTTCCAAATAAGCCTCCAGAAGCTAGGAAAGAAACATGGAACAAATTGTCCCTCAGAGCCTCCACTAGGAACCAACACTGCCAACACTTCAGCCTTCGGCTTCCAGAAATCAAAGAGAAAAATTTCTGTTGTTTGTGGTACTTTTTTAGGCAGCCCTAGGAAACTAATACATATGCCGACCCAATAGAAAGCAAAATGTATTTACTGGTATAGAAGGAAATTGATGGGATGATACCCTGGAGCAAACAAGGAGAAATGGGTTTTAACACACAAATGTGCTTAAGGTAGGCACAGGCTTACCTTTATCTGTGGTAACAGATTGTAAGGCAGGGACCCCGGCCACATAAAGAAACTAATCAAGACATGTCCAAAGGCAAAAATGAACTTTTGGGACTTCATCAAGATAAAAAGGTTCTTCACAGTAAAGGAAACAGTCAACAAAACAAAGAGGCAACCCATGGAATGGGAGATTTTCACAAATAACACTACAAAGGGCTGATATCCAAAGTCTATAAAGAACGTCTCAAACTCAACGCCCAAAAAACAGATAATCATGTCAAAAAATGGGCAGAAGACATGAACAGACACTTCTCTAAAGAAGACATGCAAATGGCCAACAGACATATGAAAAAATGTTCATCATCACTAGCCATCAGGGAAATTTAAATCAAATCCACAGTGAGATACCACCTTACACCAGTTAGAATAGCCAAAATTAACAGGACAGGAAACAACAAGTGTTGGAGAAGATGCAGAGAAATGGGAACCCTCTTTCACTGTAGGTGGGAATGCAAGTTGGTGCAGCCACTTTGGAAAACAGTGTGGAGATTCCTCAAAAAATTAAATATAGAGCTACCCTATGACCCTACAATCGCACTACTGGGTATTTACCCCAAAGATACAGATGTAGTGAAAAGAAGGGCCATATGTACCCCCAATGTTCATAGCAGCAATGGCCACAATTGCCAAACTGTGGAAAGAGCCGAGATGCCCTTCAACAGACAAATGGATAAAGAAGATGTGGTCCATATATACAATGGAATATTACACAGCCATCAGAAAGGATGAATACCCAATTTTTGTATCAACATGGACGAGTCTGGAGGAGATTATGCTGAGTAAAATAAGTCAAGCAGAAAAGTCAATTATCATATGGTTTCACTTACTTGTGGGACATAAGGAATAAAATGAAGGACTCTAGGGGAAGGAAAGGAAAAGTGAACTGGGGTAAATCGGAGGGGACGACGAACCATGACAGACTGTGGACTCAGAAACAAACTGAAGGTTATGGGGTGGTGGGTATAAAGGAGGGCACATATTGCATGGAGCACTGGGTGTGGTGCATAAACAATGAATCTTGGGTCACTGAAAAACTAAAATCTAAAAAAATTTTAAAAAAATAAACAAAGAAAAAGATGGGACAGTCACCTGGGGCTGCAAAACCACCTCATCAATGGATCCATGAAGTTCACATGCTTACACAAAAAAAGGTTACATGGAGTAAACGCTTGTATTTACAAGAAAATGTTTAAGGATTTTACGTAGTCTCTTCCTTTAACCCTCGCAACCATGCTAGGAGGTGTACGTTACATCACCACAAATTTGCCCAAGTTTATCAGTCACCTGCTACCACAGAGACAAACGTTTTCCGGTCCTCCTTCAAGGACTCACTTCGAACCCTTTAATGATACAGTATACAATAACATGGGGGTGAAGGGCACAGGGTAGGAAAGCTCTGATTTGCCTTAGATTTTTCACCCACAGAGGCCCAATTGCCCCTGAGAGAGGAAAAGTAACCGTTTTTGCCAGAGAACCCAATGAAAACTCTCAGGACCCGCTGAGGGAAGGACCGCGCACGCCTCCGCTCCGAGTAGTCCGCCTACCTGCTCAGGCTGGGGGAAGCCCCGGTGCTGGGTGGTTTTGCCTTGGCGAAGAGGGCTCTAAGGTGAAAGAGTTGGAAATTCTGAGCCTCCCAGACTTCCTACAAGGCAGAAGCCTGCAAACCCCGCAGACTCCAGCCCCCGGGCTTTACAAACTGACATTTGGGCGGAAAGGCCGGGCGTCCGCGCCCTGAGGCTGCAGCAACGACCGGGGCGGGGCGCAAAGCCGCGCGGTGGGCCGTTGACGCCGCGTCCCCGACGGCCCCCAGCCGCGCGCGCTCCCGAGCCGCGCGCGCACCCCCGCCGGCGAGACCGGCGCAGCTCCAGGAGCCAGAGTTGGAGCGGGGCCTTTCCCGGAATTGAAAGCGAGAGGAATTTCAACAAATGTGGAACCCTAAAAAGTAGCCAGGGCTAGACCGCGCCCTCTTTCTCGCCCCCAGGCCTGTGTAATTCCCTCCAGGACGCTGCACAAGTAAGACTCTTTTCGACATCTGTCCTAAAGAAACAAAACACGTGCCTATTCTGTGCTTTGAGAACTTGGGCTTCACCTACAAAACCTGAGCCCCAGGTGTTCATCTGCCGCTGTGGAAAGTTACTTTCAGTCCGAGGTTTTGTAGAGTCCTTTCCCAGAGTCTAAGTTCCCACGGAATTCTGTAGCGGCTGCTCGGTTTAAAAATAACACGGACTAAAAAGTCGAATCGTGCCACATAAGCAGTCCATTGCCATCAGTTTCCCTGCACTACTTTCATATGCAATTTTCCAAGGTAGGGTTTTTTGATAGTTTGACTTAAAATAACTTTTTCTTTAAAAAAAAAAATGAAGGCTATTGATTTAAAACAGTCTTCAACTAAAGTTTTATTGACAGAAGTAAAATGTTTTAATATTTTAAAAATACTAACTTGATATAATTTAATTTTTTAATAATGGTTGTGTTTGGTTTGCTATATGAATATTCAAATAAATAGTCCAGAACAAAAGCTAAAACAAGAAGTGCAAAAATGGAAGAGGCCTCAAGATTGAAGCATAGGAGGATCCTGAATTCACCTCTTCCCTCAAACACAAGAAATCTACAGCTACATGTGGAAAATTTCCCTCTGCAAGGGACTTTGAAAGCTAGCTGAACAGGAGAGAAAAGGGCCACATTGAGACAGGTAGAGGAGGTAGAGACCAAGTCTTGAAAGAAACCCCACCCCAGGCCCAACAGACCCACAGTTAGGAGAGATCTCATAATATAGAGCTTGTCCCTAAGGAGGGAGGGATTTGTGCTGTACACCAGACAATACCAAATCTTGAGACCTTTACCAGAGAGACAAGCCCCCAAAATGTCTGGCCATGAAAACCAAAGTTTACTTCCAGGAGAATCATAAATACAAAACAGAAAATCCACTCTTAAGGGCTTGTGCACAGATTTACTTCTCACCCCCTCAGACCCCAAGGCAAAAAAGCAACCCCAGTTCAAAAGGCACCTACATCATAAGCAGAGGACACTCATTTCCTAATCTTAAAAATATTTCAGTTCGTATTCAACTGATACTGTGGTCATTGCAAGGATCTGGGACAACTTAAATTCTAACAAAAAGTGCAATTTCCCCTTGGCTCCCGCATTTTCTAATTTTCAGAGTTATATAGAAGGTATGTGACACATTTATTCATATACATGAGTCCAATATACTTATATGTAATAAACTTTCTATGTATTGAGATATACATGTTTAAAAAACAGAAAACATTTGTGTTTTATCTTTTCCTGGGTATCAGCACACAATAATAAATGTTTGTTAAGTAAATGTTCTAACTTTTATTCAAAAATGCAAAAATGTAAGAGATCCATGGAAAATTGTCTCCCAAAAGATGAAAAACAGAGCTACCATGCTAACACTAGTCAAGAGAAAGCTGTAGTTTTTATATTAATTACAGAAAAACTAGATTTTTGAGTAAAGACTATTACCAGGGATAAAGTGGGTTATTCATAATGGTAAAGAAGCCATTCATTAAGAAGACATAACAAGGGGCGCCTGGGTGACTCAGTGGGTTAAAGCCTCTGCCTTCAGCTCAGGTCATGATCTCAGGGTCCTGGGATCAAGGCCTGCATCGGGCTCCCTGCTCAGTGGAGAGCCCGCTTCCCCCTCTCTCTCTGCCTGCCTCTCTGCCTACTTGTGATCTATCTCTCTGTCAAATAAATAAATAAAATAAAATAAAATAAAAAGAAGACGTAACAATCCTAAACATGTATGGACCTAAGAAGAGAAGAACAAAATACATAAAACAAAAACTGATAGGACTCCAAGGAGAAATAGACAAACCCACAATTAAAGTCAGAGATTTAATCATGTTGAGTAAGGAAAGAGTTAAGGTATAGGCAGAGAGAAATGGGGGCGGTGGGGAGGGGTGTTGTGTGGTCCCTGACTAGACTCTGAAACTATTCCTGCTAGGCAAAAGCGCTAAGACAGAGTGAATAAGAGATAAGGGAATAGACTAGGCCACCTGGTCCCAGATGTTAGGGAGTATTTTTCTTTGTCAGCTACACTGTAATCATGGAAAATGACCAGACCTCAAAGAAGTAAGTCGTTAAGGATATTATCAGTAGTCCTTGCTCAAACCAAGATGGCACAAGAATCTCAAGGTCACAAGCTTACTGGTCAAGTTTTCAATAAAAGACCAGTTCTAAAAACGCTATGGCAACCCATTCTGGAGGACTCTCATACTAGAGAGCTTTTTGTTTCCTTTCTGTTCTCACCTTCAGTTAATAAACTTTCACTTTACCCTTTTGTGTCTGTGAAATTCCTTCTTTGACTCCATGAGACAAGAACCCTGCAATAGTGCAACATTTTCTCCCTCCATAATTGATCAAATACGAAGACAGAAAATCAGTTAGGATTTAGATACTTGAATAATGCTTTCAACACTAACAACATTATCAACCAATTAATAATTCATGTGTCAAAGAAGTGATCAAAATGGAAATTAAAAAGTATATTGAACTGAATGAAAGTAAAAAAGCGTATCAAAATGTGTGGGATACTGCTAAAGTAGCGTGTAGAGGGAAATGTATATATCACTACACTACATACCTATAATAATAAGAAAGTTCTCAAATCAATTACTTCAATTAGAAAGGGAAGAAACTTAAAAAAAGAGCAAATGAAACACAAGAGCAGAAGAAAGGAAATGATGAAGAACAGAAATCAATAAAAAACAAAAAAAATAAGGGAAACCAATAAACCTGTTTCACGAAATCCAAAAAACAATTAATATCTACCCAGAGTAATCAGGGGAAAAAAAGAGAGAGAGAGAAGACCCAAATTACCAGTATCAGGCACTACAAAGTCTACAGATGTTAACAGGATAATAAAGGAGGTTTTGAACAATTTTATGCCCATTAATTCAACAACTTTGGATAAAATGGATAAATTCCCTGAAAGACAGAAATCACCGAAGCTCATTCAACAAGAAAACAATATCCTGAATACTATTATACCTTAAGAAATTAAATTTGTTGTTAAAAAATCAAGGAAAATTTTCCACTAAGAGAAGTCTGGGTCCAGACAGCATCATTGTTGAGTAATAAAACATGAAGGAAGAAACAATACAGATTTTGTACAAATGCATCCAAAAAATTGCAGAGGATCCAGAGATACTTCCCAACTCATTCTGAGAGGCAACATTACCTTAACACCAACACCAACATTAAAGAAAAGAAAACTCGGGCGCCTGGGTGGCTCAGTGGGTTAAAGCCGCTGCCTTCGGCTCAGGTCATGATCCCAGGGTCCTGGGATCGAGGCCCACATCGGGCTCTCTGCTCGGCGGGGAGCCTGCTTCCTCCTCTCTCCTCTCTCTCTGCCTGCCTCTCTGCCTACTTGTAATCTCTCTCTCTGTATCAAATGAATAAATTAAAAAAAAAAAAAAAATTTAAAGAAAAGAAAACTACAGGTCAATATCCCAATAACCATTAAGGAACTTTGTGCTTTTCTTCCTGCAACTCTGGACTCCAAAAACTTAAAAGTCTAAATCCCCAAAGGAAACAGTAAGCCTCCCATTGAACTACAAGCTAGAGCTGCCACGGCTGCCATCTAGACATCCCAGGATCCTTGTATCCAGGAACCAGGAGGCTGGAAGAGGACTCACTACATCAGCAGGCATAAATAATACTGATCATCCGAGTAAACTAGAACTAATGTTACACAGTGGTAACAGGGAGGAATATATGAAATTCAGATGATCCACCTGAGTGCCTCTTGGTACTCCCTTTCTCAATTACAACTGTGAATGAGCAAATGCAGCAAACCTAGCCTAACAATTGTGGGGGTCTAGGGATCAGACCCCTCAGGAGTTTGGGTCACACCATTTGCCATGGCATTCATTGTACTTGAGATCTCCACTGGGCTTTCCAAGAATTTCTCACAGCTATGCCACAGTCTGATGCTCTTTCTACTCAATCCTTCTTCCTTCTCCCTCACTTTTCATGGGTATCAGATCAGCATCATTGTCTGAAAGCTTTCTCTGCCCCTCATTCTCCTTCTCCCCTTTAACTTTCACCTATGTAACCAGCAGTAAATCTCTTTCACTTATAACTCATCTTGGTATCTGCTTCCTGGAAGGTCCAAATCAACAGAGACCTAAATGTAAAAACAGAAACCATAAAGCTAGAAGAAAACATGAGAGAACATACTTATGACCTTCGTATACGCAAAGTTGTCCTAGACAAGACACAGCTATAAAATGAGTTGACTCGTACTAAGACAAGTACTAACTATAAAAAAGAAATTGATAAACTGCATTTCTTCCAAATTTAAAAATAAATTATCTTTCAACAGATGAATACATAAACAAGTTTATGGCATTACAATGTAATACTGTTCCACAATAAAAAGGGAACTATTGATATACAAAACAATTTGGATGAATCTCAAAGGCATTATGCTCAGTGAAAGAGCCCAATCTCAAAAGGTTACACACTGTATCATTCCATTTATATGACATTCTCAGAAAGACAAAAACTGTAGTAAGGGAGAACAGATCATCAATTTCCAGGGCATTATGAACTATTCTGTATCTATAGTCACAATGGTTACATCCATGCATGTATTAAAATTCACGGAAATATACACCAAAGAAGTCAATTTTACTATATGTAAATTTTCAAATACAAAACACAAAACAATCCCCCATGTATCAATGCTTTGCTTAAAATTATTCAGTGAATGAATGTTTGGGGCTAAAGTTGCTGGGGCATATGGTAGGGGTCTGTTTACTTTTGTCAGAAGCTGCCAGGCTGTTTTCTAGGGTGTTTTGTATCTACATTGGTGTAGTGGTTACACAGCTATATACCTTTGTCCAAACTCATCAAACAGAACACTTAAGGTGGCTGCAATTTATTTTTTGTAAAATACACTTCAATAAAACTGATTAAAAAGGAAAAATTTAATGATCCCTACATATCAATAATAAAAAGATTCAAACGGGCATTTCATTAAGGAATACATAGCATCAATGACATTATTTCTCATTAAGGCAATGCAAATTAAAACACAGTGAAATACCACTATATAACCACTAGAATGGCTAAATATCACTGAATACCAAGTGTTCCAAGAATGTGGAACAACTGGAATTCTCATACATTGCTCATGAGTGTGTGAAATGGCACCACAATTTTAGAAAACATTTTGGTAATTCCTTATGAGTTAAACATCATCTTATTCTCTGACTGAGCAAATCTATTCCTAGGTAATGAAATATGTACACAAAAAGACATGGGCGTGGAATGTTTAATCATAATAATCACCAAACTTGAACAATACAAATGTCCATCAACAGGACAAGTAACCAAACTGTGTCACATTCATATGACAGAATGCTAATCAGCAACATAAATAACAATCACCACCGCACGCAATGATCTAAATCTCACAGACATTATATTAAGCAAAAGAAGCCAAACACAAAAGTGCATATACTGCATGATTTGCTTTGTATGAATTTCAAACATAGCATATATAGTGATATATATTAGTCAACCTCCAAGATGCTCTCAAAGATCCTTGTCTCCTGGTTTTCATATCCTTGTGTAGTCCCCTCCTACACTGATCCATGTCTGGTCAAGTGACAGATACAATATTATAGTCACACACTGTGTGACTTCCAGACTTAAGTCAGAAAATACATTGCAGTTTCTGTCTCAGCCTCACTTGAATTGCTCACTCTGGGAAGCCAGCCACCATATCACAAGGAACTTGCTGGCCCTGAGAATAAGCCACCTCGGAAGATGATCCCAGCCCCATTCAAACATTCAGCACACTGCAATCCTGAGCCTTGCTGACATGTGACACAGTCTCATGAAAGACTCTGAGTGAAACCACCTAAAAAAATGAAGTCCCAAATTCCTGACCCACAAAACTTACAAGAGAGAATAAAAATTTCTTGCTATTTTAAGCCACAAAGTTCAGGGTAATCATTTATGCAGCAATAGATTCCTAAAACATAATAAAAATCAAAATGATATTTGTGAAATGGTTATTTCACTGAAAAGAAGCACAGTGTAATTTCCAAGGGTAATAGAAAAGATGTGTATCTTAATTTTGATGATGTTTATATGGATCTATTCATATGTCGAATTTTGAACTGAATACTTACTATCCATGCATTTTATTGCATTTAAAATATATCTGAAAAAAAGTAAGTAAACAATAAGGAAAATATAATTCAGAAAGAAAAACTCATTCACAGTATTAACTACACTATAAAATATCTAGAAACAAACATTAAAAATGTGCAAATTCTATACAAAAAAAAAAAACAGAACTATAAGTCCTTGGAGAATAATACCAAGGGGAAAAAAAGACCAAAATAAAAAGAGAGACATATCATATTCCTAATAATAAAAGTAATTAGAAAAATGAACATTTGTTGAGTGTTTTTAATGTAGCAGGCTCTGGTTCTAGCACTGCATGTGGATTACATCATATTATACCTTAAAATAACACATGAAGTGGGGCACCTGGGTGGCTCAGGTCATGATCCCAGCGTCCTGGGATCCAGCCCCCCATCGGCTCCCTGCTCAGTGGGGAGCTTGCGTTTCTCTCTGCCTGCAGCAACCCCTGCTTATGCTCGCTCTCTCTCTCTGTCTAATAAATAAATAAAATCTTTGGGGGAAAAAATAACACATGAAGTTATTTCTATTTCACAAACAATTAAACAGACTGAGAGATTAAGTCAATATTGTCAATACGTCTATTCTACAGATATTAATCTTTAAATTCAGTGTAATACCAAGCAAAAACTCCAGCACCATATTTAGGAAATTTGGAGGACAAATTCTACAATATATGTGGAAGAGAAAAAGAATAATGACAGGGATTTGCTTTATCAAATCATGCAAAGGATGCAAAATAAATAATGATTCAAATGGGAAAATTTGGAAAAGACATTAATAAATAGGGAAAGTGAATATAAAGCCCAGAAATAGGTCCATATACGTGGAAATTTCTGGTTGTAAAAATACAATATTTTAAATCACTGGTGAAAGACTATGCAATTCAATAAAATTATTTGGACATACGTCCACCATTTAGGGAACAAATTACATTGTTTTCCTACCTCATACCACATAAAAAGTCCTGATGGATTAAAATATCAAATGCTAGGGGCACCTGGGTGGCTCAGTGGGTTAAAGCCTCTGCCTGCCTCTCTGCCTACTTGTGATCTCTCTTTCTCTGTCAAACAAATAAAATCTTAAAAATAATTAACTACAAAGTATTAAAGGAAAAATAATGCAAATTTTATAACTTGGAATAGGAATGGCTTTACTAAACAACACTCAAAGCTCAAAACTCACCAAGGAAAAAATGGAAAGATCTCATTATATGATTTTAAATTTTCTATTTATTGCATGACATCATTAGTAAAAATTAAAAGGTTAAAATTTGCAACCTATGTAACTGACAAAAAATATATAAAGAACTTCTAAAAAGACAACTCAATAGAAAAATGAACATTGAATATATATTCACAGAGGAAATTCAAATAGGCAATAAGCATAAGAAAATGTATTCGACTTTTCTAGTAATTGTAAAAAAGCAAGATGAAATAAAAGTGAGATGTCATTTTATGCCCAAGAAACCGGCAAAAATTAAAAATATTGATTATATACAAATCAAAATATGTATATAAGGTAGAAAATGAAGATGAACTTTGACTATTATTCTGTGTTCATGCACAACTGAGTCTTTCATAAAACTACAGTAATTTATTTCTATTACCTGTACAACCAAAAATACAGAGAAATATAAACATCAAAAATCCATTACATTTACAATATGCAGTTTATTAAATATAAGACTCTGATAACTTGAATGGTAGGTAATATTGCCAAACTTTTATAATTTTCCAAGTCAATTTTTTACATTTTATTCAGCAAATTTTTAAGGTCACTAAGCAACCAGCACTGTGTCGGGTACTTAGACATGGCAGCCCGAGAAAACACAGCCAACTGCCCTCCTAGAGTTCACAGTCTATTTGGAAGTAGAAAAAATGAAAAGTAGCTAAATGAAATACAATAAGTGTTAAAACGAGGGAAATACGGGGTACAAGGAAGAGGACTTTGCAAGAAAACCTAATTTTATCTAGTCTAAAATTGACTCAAAGAGCACAAACAGCTCTAAGGAGATAGGCCTTCCCAGAAGAGATGGTTCCATTAAAACTGAAGTGCTGAGGGGCCCGTCGGAGAGTCGGAGGGAATGGTGGGGAACAAAAGGAAAAGGGACCAAAATGCGAATGTTCAGGGCCAAAGCAATTACCCTGTGCAAAGTAGAAATGGTTGGAATGTAGTGGGTGGGGGTTGAGTGGCAAGAAGTTAGTTTGGAGAGCGAGCCCAGGACCTGTTTGTGAAATTTCTGATTACCCCTGTTGAGAAAGGAAGAACTTTATCCGAAAGCCAGCGAGAAGTCATTGAACAGTTTTAAAGCAGGAGCGTCCCGGGCTCGGATTTCTAGCACATTTCGGAAAGACCGTATCAGACGATTGTGGAGGAAGCAGTCCAGGGGTACACAAACGGAGGCAGAAAAATCCGTCCGAAAGCGGTTTCGGTCCTGCGGCCCGTGGAGACAGCGATGTGGGTGGCGTTGAAAGATATTTAACACACGGAATTCAGTGGGGCCTGGGGCCTGGGTGGGCGTGGGAGGGGGAGGGAGGGAGGAGGGCCCACGGGAGAGGGGAGTGCACCCGCTCCCGGGCCTGGGGGCTCCCGTGGCTCCGCAGGCCCAGGGCCATTGTTCCGAGAAGACGGGAAGGCCGCGCGGCCGGCGCACGGTCGCGCGGAGAGCAGTCCGCCGGGGTCCTCCGCAGCCTCGGCCCGGAAGGAGCCTCGGTCAGAGCAGGAGAAGGCAGAGCCGGCCCCGAGAGCCGCAGGGAAAGCTGGAAAGAGAAGAACACGGTGAAGGCACACAGGAGCAGGGTGGCTTCCCTGGCAGCGCTCCGACTCCGACTCGCCCTGCCGCAAGAGGCCGTGCCGCGGTGCCTGCAGCCAGTTTCCGGGCAGCTCCTTGAGGACCCCGCTTCCCGCCGAGTCCCACCTGCTGCGGCCAGTGAGCTGGAGGGCGGACTGCTGCGAGCTCCCAGCCAGCGGGCAGGCCACGTGCCCCCAGGAGGCACCGAACGGAAGGAGCCACCTGCCTGCCAAGGCCCCAGGAGACTTCGCTGGGGCCCAGCAAAGCTATTTCTATTTCATTTGACTTACTCTTTGTACTTCAATAAACTTATTTTGGCGTGAGGGGGAGAGAATACATTCCAACATTCCATATACCCACTGGTCTCTCTACCCACGCATCTTCCTTTCTACCTATTAATTTTTATAAGTCATAGATATGATTCTTTTAATCATTTTTATTAACTATTTTCTAGAGTTGTCTGGAACTATTTCCTTCTTTAGGGAGGCTTTATGCATTACTTCATTATCTTCCAGAGTTAGATACTTGGGGTGTTTCTTCGAAAATGAAGTTCTATCCTAGGGATTAAATAATCTAGGACATATATACGGTTTTGAAAATTATAACAAAGAATGAGCTGTAGGAGAACTATTCTCCAACACAAGAACACGAGGGGAAAGTTTATCAACAAACCATTATGTTGGGTTATATTTTTAGTGGCTCAATAATCAATATCAATTTACGTTTCAGTTAGATGCTGTGGTAGGTTAAATAAAAACCACCACTCTCCCAAATGTTCCAGTCCTAATCCCTGGAACCTGGTAGGGTTCCAAAGGGATTTTGCAAATGTGTTTAAGTCAAAAACCTTGAGATACGGAGATTATCTTTGATTATCCAAAAGGTGCAGTGTAATCATAAGGATCCTTATAAAAGGGAGTCTGGAGGGTCAGAGTCAGAAAAGGTGATGTGATGATGGAAACAGAGGTCAAGTGATCCAGTCAGGAGCACAGCTATGCAGGCAACCTTTAGAAGGTGGACAAGAAAATAAACAGATTCTCCACCAGAGCCATGCAGAGCTATTTTGGACTTCTGACCTGCATGCACATTATAAAGATAGTAAATTTGTGTTGTCCTGAGCCACTAAATTTGTGGTAAATTGTAATGGCAGCAAGAATACAGGTGTTCTTGAAAGTAGTGTATCAACCTGGCTTCTGCTACACACAACAGGTGATTTTGCCTCAATTTTTTATTTTTTTATTTTTTAATTATTATTATTATTATTTTTGACAGAGAAAGACAGTGAGAGAGGGAACACAAGCAGGGGGAGTGGGAGAGGGAGAAGCAGGCTGAGCAGGGAGCCCAGATCCCAGGATCCCGGAATCATGACCTGAGCTGAAGGTGGCCGCTTAACGACTGAGCCACCCAGGCGCCCCTGCCTCAACTTTTGATAAAACAGAATTCAAACTTGAATTTTTGAATCCAGAGCTCTCATATACCTAAAAACTTTGTGTGTACTCATAACCTCCTTCTTCTCAAACTAGGAAAAGGCTTTCTACTTTCTGAAAATTTACTCTCTTCACCTGTCCCTATTTTTACCTGGGTTTTACTCTATCAGTGAACTCTGTCTTGTGTCTTTACACGCCCCCTCTCAACAGCCTCTACCCATCAGTCTATAAACAGGTTCAAATAATAACCACATTTATTGAGCCTTTTCTATGTGCCAGACATTAGGCTATGGTCTACTTCATTACAGTACTGAATCCTCTGAGACTGAATTGATGAGTAGTGGCAGATTTACTGTAAGGCCTTAAATTTAAACATTAAACTTCAAAGCATTCAATGGCAGAAGTCATCTTCAAAGCACATCTAATTTTATATTTTTAATTTGGTATTCCTTTTCTTAAAAAAGCTTTCCAAATTGTATGAACCTCAGAATTCCACAAAACCATGATCTATACCTACCTATGAGATAAATATTATTATTGTCCCCATCTTACAAATAAGGAAACTGTGCCATGGTGAGGTTTTATAATTCACCTAAGATTATTTAAACAGTAAGTGGCATAGCAATATTTCAACCTAATTATTTCTGACTCTCAAGTCTAGAAACTGATAATTTTCCCATTAAATTATTCTGTCTCTTCAGGGAATTTCTTACCTTAACAACCCCTTCCTTTCCAGCTTCAGTTTTCCTCTAGTTAGTAATTTATCTTTTTGGTTTTTTTTCATTTCAGGATCCAAAGAATAATCTGTATCCACCATCTCTAGTTCCTTATCCCATTTAATTTTAACTCATCATAATCCAGTTTCTACCCTCCCCACTAAAACTTTTACCATCTCCAATAACCTCCAATTCACAAAATCCAATGGATGTTTTTTATTTAACATACTTGAACTAACTGAATCATACTCAAACCATTCCTCCCCTCCTAAAGCTTTCTCTTTCCTTAATTACTAAAGCATATTTTCAGGGTGCCTGGGTGGTGTAGTCAGTTGAGCCTCTGACTCTTGCTTTCTACACCTTGGGGTGGTGAGGTTGAGCCCCACATCAGGCTCTGTGCCCAGCACTGAGTCTGCTTGGGACTATCTCCCTCACCCTCTGCCCCTCTTCCCTTCTCTAGAATAAATAAATCTGTAAAAACAAAAACAAAAACCAAAAAAAAAACCCTTCCCTCTTTCTCCCCCTTCTTCTAAGATTATGCCTTCTTTTATTTATTGTGCTTTTCTCTTATTTGTCCCACTTCCTCATTCCGCTCTTTAAATATCAATGAAATTTCTAGTGTTTTTTTCTTCTACACTCTTCTCGCTCATCTCATTTCCTTATGGTTATCTCATTTTCATATGTCCTACAGCTTTAACTAGACTCCAGTAGTCACAAATCTGTACCTCTATCTTAACCATGCATCATGAATTAAAGACCTACACATACAATTGCCCACTAAACATCTCCATCTACAAACTCTACTTCCAATTTAACAGTTCTAAATCTAAATTTAAATCTAAATCAGCTCTTCCTCCTGCTTAACCCATCTAGTCAATCAAGTCAAGCCCCAGGAATCTTCCCATTTCCTCGAATTCTACATGTAATCTTAACCAAGTCCTGTGGTTCTACATTTTATTCCCTCTTTTTCAACCCCAAGGAGATTGCTTAAACTCAGATTATCACTATATTTGACATCTTTTATCATAAAATTCTTATAATTTGTCTTACGAATCTGTATTTAAACCTCTTTACACACATACACCACTGGCACACTGCTAGTCACTTCCTGCAGGGTGCTTTTCTTAAAATGCAAATCATATCACAGTACTTACCTTGTGTAAAGCCATTTTCATCTTCCTATTGCAGAAGTGATTAAATTTAAATGTGTTGCATGGGAAACTGATATCCTCATTATCTGTCCCTAATTACATGTGATCTTAATTTCCAAGGTGTCTGCCTCAAATCTATGCTTGAACCTTTGTGAACTTTTTGTAGGTATTAAACTATGTTGTTCCATATCTCTTTCACACACATGTCAATCTCCCTGGCAAGCTTCCATTTCTATGGCCCTCCATACAATTCCTTAAGACTCAACATATGTCAACTCCCTGAAGGCTTCCTTTTCCCCTCACCAGGTAAAATTGATTACCTCTCCACATTGTGCTTTGTTATTGGACATCCAGCTCCCCCAATGTTATGGAACACTTGCTGAGAGGTACCTCAGGTCTTGCTTCATGGAGAATCTGCAGAGCTCAACCACTGGGGAGCAGATTGAGACAGAGAATGGGGGCAAGGCCTATACCAACCAGTGCTAAGATCTTGGTGGCTAGCATTCCTGTATTCCTACTTGCAGCAGCACAGAGCAGAGATACCAGCCAACAGTTCTGCTCATCTGCAGAACTGAGTTGGAGGTTCCATCTGGCCAGGGTGCTCAGTGGGCAGTTCTATCTGATTTGGGTCCCCAGCCAACAAGCAAAACTGACCATGGAGTCTGTTCTACAGCCCCACCTATGCAGGGACCAAATTCACAGCTCTGCTTAACAGAAAGCCTGGCCAGTTAACTCAAGCAAAAAGAAAGCTCATCCTACAGCCCTGCTTCCAGAAGGAGCCAAAACAGTAGCCCTGCTCAACTGATAAGTGTAGCCTCTGCCCCACATAACCAGGGAACTTAAACAGTGACTCTGAGCATCCTCAGAGTCTAGCCTGTAGTATCACCCAAGCAAGAAGCCCAGCCTATGGCCTTGCCTGATTGCTGAACACAGCCTAATGGCTGGTCCAGACAGGGAGTTCAGTTAGTGACCCCTCCTAATCACAGAGCATACCGTGAGGCCTCACTCAATGAGTGAGCACAGATAGCAACTGTACCTGACCATGAAGCACAGTGTCTAGTCCCACCCAACTGGGGGATACAAATGGAGGCCCCTCCCCAACAGGCACCAGTCCAACAGCAGAATGCCTCAATACTCCACTATACATATTTTTTTTTCTCTCTTACTATACATATAGTGGTATAACACCATAGGACAGTAGACCATATTACATTAAGGGTGTATATTATAAATGCTAAAACATCCACTAAAATAATGCAACAAAGATTTATAGCTAATGTGCCAAAAGGGGAGATGAAATGAAATTTTTTAAGGTATTCAGCTAAAAAGATGTCAGGAAAAGGAGATGAGGGGAACAAAAAAAAGATAAGATAATTAGAAAATGGATAATACAATAGTAGATGATCCCATTAAATATAAATGTTCTAAATGTTTCCATTAAAAAGTGGAAATAAACAGATTAGATATGAAAGCAAGATCCAATTATATGCTGCCTAAAGGAAACTCACTTTATTTTTGTTTTCAATTTGCAAGTAGCTATTTATTAACTGACCAGATTGCAAAAATAATCATGGTAGATAACTTAGTTCAACCTTCTAATAAGCCTATTGATCTGGTCTTCACCTTCTACAAAATGGGTGGTCTTTTTCTTTATTCCATCCCTCTTGAAGGGCCATAAAAAGTTGTCTGCTTCCTTGAAACATTTTCCAGTGGTATAGAGCTCATGAATCAGATGCTTCATGCAGATGATGCCATATTTACCAAGAGATTGAGCAATCAACGTGTTCTGTGTCAGGGCAATCCGCTTCTTGGTTTTGCTGTAACCGTGCTTGGTGATCAATTGATCCACCAATGTCAGGTTTAGATACCCCCATGCTATATATGGTTCCAAAATCCCTAACATGTTAACTGAAGCTTTGTTGAGCTTAAAAAGGTGCCATTGAAGATTTGGTGAATGCAAAGAAGTTGCAACACCTTTTGAACCTCTGAGTTCACACCATTGATACCTCTGATCCTGGTGACAAATGCCAATTTGGGTTCTGCAGGTACCTAGAAGTTGCCAACTTTTCTTGACATCCTAGCCATTCAAATCTCAGTTCTGTACATCTGCCTATATTCCTTGTGGTAATGCTTAACTTTTTCATACATAAGCTTCCGCCTTGCCTTACGGCCAAACTTTTTTCTCAAACACTTGTTATTCAACTCTATGAAATTCCTTCACTTTTTCTTCAGGGTTTCTGGCATAACAGGAGCCTTATTTTTCTTCTTTTCTGCACCCCCCCCCCTTCAATGGTTCCAGCCAGAAAAGAGAAGAAAGAAACTCATTTTAAAGATAAAGGCACAAATAGATAAATAGTAAAAGATGGGATGTCTGGGTGGCTCAGTTGGTTAAGTAGCTACTTTTGGCTGAGGTCATGATCTCAGGGTCCTGGGACTGAGCCCTGTGTTGGGCTCCCTGCTCAGCAGGGAGTCTGTTTCTCTCTCTGCCCCTCTTGTTCTCTCTCTCAAATAAATAAAAAAAATCTTTTTAAAAAATGGATAAATAATAAAAGAATGGAATGATAGACGATACTAACATTAAATCAAATGAAACGTGCAGTGGCTATATTAATATTAGTTAAAGCAGGGTTTAAACCAAAGAATATTACCAGAGTCAAAAAGTATTATTTCATAATTGTGAATAAATAAAGCTCAATAAATAAAGGGTAGTCTTTTTAAAAAATTATACTGTAAAATTTGACATTCATATGCAAAAAGAGAACTTTGACCCAGATCCCCATCATATAAAAATAACTTAAAGTAGATCACAGAACTAAAATGTAAAACTTAAAACTATAAAACTTCTATAATAAACCATAGAAGAAAAACCTATGTAACTTTGGGTTAGGCAAAGATTTAGATACTACTCCAAAAACATGTTTCATAAACAAAAAATTAGTGAACTAGACTTCATCAAAATTTAGACCTGTTCTTGAAAAAATACCGTCCAAAAATGAAAAACTAAACCATAGACCAAGAAAAAATATTTGCAAACCACATATCTGATGAAGGACTTCTACAAAATATATTAAAACTCTCAGAACTCAATAATAAGAAACAGGCAATTCACTAAAAAATGAGCAAAATATTAGGGCATAATCTGGGGGTCATGGGATCTAGTCCCCCCATTGGGCTCCATGCTCAGCATGGAGTCTCCTTAGGATTCTTTCTCTCCCTCTCTCTCTGCCCCTCCCCTACCTTGCATAGGCACTCTCTCTCTCTCTTTCTCTCTCTCTCTCTCTCTCTCTCTCTCTCTCCCTAAAATAAATAAATAAATCTTTAAAAAAAGAAGTGAGCAAAAGATTTGAACAGATGCTTCACCAAAGAAGATATATGGATGGCGAGTAAGCACTTGTTTAATATCATCAGTCATTGAGAAAATGCAAATTAAAACCACTACATTTAGAATATCTAAAATTTAAGAGATTGACTATACCAAGTGAGGGTGTGGATATAAAATAACTGGAAAGTTCATGTAATGCCAGTAGGGAAATATATCCAATTTTTGGAAGTTTCTTAAAAAGTGAAACATACATACCATATAACCTAACTGTTCCATTCCTAAGTGTACTCAGGAGAAATGAAAGCTTGTGCATGAATATTCACAGTAACTTTATTTTAAATGCTGTGCAAAATAAACTACACTAAAGATGTCACACACTGTATAATTCCATTTATATGAAATTCCAGAAAATGCAAAATCTGCAGTTCCAGAAAGCAGATAAGTTGTTGCCTGGGATGAGGAAGGGGTCAGGGAGGAGAGGAATGGACTATTCAAAGAGGCACAGAAAACATTTTGAGTGGTGATTATATTCCTTGCCTTAATTGTGATGATGGTCTTATGGATGTATAATTGATATGGATTATAAAACAAATTATATACTTTATGAAAGCTTATTGTATATTAATTATATCTCAATAAAGATGTTTAAAAAAAAGTAAAAAATAAACTTCTAGCCCCAAAGCATAACTAGAAATTCAATAAAAACAATTATTAACAAAAAATTTATGGAATTATGTACCCATTCTAGGCCAAGCACTATCCCAGTTGCCTGGAGGAACACAAAAAAATAGTCGAATACTTGCATTTAATCATATATCATGACCAAAAGATTTACAAGACAACATATATCAAGAATATTGAATAGCTTTTAACTTTAAGGAAGATGGCAGACTAGGAGGATCCTAAATTCATCTCTCCCACAAACACACTTAGATAATAGCTACATCAGTGCAGCCAATCCAGAAAATGACATGAAGATGGGCAGAACAGACTTGCCACTGTTCATGGTAAAGACGAAGCCATATCAGAAAGGGTAGGAGGGGCAGAGACATGATCAGGAATCAAACACCTGGCAAGACTAACCACAAACAGGAAGAATACCACAAGCACAGAGAAGGTAGAGGAGCAGACCAGGCAGCCCAACATGGGGGACCTGTACAGAGAAGATGAGTACCCATGACATTTGGCTTTGAAAACCAATGGGACTTAACTTGGAGAATTTTTACAGCCAGCAGGGCTTAATTCTGGGTACTTTAAAAATCAGCAGGCTTAGCTCTAGGAGAGCTAGACACAATAGGAAACTGAGTACCTGCCCTTCAAGAGATAGCACAACAAACAACCTCCCACCCCAAGACACAGCATAGAAGGAAAAGTTTGAAAAACACCTAGGGTATATGTGAAGAATCATTTACTAATCTTAAAACCAGTACTAGAAGATCAGTGATGTTTAGAAGTTTTCTGTAAGAACAAAAAGGCTGTCAGTCTCCATTTCTCCCTCTGCACTGCCACCCCCCTCCCCCCAGCCCAAGCCTAGGTAGCCTGGACATTTGCAGGAATCAACACAAACCCTCTTAACTACTTTACTAACACTGTGTGCCCTGCCCCCACATTCTCCAGAGGATCTGCACCATCCAATCCACCCCATTCCAGGAGTCTCTCCAAAGTGGCTTCTGCTGTGTCTCATCCTACAAGCAACCCTGGCAAGGACCAGAGCCACTCTAAAGTGACTCCTGCTCTGAGGAGAGGGGAAGACAACTACATACACCAGTTCAACTGCAAATCCAGCAAATGAACTTTGTAACTGGCAGTGCAGAGTGTGCCCCCATAAATTAGTGCATCTGCAACCTGGGCAGCACCTGATCTAATGGCTGGCCCTGCTTACCAACAAAAACTTCTAAGAGGCAGCACAGGGAGAGAACCCTATAGTTCAGGGTCATCGCAGCTCCAGCAAAACAGCTGAGGGCAGCCTGCTGTTCTGATTGTTGATATCACCCAATTACAAGCCAGCAATGGCCCAAGACTGGCCCCCTAACTGCACAAGGACAAAACCCAACACACAACAGTAAGGGGGGGGGCCATTACAGCCTACTGAATTAAAGGAAAATGTGGCCCAGCCACAACAGTAGGGTGGGTGCATGCAACCTACATAGGAGACACCCTTAAAACACCAAGGTCTGGGAAACAGGGGGCAAACACTGCAAGACACAAAAGAACCTCTTCTTCATTAAGCCACTACTGGCAAGAACCAGAGATGTAGCTGGCTTTCCTAATACAGAGAAACAATCAGAGAGTTAGACAAAATGAGGAGAGAGAGAAGAATGTGTTCCAAATGAAAGAATAGGACAAAACCACAGCAAGAGACCTAAGCAAAACAGAGATAAGTAATATGCTTGATAGATAATTTAAATCAGTAATCATAAAGATACTCACTGGACTTGAGAAGAGTGCAGGGTCAATGAGACCCTCAACAAAGAGTTAGAAATTATAAAGGGGAACCAATCAGAGATGAAGAACTTAATAACTGAAATTAAAAATACACTGGAGGGAATAACTAGCAATTAGAAAAGGCAGAAGAACTATCAGTGATTTGGAAGACAGAGTAATGGATAGCAACCAAGCTGAACTGCAAAAAAAAAAAAAAGAACAATGAAAATGAGACTAGGTCAAGGGAACTCAGTGGCATCATGAAGCATAATAGCATTCATGTTGTAGGGATTGCAGAAGAAGAGAGAGAAAGGAGGGTAGAAAATTTATTTGAAGAAGTAATAGCTGAAAACTTCTCTTAACTGGGAAAGAAAATGGACATCCAGATCTAGGAAGCACAGAGAGTCCCCAACAAAATCAACCCAAGAAAGACAAACCAAGACACATAATAATTAAAATGGCAAAAAGTAGTGATAAAAAGAGAATTTTAAAAGCAGTAAAAGAAAACAGTTGCATACAAGGAAAAACCCACAAGGATATCAGCTGATTTTTTCAGCAGAAACTTTGATATATTCAAAGTGCTGAAAGGTAAATACCTGAACCAAGAATACTCTATCCAGCAAGGCTATCATTCAGAACAGAAGGAAAGATAAAGTGTTTCCCAGATAAACAAAATTTAAAGGAAAAAAAAAAGTTAAAGGAGTTCATCACCACTAAACCAACCTTATAAGAAATATTAAAGGAAACTTTTGAGTGGAAAGAAAAGGCCAAAATCAAGAGTAAGAAAATTATGAAAGAAAAAAAATTCACAAGTAAATGAAATATAACAAAAGTAGTGGGTGAATCATTTGTAAACTAGTCACTTGAAAACAAATCACTTGAAACTAATCACTTGAAAACAAATCACTTGAAACTAATCACTTGAAAACAAATCACTTTGAAAACTAGTACAAAATTAAAGCACAAAAGAAATAAAACTAATTTTATCTATAAAAACCAGTCAAAGGATTTACAAAATAAAAGGATGTAAAAGTATGATATCATAGACATAAAATGAGGGGTACTTCTTTTAGAGTGGCTTCAAACCTAAGCAACTATCAACTTAATATACACTGCTATATGCATAAGATGTTATACATGAATGTAATGGTAACCACAAATCAAAAACCAGTAATAGACACACTAAAAATAAAGAGAAAGGAATCCAAGCATCTCACTAAGGAAAGCCATCAAACTGTAAAGGAAGAGAGCAAGAGAAGAAAGAAGAACAAAGAGCTACAAAAACAACAGTAAAACAAGAAATAAAATGTCAATAAGTACATACCTATCAATAATTACTTTGAATGTAAATGAACTAACTGTTCCAATCAAAAGACATATGCTTACTGAACCAATAGAAAAGCAGTACCCATCTATAGGCAGCCTAGAAGAAATTCACTTCAGATGTAAAGACACATGAAGATTGAGAGTGAAGGGATGGAAAAACATTTACAAATGAAAGCAAAAAGAAAGCTGGGGTAGCAATGCTTATATCAGATAAAATAGACTATAAAACAAAGACTATCGGGGCACTTGGCTGGCTCAATCACAACAGCATGTGACTGACACTTGATCCCAGAGTTGTGAGTTTGAGCCCCACATTGGGCATAGAGATTATATAATTTAAAATTTTTTTATAAAAGACTGTAACAAGAGACAAAGAAGGACCCTGTATAATGATAAAGGGAACAATCTGAGAAAAAGTTATAACAATTGTAATCATTAATACACCCAAAAGGGCAGCACCAAATATATAAAGCAACTATTTTTTCCCTTTCCTTTCAGTTTTTTTTTCATATTTTTTATTATTATTTGCCCCAGGGGTACAGGTCTGAAAATCATCAGACTTATACCTTTCACAGCATTCACCAAAGCACAAACCCTCCCCAATGTCTATAACCCATCCACCCTATCCCTACCTTCCCACCCCCCAGTAACCCTCAGTTTGTTTTGTGAGATTAGGAGTCTCTTATGGTTTGTCTCCTTCCCTATCCCATCTTGTTTCATTATTTTTCCCTCCCTACCCCCCACAACCCCACACATTGGGGAACTGCCCCTCAAGTTCCTCATATCAGAGAGACCATATGATAATTGTCTTTCTCTGATTGACTTATTTCGCTCAGCATAATACCCTCTAGTTCCATCCATGTCGTTGCAAAGAGTAAAATTTCGTTTCTTTTGATGGCTGCATTGTATTCCATTGTATATATATACCACATCTTCTTTATCCATTCATCTCTTGATGGACATCTAGGTTCTTTCCATAGTTTGGCTATTGTGGACATTGCTGCTATAAACATTCGGGTGCATGTGCCCCTGAGGATCACTACCTTTGTATCTTTAGGGTAAATACCCAGTAGTGTGATTGCTGGGTCATAGGGTAGCTCCATTTTCAACTTTTTGAGGAACCTCCATACTGTTTTCCAGAGTGGCTGCACCACCTTGCACTCCCACCAACAGTGTAGGAGGATTCCCTTTTCTCCACATCCTCGCCAACATCTGTCGTTTCCTGACTTATTGATTTTAGCCATTCTGACAGGTGTGAGGTGGTATCTCACTGTGGTTTTGAATTGTATTTCCCTGATGCTGAGTGATGTTGAGCACTTTCTCATGTGTCTGTTGGCCATTTGGATGTCTTCTTTGGAGAAATGTCTGTTCATGTCTTCTGCCCATTTCTTGACTGGGTTATTTGTTTTATGGGTGTTGAGTTTGAGAAGCTCTTTATAGATTTTGGATACTAGCCCTTTATCTGATATGTCATTTGCAAATATCTTCTCCCATTCTGTCAGTTGTCTTTTGGTTTTGTTGACTGTTTCCTTTGCTGTGCAAAAGCTTTTAATCTTGATGAAGTCCCAATAGTTCATTTTTGCCCTTGCTTCCCTTGCCTTTGGTGAGGTTCCTAGGAAGAAGTTGCTGCGGTTGAGGTCGAAGAGGTTGCTGCCTGTGTTCTCCTCGAGGATTTTGATGGATTCCTTTCTCACATTGAGGTCTTTTATCCATTTTGAGTCTATTTTTGTGTGTGGTGTCAGGAAATGATCCAGTTTCATTTTTCTGCATGTGGCTGTCCAGTTTTCCCAACACCATTTCTTGAAGAGACTGTCTTTTTCCCACTGGACATTCTTGCCTGCTTTGTCAAATATTAGTTGACCATAGAATTGAGGGTCCATTTTTGGGTTCTCTATTCTGTTCCACTGGTCTATGTGTCTGTTTTTGTGCCAGTACCATACTGTCTTGATGATGA